>CM046861.1:13570782-14125782 GCA_025617745.1 Heliocidaris erythrogramma
GACCACATTTGTAAAAGCTTATAGTCTCAGCTATAACATACTAAAATCTGGAAGAAAATAGACCAAAAACAACTGAGATACAGCTCAGAGAACAATGTCATGTAGATTCATGATTCGAAAAAAAATCATCTTCCATAGACATAACACGCAAATAGGGAAAATTCTGACATGGCATCTTTAATTGAACATTTCACTGTGATGACGTCATCAAAATGAAAAACCGTGATGATTGATCTTGTAGAGAATTGTCTCAGCTATGACATAGCAAAATCTGGGCGAAAAACGACTAATAATTACGAATCTAGAGCAAAATTTGCATAAATGTGACGACGTCAAAACATGAAAATTGGAAATTTTGACTTCTGGCGCCATTTTGATGACGTCATCATGTTTATAAGGGTCAAATGATACATGAAATGAAATCTATGATTCATGCCCTACGTGATGATGACAAAAAAAATGGGGGTTTGTGGACTATTTAAAGAGCTAGAGTTAATTTTGTAGAGGCATGTTTTTGCACGTTTTGACGTTATTTTCGCCATAGACGCGCGCACGGATTTTGAACTTTGACGCGCCCGTACGACCTTATTATTGATTGAAATTGATTCCAGGTTGATGGAAATGATGAAGAAAAGTGTCAGGATTGCAAATCAATCGAAAAATCAGCGATTTAACGTTATTTACGACTTGTACGCGCGTAAAACGCGCGCGCGGACGCTTACGTACGGATATTTTTGAAATGCTCAAAATGACCTGAAACGTGTGCAGACTTGATCCTATGTGATTTTGAGCATTTTTAAATTTTGACGCGCGCGTACGCGCACGTCCTGACCTCTAGATGACCTGTGAGGACATGACTTGATGACCCGTCATGTGAAGTTTATGTGATGTGAATATAGTTGATTTTTGATGATCGATTATGAAGATATAACCGATCTTGTAAATTTACAAAATGGCGTCTTGATGACGTCACGATGACCTGATGACCTTCAAAAGCTTAGATGACCATGTCCATGATTGACCTCATACATGACATGAAACTCGATGATATTGACCTGGCCGATTTTGAGATTTGGTGGGTACAAAAATTTGTTATAAAAAGAAGAAATAAAGAAAAATAAAAATAAAGAAGAAAATTCTGACAAAATTAAAAGGTGATCTGTCGATACCGACAGACCACCTAATAAAGAAGAAAAATCTTGACAAAATTAAAAGGAGGTCTGTCATAAATGACAGACCACCTAATAATACCACTGTTCTTGTATAGCGCATATCACATTATATGCAAATACTTTAATGCAAATCCATATAAAGTATGGATTTATGCACGGAAAAGCATAGTAATTGATATGAAATTGATATTGTATGATGCTATAATGTACACACTATACCCATGCGCAACGGCAAAGTCGAAAGTCATGTATAACGAACCTTTCTTCGTAATATTTATGTGGTTGCTCGCAACATCTATCAGGTACGGTATGTTTTAATTAAATTTAATCTCTTCAGCGAAAAAAAAATCGGTATGATATGCTTAGGCGTATACAGTTTTCCGCCAAAGCGTAAATGATGGCATGCACAAAAATAATAAAAGAGTCTGAAATGTAAATAGGAGGGATTTGAACATATAAGTTAGTATATGCTCATTTCTCCTGTCGTGTATCGTTTCCCAGTTGTGAATTGTGTATATCTGAATTTTGTATGCGAGAGTCACGATTGATATGCAAAATTAAACGTCCAGTACGGTTTGGGAGTTTTGGGGTAATCTTTCAGTTAAATATTTACAGGCCAAGTCATATAGGCCTACAATATCTCCATCGTCGGATTAGGGCAGAACAACCAATTTTAATGTAGATTCATTAAAGGTGCTTCTTAATCTCCTGAGAAAGCTTACCATTTGTCCCAGTGGCGGATTTAGGGGAGGGGGACATCCGGCCCGTGTCTCCCCCCCCCCTTTCGAAGAAAAATATGCATTGTGCCCCGCTATAGAACGGACTTTTTTTAAAAACTGGACCCCATTCCCCCCCCCCCCACTGAGCGACTTTTCGAAAGCTGGCGATACCAAAAAAGTTGACAAAACACTATTCGTTTTGATGAGTCTCGCTCTGAAAAGAAAACTGCCTTGTACATTAAAATAAACCTCTCGTTTCCTATTTCTTTTTAACATTCATATGATAAATTTAACCGGCAATACTGAGTTATAGGATCAAACCAGGAACCTGAGAATACTACGATCTTTTCTGTGTTCCTTTGTAATATGACCTTTCCCCCATTTTGTGTGTGTGTGTGGGGGGGGGGGGGGGGGTTGTCAGTGAGAGATATTGATAGGCATGATAAGAAATTGTATGAATAATAGTGGATGACTCAAACACAGAGAGAGAGAGAGAGAGAGAGAGAGAGGCGAGAGAGACAGGGGGAGAAAGATAGTGTGTGTTTGTGTCTGTGTGAGAGAGAGAGAGAGAGAGGGGGGGGGGGAGAGTTCAAAAGAGTGAGAGTGACAATCAGCTCGTCATATATCATGTATATTATAATATGCTTGTACACCATTTTATGATATAGGTAAAGGGAACAACATATAAAGTCAGGGAATTTTAATAATACAAAATACGGCAAGTTTAGTACTGTAGCCTATGGGGAATTCAGCGTTCCGTGCAATATCCTCTCATATTGCACGCGCAAATCAAGCGGACAAAAATATGCGTTTTTAATGCGCCGCTAAAATGCCTTATATGGGTAATAATTATATAATATTGACTGGCTTGAGGGGGATATCATAATATATTGCCCGCAACAGAATTATATTGCCCCGAATCGAAGACGAGGGCAATATGGTTCTTTTAAAGACCTCAGCCTGACCGAATTTTGAAATATACCCTTTATTCATCCACGGGGAGCTATATATTTTCTGAACAAATTGAAACCAACTTCATGAGATTCCGTTTCCTGTGGAATGAGTAACAGCGTCCCGAATGTTGAGCCCCGGTGGTTTTTCTGACGAGGGCCCCGTCTCTGAGGAACGCTACTTTGCGGGGGGTGAAAATTTGATGACGACATATCGTGTAGACGCACTCGGAGCTGTATACATGACATGTCGTCACACGTCTAGCGACCCCCTGCAGTTTCCTCTGTTGTTACGCCATAGGGAAGGGGCGGACCAAAAAAAATTATCTTTTTTATTTTTTATGGATAAACGGAGACGAAAATTTATGAATACCCAGGGTAATTATATTCTTTGTTTACTAAGCATTACGTCAATATATGGTTGTTTTGGGTCAGGCTGAGGTCTTTAAGGGCAATATATTCTGATATACCCTTCAACCCACCCACCACCTTCACCAACAACCCCTCCAGCACCACCAACTCCGCCAATACCACCACAACTTCCACCACCTCCATCACCACCACTACTACCACCACCTCCACTACCCATACCATATCCACAACCAATTACAATCACCACCACAACTACCACCATCTGCACTACCCATACCATATCCACAACCAATTACAATCACCACCACTACTACCACCACCTCCATGTACTACCCATACCATATCCACAACCAACAATCACCACCACTACTACCACCACCTCCACTACCCATACCATATCTACAACCAACAATCACCACCACTACTACCACCATCTCCACTACCCATACCATATCCACAACCAACAATCACCACCACTACTACCACCATCTCCACTACCCATACCATATCCACAACCAATAATCACCACATTATAATCACATCAAAAGTTTCGAGCCGCCTCATTTTCATTTCAGATAAATAAGGGGACATTTATGTCTTTCATTTTCTTTGTTTTATAGGTGTAATACGAACCGCCCTCATATTCAGTCGGCGCTCATTTTATGCTGGTGATTTTGCTTCATCATTCGATTCGTTTTGTTGCACGTACTCGCGGTGAGAGATACTGATAAACATGATAAGATATTGTATGAATAATATTGGATGACTCAAATAGAGAGAGAGAGAGAGAGGGGAGAAAGATAGTGTGTGTTTGTGTCTGTGTGTGGGAGAGAGAGAGAGAGGGGGGGGGGGGGGGGGGGAGAGTTCGAAATAATATGCTTGTATACCATTTTTATGATATAGGTAAAGGGAACAACAGATAAAATCAGGGAATTTTAATCAGAGCAGGGGAGAGAACGAATATCCCCCAACGACTATAATATAACCCACCTAAAATTGGTACTAGTATTACAAAAGGGCTACTTCAAGTCAAATAATTTATTGCCAAGACAAAAGAACACTCCAAATGACCACACAACCTCTAAATACAACCACAAACCTTTGCGAACTGAGAATTTTAGTGAAATGAAGAAAAGAAAGACAATTTTTAGACGAAATGTGCAAATACAACCATCTTAAACAAGTGTTGTCATTAAGCTTTAAGGCATAGTGAAAAGTGTTTACATGTGGCTTAGAAATTCACTTAGGCAAACGTTCCTTTTCAAAAGTGGAGTAGAGTAGTTAAAGAAGAATGGGCGTGATGCTCTAGGCCTAACTTAATTTCTGCAAATGAATATTATTTGAAATAGTAATGTTTTATCCTAGAACGTGGTGAAGAATTAGCGAAAAATCATGGGGTTGAATTGTGGGGATTTCATTTTGGTTGCATGGAGTGCAGCAACCTTCACGTTTCCTGCAGTCTTGTGTCAGACAGATATACCAAGTATTGGTAAGAGCATTTCTCCGACCACGACGACAAATAAGTAAATGAATGCCTGCAATACATTATGGTCGGGAAGACTTTTTGTTATGTGAGCTAATAATAACTTTTTTGTTTAAATAGATATTTCTTATCGAAACTATTCCGTGACAAAATTTGCCTCGTTTGCTGATGATAAGTGAATTTGAAATTCAAAATTAGAAACAGAAGAAATAAATGGACAGCTTCAGAGGCCTGGGAGCCGGGGTGCGGGGGTGCTGCAGCACCCCCGGAAAAAGCGCAGTGGGTGCTGTAGCTAAAAAGTAGTTAAAAAGAGACCCTAAAACGCTGAGGACCTTTTTTCTTTTTTGCTTGTCAGAGATTTTGGGACTTAAAAAGAGACACTAAAATGCTGAGGACATTTTTTTTGTTGCTCACAGCACCCCCAGTAACAAAATCGTTCCCAGGCCTCTGGACAGCTTTAACAAGTTAAGTTACAACTAGAAGAGGTATTATCACTTTAGTTTCAGTATTATCGAGAATATATACCGCATACCTTTCAATATGACTTACCCTGATAGCAGAAAGTGGTAAAAATTACGTGATATTTACGTCGTGGTTTTCGTCTTTTTTACGTCCTGTAATTACGTCAATAAGACGACAACTTGCACCAACGCAAGACGTCAAAAGGACGTCTTATTTTGACGTCATCTGTACACTGTAAAAACTGAAGTGCTGTGTATAGCACTTTTTGAGGGCATGCATAGGGACTGCACTCAGAGTGGTATTGAATGCACACAGCGTGCTATTTCAGCACTTTCACGGGAGCTGGACCGGCTCCTTAAACTGCTAAACATTCATAAAAAAAAGATTTGGGCGAGCTTCGAACCAGGGTCCGCTGATCGAGAATTGCTGGCATTACCGCTAGACTAACTCACATTGTACGATTTAGAGCAGATCATATTGTTACATAGTGAATTTACGACACCACATAGTTCATGTTATCTACTTGACTCCCATGACTAAACTGGATTGCAAGAAGCATTCGTTAGTCCATCGGTAACGTCAGCGCCTCTCAATCAGCGGAACCTGGTTCGAGGCTCGCCACGGTCACATTTTTTTTTGCTGGTAAATTAGCACACTGCAAGTGCTATAAACAGCATTTCAGGTGCAGTCACTATACATGCCCCTAAAAGTAGCACTTTAGTTTTTACAGTGTACAAGACGTAGAGATGACGTCAAAATAAGACGTCCTCTTGACGTCTTGCGTTGGTGCAAGTTGTCGTCTTATTGACGTAATTACAGGACGTAAAAAAGACGAAAACCACGACGTAAATATCACGTCATTTTTAACACTTTCTGCTATCAGGGATATTCCGGCTCACACGAGGCGTCATTTGCTGACGTTAGGATAGCGTCAGTGACTGGTATACGGTCTTTTCCGAGTCATGCATGAACAGATGAAAGAGTGTATAAGTGATAGCAAAGTTAACATTGCAAAGCATACTCTTGATAATTGGCGTATGGGCTAATTGCCTTCACATGCTTGATTAGTGCAAGTACTTATGCAGTCGAAATGATGCCTTGTGAGCTGGGCCTACCAATCTGCCTACAGCCCCTTTCACACCGGGCCTGCGTAGAGTTGGGTAATGCGGCGTACAGACTACGCCGAGCTTATGCTGTCCCACGCTGTGCCTACGCTGGCCTACGTGACAAAACGCCGAGGGACGCAAAGGGGTACGCGAGATGGACGTAAAAAATGAAACATGTTTATTTTTTTTTGAGTACTTTCGGCGTAGAGCACTGGACGCAGAAAGTAAGCAGTTTATACGCTAGTCTACGCAAAACTACGCTACTGTACGCCATGCCTACGCAATAGTACGCTATCCTACGCCATACCGACGAAAAATCCTTTGAGGATGGCGTAATGTTATGTATGGAAGTGCGTAGTGTTGCGTACTTTTGCTTAGTGTGTGTAGGTACGCCAGTTGCATCTGCCGTAAGTACGCGGTACCTTTGCACAGGGTACGCAATCATACGCCATGGTACACCAGTCTTTGCAAAAACTACGCAGGGACTACGCCGATCCTGCGAGTAATTTCGGCGTACTCGGTACGCCGCACAACGCAACTCTACGCAGGCCCGGTGTGAAAGGGGTTTATAATGTGTGTTGCACATGAGGTGTCATTTTGCCTGACGTAGGATTGCGTCATTGAGAGTGATAATGTACAAAAATGAATGAAAAGGAACAGTGCAAGAATTGATTTGAAATCAATAGCTTATGCATATGCCACAATTGCCTTCACATGCATGATCAGCAATATAGCGCAATAGATTATTATAAAACAGACTATTCAAGTCACCTTGACGCCATAGCTTTTGCAGAGTCTCTTAAGACAGTGTATATTTGTAAACTATCTCTGTCCTGGGCCCCGTTAAAACTTACCATTAATAGTAACTCTGCTATCAATGGTAACTACCATGGTAACATCACTCAACAGCCAATCAAAATCAAGGTTTCCATGGCCGGTTACCACTGATGGCAAAGTTACCGTTTATGGCAAGTTTTATTCAACGGGGCCCTAGCCTTTTTTTCACTCATCTCAGGTATCGATAACACGGAGATATACCGATGGGTCGTCGGGATTATCTCTGTCCTCATCGCATTCAACCTCATCACCATCATCGCTCTTCTCTTCCGACTCTTCTTCCATTACGTGCAGGAAAGGAGATTGAAAATGTGAGATGCGATCTGGTAAATGCAGTATCATAGATACTTCAGTGATAGATTATAATACGTCACGGTTAATGGTGTTCAGTCTGGTTTTAATGGCGTAGATACTGGAATCCCACAGGGATCAATATTGGGCCCCCTTCTTTTCACCGTGTTTATAAATGACCTTTGCAACTTGTCCTATTGTGAAAATATAAAAATGTGTTTAAACGCTGATGATGCGGCAATAGTTGCCAAGGAAAAGAATTGCCTTTGATGAAAGAACACTTAATTGTGATTTAAAAAAATCAGACGCATTGAAAGGGATGGTTTAATGTTTAATATTAAAAAGTGCAAAATTATCTTATTTGGTACTAGAAAACATATTTAAAAAATTCAGAGTGTATGCTTAAAGTACAGAGATAATATTATTAATTGAAGTATTAAATTATTTTAAATATCTTAGCGTCATATTCGATAACTGTTTAAAGTGGGATATACATATTTTGAAACCTCTTCCAAAGTATCCAGAAACCTGGCACGTATAAAACGAATCAAATATCATTTGCCGAAAGAATCTTTAAAGTTTTGTATGATAGTTTTATATTATCACACGATGACTGCCCGTTTGATATTAATGTAGATAGTTTGATACCTAGCAGAGGAGGTATAGGCCTATTATTATCCAGTTTAGGATG
Source organism: Heliocidaris erythrogramma (assembly GCA_025617745.1). Classification (NCBI taxonomy): domain Eukaryota; kingdom Metazoa; phylum Echinodermata; class Echinoidea; order Camarodonta; family Echinometridae; genus Heliocidaris; species Heliocidaris erythrogramma. The sequence continues at coordinate 13,578,866 of CM046861.1, forward strand.
GCAACCAGTTGGGGGAACTCGTATTTCCAAAGGTTTATAATTCCAAAACACAAATTTCCCATGCCAGGGGGTTCACACCTCCGAAAATGAAAAAGTGTTCATAATTCCGAACATTTGTTGGATTACTCCAAAGGTTCATAAATCCGAAGGTTCTTTTAGCCAAAGGTTCGTATCACCCCACCCCCTTTCCAAAAAAGGGTTCATAATTCCGAAAATGAATTGTTCATTATTCCGAAGGTTCGTAATTCCGAAAAACGATATAATACGTTTTCGGAATTACGAACATTCGGAATTATGAACGCTATTTCATTTTGTGAATTACGAACCCTATTTCATTCTCGGAATTACAAACCTTCGGAATTATGAACCTTCGGAGTTATGCACGTTCGAAAAAAAGGACATGTAACAACCATCAGTTTTTGAGCGAGTGCAACACCAATTTAGAATATGGATGTATGAGGCAGTAGATAATAATGCCAAAAGATATCAATGATATTTTATGTAATCGAACGATAAACGTGAATACGAGAAATGCAATGGCCTGTACATTATAATTTGGAAAGACAACAAGAGGCCAAAATGTGTGATGACCTTTTTTTTTCCTTTTTTTTTTTTCGCTTGTCAGAAAATTTTCATAGATTTGTGCCCCCCTCCCACCTTTACATAATCCTGGATCCGCCCCAGCTATGAGTGTTCATGGCACATCATCATTTTTGCACATTTTTATTTCTGTAAGAAACATTGTATTTTGTGGATGTGGAGCTTTGGACAATATCTTAAATAACTTGAATCATTACTTTAAAGTATGTCTGCAATGTAGAAATGGGGGACAATCTCCAAATTAGTTGTTTGATTCGCAATTTCTTTCTTTCTCAAGGTTTGGTTATCTCCGATCGAAAGTCAGAAGACTATTATCGTGAACGTTCTCACCGCGAGTACGTGGTCGCAACAAAACGACCTCCACCTGTCCCCACCCTTTCCCAACGCGTTCACGTCGACGAATACGGTCAACCTGTTGTTGATGATTACGGATATATACCTCCTCCACCTCCCCATCCTCCTCCGGCTCCTCCGATTAATGATCAACTGGGTGTAGTATACAATTCCAGTCGGGATTTTATCCCCATTGTAGAATCGAACCCCGAGCGCTTTGCTGGTGGTTTAGTCACGAAAGTTCCACAACCGTGAGTTTCTTTTCACCTCTCTCTCTCTCACTTTATTATCTTACTATGAATACTAAATAGTTATTCATTTTATCTTCAGGAAATCAAATGTTGTATTGCCTATTAGGTTTATATAAGACGTCATTGTAATATTCGCACATTTGGAATAAAGGCGATGCGCTTTGAGAGTTCAACTTTCCCTTTAATTGATTTCTTAAGAGTCTTTGCAATCATTAGGGCAGCTTATCCCCAATCATTATGGAATTATATGTTATACCGATCAATATTTTCCAAGCTTAAAATGTGTCAACATCCTTGGTTTAAAAAGTTTAATTTTGCATCCTTCTTATTTATCTGTGATCAAGTTTTGTTATTCTAATGGTCAGAGGAAAGTTTTCATTTCATTCTTCATACTAATAGTGAATTCCTTCTTTCTTATTTTATGCAATATTTAAGCAAAGTTATAGTATGTCTGCCTACTGTATAATTGTTTTCTTTCCTTATTAATCTATTTCATCTGTGTTGATTATTTCATTCTTTCATTTCATTCATTCTTTAGATATCAAGAGCAGCAAATTCCTCGGCAGCTGACAAATCAGAAGCAGAATAGGCACATGACCGGCCCATCGCGCATCCAGCATGGCCCCTTTCACCCACCAACCATACCTGAGGAAGACCCACAACCCAACATCACAAACCAGGATGCGTTGCCACAGCAACAAGAGGAAGAACCTCACCAATCCACGTTCAGGCCAGACGAGGAACTACCACGGGAGCACGCTCGTCGCTCCACCAGTGCCGCGTCCGTTGAAGATTACGGAGGATGGCGCCGCTCCGCTCCCGACAACGAGTTCGTCTTCGGTAGACGAGATTCAAGTCGGCGATCAGGATCTCGTTCTCAGCGCCATCATTCTGGGAATCGTCGAGATCGAGACGATCGGGATCCTGTTTACCAGGCCGTCGTGAGAAACCCCATGCATGCGCATGGTAGAAAATTCTAACTTTAAGTATGTTCACCCTATATAGCTATTTTTTCTATCTGAACGCTGTGCAAATTTGCGAAGATTCGTAATTCCGAAAAGTTCTCGGAAATACGAATCCCATTTTACTTCCGGAATTATGAACCCACTGCTATGGGAAATATGTGTCTCGGAATTATGAACCTTCGGAAAAACGAGTACCCCCCCCCCCCCCTTGAGGCGCGTTTATTAGATAAAAAGAGCAATATGCATTGAGGGTATTTATGCGGGGTTTTTTTAAATCTTTTTTTTTGTTACATATGTATAACGAATTGAAAAGAGGAATGAAAAATGAACAATCCGCCTAAATCGGCTGATTATTTCTGTCAAAATCAAAGACTGGTAAAAATTTGAATTACCCTTCATTTTCTGAGAACTTTTTTTGGGGGGGCAGGAATTTCTGCATTTATTGTCAAATCAAATAACAAATTTACAAACAATTATAGTAATAAATATACAACATAATTGTTCAAATTTAAAAATGTGACAGAATAAAGACAAGATTATAAATCGAAATGAACAAGTAGAAAAAACAGAAATGCAGGGGCCAGCTATCTTAAACAAAATGCTTGAATGAATAGCAGCCAGTGGAAAGGGCTACATGGAAACCATAATTAATATAAATGTCTATATCATAAAAGCGATGTCACTAACTGGAAAAAAAAATTACTACGAAAAAAGGGGAAGGGAAGGGATTGAAGTGAAGTGTGTGCAAGTGGGTGCACGTGCAGTGAGAAGTTTACGAATAAGTGGATAGCAAATACTTCTTTAACGAAGCTTTAAAAGAAAAAAGAGATACGGCGTGTTTAATATCACGAGGTAAATTGTTCCAAACATCTGGACCGTGATGTCTTATCGTTTTTTGAGCTATTATTAATTTTGGATTTTTTTGGATAAAGATCTGATGAATGTCGTGTCTGGTAGGAATGGACATCTCTGTTGTAGATAAAAATATTATGAAAGGATATTGGTGTAGCGTTGTTGGAAAATTTATACATAAATATAGCAGTTTGGTAGGTGTGAATATCGTTAATTTTCAATGTTTTAAACTTATGAAATATAGGATCGGTGTGGGCTAAATAATGAGAATGAGAACAGAGTGCTTTCTTTTGAAGACGCAACATAGTGTCTATATTCATTTTGCTACTATTTCCCCATACTATGTTACAGTATGATATATGTGACAAAATAAATGAGTTGTAAAGCATCAATAGCGATCTTTGAGAAAGATAATATTTGAATTTATATAAAATACCTATGCCTCTTGCTACCAACATGCTAATGTTACAAACGTGACTATTCCAAGTTACATTTGAGTCGATCAATATACCTAAAAATTTTGTTTCATGTTTTTCGGTAACGGACATGTCATCAATGAAAATATTATACGAAATACATGTGTAGAATTAATGTGTTTAAAGTACATGAAGTTTGTTTTGTTTATATTGAGGGAGAGTTTATTGGATTTAAATCCCAATGATAATTTCTTTAGTTCTAGATTCAGAGTTGTAACAAGCATGTTTAAATTTTGGTGTGAATAAAATATGTTAGTATCATCTGCAAATAAAACGTATGTTAGTAAAGGTGATGCATTGACAATATCATTCATATATATTAAAAACAGCAAGGGCCCTAAGATTGAGCCCTGTGGTACTCCACATTTCACAGTACATATATTAGATGATTTGGATTTGAAATTAACATATTGACGTCTATTATCTAAGTAGTCCTTAAACCAGGAAAGTACGATCCCTCTGATGCCATATGTCTTTAATTAACATAATAATATAGCATGATCCATTGTATCGAATGCCTTCGATAAATCCATAAAAACCCCAACAGTGTGCTCCTTTTTTGAAAATGAATCGGTTATTTTGTCGTAAAGTTGTAAGATTGCGTAGTCAGTCGAATGATTTTTTCTGAAGTCATATTGGTTGGGAATTAATAATTTATTCATATCCAAAAAGGAGTATAAACGTTTGTAAACAATTTTTTCAAGTATTTTAGAAAAGCTTGGTAACAACGAGATTGGGCGATAATTTGCAATACGGCATGGGTCATCTTTTTTAAATATTGGAATTATTTTGGCAAGTTTTAGTGAATCAGGAAAAATTCCCTGGGAAAGAGATAGATTGAAAATATGTGCCAGCGGGGAAGCCAGGAAATGAATAATTTGTTTTAATAGATATACACTTATTCCATCATGGCCACTAGATTTTGAAGGACTTAGAGATCGAACAATTTCTAAAATTTCATGAACATTCGATGGATTAAAAAATAATGAGTGCTCGGTATGATTATTTAGATATGGTGAAAAATCATTATCATTAGTAACAATCTTTGAGGCCAATTTTGGGCCAACATTGGTAAAATATGTATTAAATGCATCAGCAATAAGACCATTGTCTTTAAAGTAGGTATTCAAAGAAAATCACAAATATGGCAATTAATGTATCACTAGAAACTGGGAAGCTTACAGATGGCAATCGTATAAGTTTTATGTCAACTGCGTATCTGATGATTATAAAAACAACACAAATAAAAGCTCTTCTCAGCATCTGGAATATCCGAGGATTCGCCAGAAATATAGCGATGTTTTGATGTCGTCACACTCGGGATCGATTCTGCTTAAGCAGACGACGTCCTATAATGAATGAACGTAATTGCAATGCAATTATTTATCAAATTATAAAGAGTTTGGTGTATTTAAACATGACCTTATTTCACACCATTATAAAGGGAAAGTGAAACTGATTCTGATAACTAAAACCGTTTGATTGTAAATACACAGGAGAAGGGTCAATGATCAATGAAATAAACCCCATTTTCAAATTGAAAAGCCCTCCTAATAATAGCAGGATGGTATTCGTTCCCTCTTGAACATGCCCCGGTGCAAGCAGCTGAAAATACAATGGCGTCTTATTTTGTTTACAAGTGACTGATTCCTTTATTTTTTTAACGCTGCATTTTTCATCAAAATAATACCATACACGAAGTTAGGAGTGAGGCAGCAGACTAACATTAAGACTGACGCTAGTGAAGGAAGAGAAATAAGTGAAGAGGAGATGACAAAATAGGCTCTGAAAAATGTGTAAGATGTTATGGGACATCGTCTGCTTAGACAGGACTGGTCCATGGTGTGTCGTCACATATCTCAGCAGCGTTCGAGGAGCTCTTCAGCTGCTATATCGGGGGCTGTATTTTACCGTTTTATAATTGATAATAATCATTACTTCAAATGTTTCCAAGCGTTGAATTTGGATAACCTTGTTTAATTTATGCCATCTATGCAATAATAAGTATTAAGCCAATATTTAAAATCATTAAAGTTCTACTAATGGAATTTCCATTCTCTAAAAATTCAACATTTTGTACACTTTCTCTTTTTTTACCTAACATTTCATTAATTGTATGCCATAATGTTTTGTTATTGTCTTTATTGCTTTCAATTTTGTCATGTATGTGTTGTATTTGTAATCCTCGTAGGTTTGTCAATAAGAGGTTTGAAAGGAAATGATGATAATAAATTAGTAAATGTTGCCCAAGGGCAGTGTAACGTAAAGAGAGATCTATATTAAAATCACCCATGAGGTAAATGTCTTTGTTTTCTCGAGATACGGTTTCAAGACATGATTCTAATTTATCTAAAAATATATCAGCTATGTTGTTAGGTGGTCTATAAATTACACCGACTATTTTATTTTTATAGTTATCGTCAATAATTTCTATGAATAGGGTTTCTACGCCGTTAATTATAATATCATGCCTCACTTTATAATGCAGATTATTATGAATATAAAACGCAACACCGCCTCCCTTACCATTTTTGCGATCTATATGGTTAAATGTGTAATTCTCAATATCAAATATGGGAGGGGTCGTTGAGTATAATATCATGCCTCACATTATAATGCAGATTATTATGAATATAAAACGCAACACCGCCTCCCTTACCATTTTTGCGATCTATATGGTTAAATGTGTAATTCTCAATATCAAATATGGGAGGGGTCGTTGAGTGTAACCATGCCTCTGTCAAAGCTATTATAAAAAAAGGAAATTAATTTAATATGGATAAAAATTAATTGAAAGTATCAAAGTTCTTTTGCAAACTTCGGATATTTATGTGTATTACGCTGAAAATTTTTCGTTTACCATTTTGGTTTGTTGAATTAAAAGTAGAAATGAATTCTGTTGCAGTATAGTATTTGCTCTGGGAATTAAATAGTTCATCATTTAATATATCATCCAGATTCATTAATGAAGAACAAATTGGTATGCAGTACGATATAATGAATTTGGAGTGCTTGGTGCGTGCAATTGCAGAGAGGTGCATGTAGTGATGCGTCGAGTTGTGTGCGTGTACATGTTCGCATATGTGTGACAATCTGACAGACTCGGGGCTGGTGGCAAAACATTTTACAAATAGCTATAGATTTAATGGGGGGAAAAAAGCTCTAAATTACATTGTTGATAATTCTATGTAGTCAATTGAAATTATACTTTAGTACTGGTAGGCCTATAAGCTGTACATTAAAATAGTGAGACTTGAGACGGAAAACAGGGATGATAAAGGCAAACAGGTTTTCCAGCATCGCACAATAGACTTCCCATTAACATTTCATTTTATCTGCTCTAGAAAGCCTATAATAACAATCATATCCATGTGAACCACCTGTTCAGATGATCTGGTTTCGAAATGCACGAATAGAAGTTTGTAAAAAACAAGAATCAATTGAAGCCAAAGGAAACTTTACTTCATATATGAATGACTTTAGCTCTTTACGACCTTTAAAAAATATAGCATACGATAACTTTATCTAAGTTTATCAGTTTCTACACAGTGAATGTATGTCTTTGACCTGATCATCTTTTGCACTGTAATTTCCTCGAACCAAGTTCTACATGCATATTTTCAATAAACACGAAGGATCATTTATTTTGTTTTCGTCTATTTGAAGGAAAATAAATAAATGCATTATGGGCACGTATTAATTACATGCATCTAACTTACTTTGGCTGCATGAAAATCATGACAATAGGTCTAGCCGAATGATTATAAAACCGAAATAACTAGAACACCAAATTGAAATAAACGCCGACTAATTGTTGATTGTTTGTGCGTTTCTTATTACACATTAAAAAAATTAAGATGAAAATGTCTAAATTTATATATATGAAATGATCATGAGTTAAGTTTGATATTTTTAGTGATGGTGGTAGTAATGGTGTACCACTTAGCAGTAGTGGTAAGTGGTGGATGTGGTGGTGATGGTGGGGTTGGTGAAGGTGATGATGGTGATGGTAATGATGTGTTGTTGATGGTGGTAGGGGTGATGCGTGGTGGTCTTGATGGTGATGGAGGTATTGTTGCTGGTAATTGTGATAGTTGTAGTGATGATGTTTGTGGTGGTGATTGTGGTGATGGTGTCGGTTGTGCATGGTGATGATGGTGGTAATGTTTGTAGCGGTGCTGGTTGTAGTGATAGTTTTGGTGCTGTTGATGGTGGTGGTAGTGGTGACGGTTGTAGTTATGTTGGTGGTGGTGGTGGTGATGGCGTCGGTTGTGGTGATGGTGATAGTGATGGTTGCAGTGATGGTGATGATGATGATGGATTTGTTGGTAATCATGTTTGTGCTGGTGGAGTTGGAGGTATACCTGGATGTTATTTGACACCACCTCGGTACACCGCCATTTCAGCTAAGTGTTAGAAAAAACCCAGTATCGAATGAAACAAGTAATTCCGTAATTACGACATTAAAATTTTTTTTTGAAACAAATCCAAAATGGAATGAAAAAAATATCGACTCCTAGTTTTTCCCCAGGTTTATAGTACGACTCATTTAGCTTGTACACTGTACTTTTGTTTTAAAACCTTCTCTGTCACCACCCTCTCTCAGTTTTTACCTCCCTCTCTCTTTCACTCTTTCTATTAGATACTGACGACCTTGTATGGGGTTGATTGTATGACACTATCACTTTAGGAACCAGGAAAAGTAAATAAAGAACTGTTATGAAATATCTTGTAATACGTGCTGGTAAGTAAAGAAGCTTTAGATGCGGGTACATAACATAACATGAAAACATTTTTTATTGTGTTAAATGCCACGAGATCCTGGTAATGATTACAATCAACCTGCTAGCTTCATTTTACAGAGTTAATAGCTTTTAGAGAGTATTTTTGAAAAAATAATATGTAATGGTAAATAATGCACACATTAAATCAAGGACATCAACAATGATCTTCCTCAAGAACCTTATCCAAAACTTTCTAATGAAAATCACATAAAATTACGATTGCTTTTATCAAATAAATCTTTATACATGTACATATGATTATTGTCATTTTTGTTTCAGTTTTTGGTGATTATGGAAATGTTGTATTGATATAATTTCTTGATTGTGATATGCGCCTTCTGTGAAAGTTAGACAGATATGTGCGCTTACAAATGTACAATTGCTATTAGGATTACTATTATTATTGCTATTATTATCATCATTTTTATCATCATCGTCATCATAATCATTGTTATTACTATTATCATTATTATCATCATCATCATTACTATTGCTGTGTGGTTGTTGTTGTTGTTCTTCTTCTTCTACTTCTTTCTCTTCTTCTTTTTATTCTTATTATCTTTATTATCATCATTATCATTATCATCATTGTTATTATTATTATAAATATTGACTCGCATCAGCATTTCAAGGTATCCTTGAGAGTGGAGAGTGCTAAACTATACAGATGACAATGCCTTGACTGCAGACGATCACTTTAATGTTTTCGGAAGCAATCTGCTAGAGATGTTGAAGAATGAAACACTTATCTATCGGATCCTGCCAATGGAGTGCTACGTGTATTAACGACATAATACTATCCGACTATTGCATTTCTTCTTTAGAGTATCGCCTAGTGACAAGGTCGTGTTAATATTTATTCGATCTGTTGCAGCTGTGTGACATAGGCCTGTGTCTGATGATCGTATAACAGAGAGGGGAAGCCAGAATGTAGGCGACATCGAGTGCTCTTCAATTCTATGCCACTGGAAACCAGAACATTGTAAGCAAAAATCGTTGGGGATGTTTCATTGGTGATAACACGCTGACACTTTCGTGGCTCTTTAGTGGCATCATCGACTATACGCGATTTCCTACATTGTGTCCCATATGACATATGACATTTTTTCTAAAGATTTCATCCACGAATGAAAAATCTCTTGATATGACAGTGACTATGATGGTGGTGATACCAGAATGCACCATTATTCAATGGTAATTCCAAAACATTCTCTATTTCTTGCATGAAACATATGGAAGAAACACATAACCACGGAATCGCCCTTATATTAATTGGACGATGTGTGAACTGATCAAACCATTTATTTGACGGTGTATTGATAACGACTGGTTGCATCCTTTGATCTTCACGAGTGATTTCCTTGGCGGACGCCTCAATGGCGCAAGACACAACTACTTTGATTTTTATGATGCTTATATCTGTATGTTGGATCGGAGGGCAATGTGGTGAGTATAATTATGTGGGATAACAGTTTGATACCAAACATGTATTTGACCCGTTCAGGACAGGTATTATTTAAGGGTTAAATTTATCACATTTTATTCTTTGAATTGGCAACATTACTATTTTACTTCTAGTGCTATGGTTCTAATACAGTGCAATGTCCTTGAAAACAATATACATGGTTAGAAATGTGTCGAAAAGTTGAAAAATTTTGATGAAAAAACAACGATTTTGAACCTCTCAATATGTTGCTAATTTAAGGATTTCAAAGATTATTCTCGTTTTTAAAATTTACTGGCATCAAACCCAAATGGTCATGCAACAAAGATGGACATCGTGTGTGTGCGGAAATGTTGCTCTTTCTACTCATGAATCTGTTATAGTTTTTAGAGCTCTGAATCAAAGTTATTGGGCCAATCCACAAAATGTGGTTAATCATCGCTTATGACGACGGTCTCAAGATTGTGTTCACAAATCATATTAATTGTAAAATGTTAATTTCCCATATACACATTTTCTTTGTATTTATTAATTGCTAATGTCCAAATAATTGTGTTTATATATTTTTTGTGATATGATAATATTAGTTTGTATCATGCTATTGAACGCAGAAATAAAATCTATCAAACAAACAAAATTGTCTTGAAAGGATTAAATGTAAAATTTAAATGTTCAATGTAGAAGGGGGAGGGGCACACAAATGTCCAAAACATTTCTGACAAGCAAAACAGCAAAGGTTATCAGATGTTTTGATCCAGTTTTCCTCCAGTTTGGGTCCACTTTTCCGACAGAATTATCTCACAAGCAAAAAATATATTTTTTGGTAAAGTGGGAGAGGGAGGGGGGGGGGGGCACAATCCCCAAAAGGGGGGCACAGTGTATACTTTTCTTTCAAAGGGGGGGGGGGGGGGGGGGACACGGGCCGGAATGCCCCCCCCCCCCAAGTCCGCCACTGTCTCTGGAGAGATTATAAGTGGAAAAATACAAGATCATGTTATTGATTGATTGAATTTCACTTTTTATCCCTAGTGAAATAATGTGCGGGTAGGTTACACACACTCACTTTCATTTACCTTATTAAAATTCAGTAATTTCTACTGCGCTGTGGAATTATATACGTGTAGTGTTGACACCTTGGTATATCAATCACCTTACTGGAATCACTGTTAGGCCTATACTGGTAATAGGCATTGGGGCCTGCAACCCCCTCCAAAATAGCTTTTACCCACAAAAAGAAGATAAAAGGGGAAAATAGTAGGCCTAAACGATGTATTTAAATTCCATTCTCAAGTAAGGGAAAACAAGTAAACTCCTTTACTGCAAGAATCAGATCATTTTTTTTCCAGTTGGAAAACCCCTCCCAAACCTATGATAAAAGGATTCAATCGTCAGCATATCACAGTTGCTTATCTAGCCCCTTTCGCATAAACCGTATCCTGCCTTCACTCTCGAAAAAAAAGCGATGACATAAATAGCTTTTGGTGATTAAAAGTCTACGAATTTTCGTTATTCAAAATATATAGATTTCAGTGTGTATCACCTTTCTCATTTCAAATTTCAACATAGAATTGAACGAAATCAGTTTCATTTATGACCCCTTCATTAACCTGTATGTCATCAGGATATTCATAAACATGTGCCATGAGTGCAGAGGATATCAGGAACTGGTTTTGATAGAGGGTAAAAAGCAACGGATCTATTACTTGTCCTTGGGGGACACCAAGCTCCATCCTGTGTTGGGTGATTTCATTTCGTTGATACGCACATGTGACTGACGTCGGTTAAAATATGACTTAAACCACTTAAGTGCTGTCATAGACCTTGATGAAAAAAAGTGGAACGAAATATTAATATGTAATTCAGAATCATACCCGTATTTCTTTAGTAGCCCTTTTTTGACAAATGTTACTCTGTTGTTTTCTTTAGAAACACCTGCATGTAAGGATGATCCTACAGGAGTGAACTACAGGGGAAACTTATCTCAAACAGTCCACAATCACACCTGCCAGCGATGGACTTCTCAGCTCCCCCACAAGCACACTAGGACTCCAACAAACTATCCTAACGCAGGGCTTGGGGACCACAACTATTGTAGAAATCCCGATGGTGAAGCTACTGCTTGGTGTTACACCAATGTTGTTGAAATAAGATGGGAGTATTGTGCCGTAGGTTACCTGGACCCCATATGCCAAGGTAGCTATAACAATGCATTGTGGTGTTAAAATGTGAGGGTATCGCCGCTGCAAATTAACATGTATGCATTCATATACGGTATACGAAGTTGTGTTTACAACTACTGTAAGAAAAATAAACGAATGATTTTCTGTTTTGGTTTATTTATAAATGGGGTTATAAACCCTTTCATAGAAAATTGGTTTGGATGAAATCAGAAGATTAGAGAAACATATTGCTGAAAGTTTGAGATAAATCAGATAAAAAATCAGGAAGTTGAGAATTTTTGAAAGTTTAGATCACTAATAATAATTACGGAGATCCTCGCAATTGGCTGTGCGGTCATGATGCGTGAAGTCATACGTGGAGAACTTTCACTTTTGTTTTGTACATGATTTTACTCAAAGTAATCCCTTTCTCAATTCTTATGGTGAAATATATATATTTTTTTCATGGGAGGACATGTAAAGATATGTTACCAATGGTGAATCATGGACAAAAAGTCTGTTCTACGATTACAATGGACAAAGGATTATTTGGGATAATGTTTTGTACACATCAAATGGAAGAGTTCTCCATGTATGACATCACACATGACGACCGCATTGCCAACTGGAGCTTCCCCATACAAATAGTGATCTTAGCATTCAAACATCCATAACTTTCTTATTTTTGTCTTTTTTTCTCAAAGTTTCACTATTCTCAAGTTTCCATGAAGGTTGATTCCTCTCTAAAGCTGAAGAGGTTAAAGGTCACCGTGTCAGAATTTCATTGTCTTTGCACTTCAGCTTTTCCAGCTGTTCAACTACCCATTATATTTTGTTAATTCTTAGTAATGTGACGCTTCTCTCCTACCTGGTCCGGTAAATTTTAGTTCTTGAGATAAATATAATCTATTCCACATTTCCAGTCTATTTCAACGGTTAACAGTTACCGTGCCAGTCCTACTTTTTAGGTAGGGTATCATTTACGTATCACTGAGCTAACTTAATACTTTTGTATTTGCCCCTTTTTACCTCAGAGAATTAACCCAAATATTACCACTTAACGCTATGTGAGCGTTTTTGGAAACAATGCTAAGAGGCGATTTCCGTGTGGCTCCTGCCCATTCGCATCTCTTTGTTTTGTTAATGAATATTTCAGTCAATATGTTGAAAAGAACATTTCATAGCTTTAAACATAATCGTTGTGCCTCTTCCCTATTCACAGTTCCGTTCCTCATGAGTATCAGTTATTTCTTGTGATGATTCAGAGTCATACCCGTATTTCTTTAGTAGCCCTTATTGAAAAATGTTACTCTGTTGTTTTCTTTAGAAACACCTGCATGTAAGGTTGATCCTACAGGAGTGAACTACAGGGGAAACTTATCTCAAACAGTCCACAATAACACCTGCCAGCGATGGACTTCTCAGCTCCCCCACAAGCACACTAGGACTCCAACAAACTATCCTAACGCAGGGCTTGGGGACCACAACTATTGTAGAAATCCCGATGGTGTAGCTACTGTTTGGTGTTACACCAATGTTGTTGAAATAAGATGGGAGTATTGTGCCGTAGGTTACCTGGACCCCATATGCCAAGGTAGCTATAACAATGGCATTGTGGTGTTAGAATGTGAGGGTATCGCTGCTGTAAATTAACAATTGTATGCATTCATATACGAAGTTGTGTTTACAACTGATGTAAGAAAAATAAACGAATGATTTTCTGTTTTGGTTTATATATAAATGGGGTTATAAACCCTTTCATAGAAAATTGGTTTGGATGAAATCAGAAGATTAGAGAAACATATTGCTGAAAGTTTGAGATAAATCAGATAAAAAAATCAGGAAGTTGGGAATTTTTGAAAGTTTAGATCACTAATAATAATTATGGAGATCCTCGCAATTGGCAGTGCGGTCATGATGTGTGATGTCATACAGAACTTTCACTTTTGTACATGATTTCACTCAAAGTAATCCCTTTCTCAATTCTTATGGTGAAATATATATTTTTATCATGGGAGGACAAAGATATGTAAAGATATGTCATGCTATAGGAGTCTACTTGGCCGGCGCCAGTTGGTGCCAGTTTGCGCCAATGCAATTTGCTGTGGCGCCTAGTGTCGCCAATAAGGTGCCTATATAGTGGCGTGTAGTAGCTCAAACTGCCTCCCAACTGGCTCGTGGTGGCACCAAATTTGAATTTGGCGGCAAGAAAATTTCAAAATGTTTGAAATCTTCGTCTCGCCACTTGCATCGAGCAATCAGCGCCAAGTGTCCGCCAAGTGGCACCAAATGGCGCGAATATATCGCCCTTTGGCGCAAACAATCCGCCTATTGGAATCCACTGGAATGTAATGATGCGCGCCAAGTTGCGCCAATGAGATTTCGCGCCACATGGCGCCAAGTGGCACCTTGTTTGCGCCACTACGCGCCAAATAATTCCAACAGAGGCGGATAGCCCGCGCCAAAGCGCGCCAAATGTGCAGTGGCGCGAGCAAAACGGCACCCGATTGGTGACTACTTCGCGCCAAATGCCACCTGGTTGCCCGCCATTCAGCGCCACTTGCCGCCTATAAAAGCAGGGCGGCATCGCAGGACTTTCTCACACAACTTGCAAGATTTTCATATAGTCGGCAAGTAGCGCCAAGTAGCGGCAGGTTCAAACCAATTTGGCGACCTTTGGCACAAACTAATCACCAAGTGCCGCAAAGTAGCCGTCTGTTGGCGCGAATGGCGCCAACAGGGTGAATTTTGGAATCAAATGGCCGTGTAATGGCGCAAACTGGCGCAACATTTTGGAGCCAGCCGGGTGGCATTTGGCGCAGGCCATATGGCACCCAGTTTATTCGACTTGGCGACACATGCCGAGCGGTCATTAATTCGGCGCCACAGCGAGCCACTACGTGCCAATCACATAATCTTTGGCGCGAACTGGCACCAACTGGCGCCGGCCCAGTGGACTCCTAGCATTACCAATGGTGAATCATGGACAAAAAGTCTGTTCTATGATTACAATGGACAAAGGATTATTTGGGATAATGTTTTGTACACATCAAATGGAAGAGTTCTCCATGTATGACATCACACATGACGACCGCATTGTCAACTGGAGCTTCCCCATACATAGTGATCTTAGCATTCAAACATCCATAACTTTCTTATTTGTGTCTGTTTCTCAAAGTTTCACTATTCTCAAGTTTCCATGAAGTTGATTCCTCTCTAAAGCTGAAGAGGTTAAAGGTCACCGTGTCAGAATTTCATTGTCTTTGCACTTCAGCTTTTCCAGCTGTTCAACTACCCATTATATTTTGTTAATTCTTAGTAATGTGACGCTTCTCTCCTACCTGGTCCGGTAAATTTTAGTTCTTGAGATAAATATAATCTATTCCACATTTCCAGTCTATTTCAACGGTTAACAGTTACCGTGCCAGTCCTACTTTTTAGGTAGGGTATCATTTACGTATCACTGAGCTAACTTAATACTTTTGTATTTGCCCCTTTTTACCTCAGAGAATTAACCCAAATATTACCACTTAACGCTATGTGAGCGTTTTTGGAAACAATGCTAAGAGGCGATTTCCGTGTGGCTCCTGCCCATTCGCATCTCTTTGTTTTGTTAATGAATATTTCAGTCAATATGTTGAAAAGAACATTTCATAGCTTTAAACATAATCGTTGTGCCTCTTCCCTATTCACAGTTCCGTTCCTCATGAGTATCAGTTATTTCTTGTGATGATTGTTTCAATAGTCTCTACCACAATGGAACTGACGACGATTCCTGTTCAGTCGAAACCAGTGACATCTCTACACACTTCTTTTCCTGGTGAGTAATTTAGTAGCATGTAAATCATGTTTGCCCCCTCTAAGCAGTTGAATAATATTTAATCATTATGATAGTGGACCAAAACTACGCATTTTGATTTCACGGGCTAATAATACATTTTTTCAACCCTGTTCTCCTATTATGAATAGCAATCCTGATGAATAATGGTCCCTGGTCCTTATGACTAGCGAGGTTACCCCTTTTTTCTAATCAGTAAATTTTCTTTTCTCTGACGTACTTCTTTCGGGGTAACCTGGCTAGTCATAAGGACCGCTAGTCATAAGGACCAGTGGCTCATAAGGACAGCTATTCATAACGTGTAATTTCCCATACCTGTAGGGTCGCTATTCATAAACCCATAGGGACCATTATTCATCAGGATTGCTATTCATAATAGGAGAACAGGGTTGCTATTCATAATCGAAGAAAAGGGTCATTACTCATAAGGACCGCTATTCATAATAAGTCATGAGGGTCGCTATACATAATACCAAACCGGGGTCGTTAATCATAAGGGTCGCTATTCATAATCGTAGAAGAGGGTCGCTCCTCATAATCTGAGAAGAGGGTCGCTATTCATAATCGGAGAAGAGGGTCGCTATTCATAATCGAAGAAGAGGGTCGCTATTCATAATCAAAGAAGAGGGTCGCTATAATAATAATAATAATACCTGGCATTTATAAAGCGCCTTTCCCAAAGTGGCCCAAAGCGCTAGATATATATCATTATATTCCACGTACTAAGAATCTTGCTGTTAGATTGGTCAAAAGGTAATCACGTGATAAAACGTAGTTTTCCCCATATCAGGCGACCCGAGAAGAAAAGTTCGTGACCTTGACGGGATAGTACTTATGTGTTTTCGCTGATCTCTTCAGTCTATTACAGAGTCACAATGCGTTATCAATATTTGGGTACGCGCGAAATGAAAGTGCGTGACCTCTACGAATAGTCAATTGAAAAGTGCGTGACCTCTACGAATAGTCAAAATGAAAAGTGCATGACCTTTACGAATAGCTCCATAGGCGTACTAAAATAAGCGCGCATTGCCCAATCGCGCGCTTAAAATGATAAAATTATTGTGCACACCGGTACCCAGGTAGGGGTACGGTTTATGGGGGTTTATGGTGGTTTTAACATCTTTTGTGAATTTATTCGGGCCTAAATCATAAATGTCTTTTTCGAGAAGTAGAGAATAATTGTCTTTCTCGTACCAGTTAAATGTTTCAGATGCGGAATATAAAGCAAATAATCACCTTTTGATTCCAGACGATGAGACGTACTATCACTTCCTCGGCGATCTGAATGTATACGCTATCTTTCCTCAGCTTCGCTTCGGAAAGATAGCTACATCCAAATCGCCTCGGAAGTGATAGTTTATCCCATCACCTTTACCAACGGTAATTATTTTCTTATTACCCCGGTCATTTGATTCTGGCACGCCCGCACACAATGTATGCACATTCTCCACTCCCTGGGGAGCATTCCAGCAGTGGGCAGTACAGTGACGCTCACATGCTAAGCAAACGACATTAACTTTCGCCATCCTACCGGGTACCCATTTAACACCTGGGTGGAGAGTGGCAAATGTAGATTAACGTCTTGCCAAAGGACGCTATAGTGCTGCGGTGGGATTCGAACCCCGGACCTCGTGGTTCACAGTCCGGGGACTTATCCACTGATCCACAACACCTCTACGTCGCTATTCATAATCGGAGAAGAGGGTCGCTATTCATAATCAGAGAAGAGGGTCGCTATTCATAATCGGAGAAGAGGGTCGCTATTCATAATAGGAGAAGAGGGTCGCTATTCTAATCGGAGAAGAGGATCGCTATTCATAATGGGAGAAGAGGGTCGCTATTCATAATGGGAGAAGAGGGTCGCTATTCATAATGGGAGAAGAGGGTCGCTATTCATAATGGAAGAAGAGGGTCGCTATTCATAATGGGAGAAGAGGGTCGCTATTCATAATGGGAGAAGAGGGTCGCTATTCATAATGGGAGAAGAGGGTCGCTATTCATAATCGGAGAAGAGGGTCGCTATTCATAATCGGAGAAGAGGGTCGCTATTCATAATCGAAGAAGAGGGTCGTTATTCATAATCAAAGAAGAGGTTATGGTTAGGATTATTTCTAAAATATTGGAATATGATTTCTATTGTTCAATGAAACACTCAAATATGAAAGAATTAAATTAGCAAACAAAATGATAATATTGGATGGGAGACACCCCCACGGCTGTGTCAGAGCAAAAATAATGGGGCGATGAAACAAATACACCCCCGGCTTAGCCAGGCGGGTAAAAGGGGGGCCATCTACAGTAGGTGCTACGAGGTCCCGCTCCCTGCGCCCACCCCCTGGGGAGCACGCAGCACCGTAACCTCCGCCAGCACCGAACACTGCTGACGATAAACTTCGCTAGGCAACCTTTTACCGGGAATTCTTTTCAGTCTTTGGCTGCCAGCACAAAGGGCGTGGGCTACTACGCGACCTTTTGTTATTGGCCTATAACGTCATAATGACGTCATTATGGAAGTCACGAGTGGTACCAAATTAAAGGGCACAGAAATCTCTATCAAAAGACAACAAAAATTTCATCAGAAAATGACCTACACGACCTTTTACCGGGCAACCGAAGTTTAAGGACAGAAAGAGAAGAAGAAAGAAAGCCCAAGACAAAGAATAACTTGAATATATCATGAAGAAATGTGAGAAAATTACAATGCCCCGACCGGGATTCAAACCCGGGACCCTGGATTACATGACCAGTGCTCTACCAACTGAGCTATCCGGGCTCCCGTCGAAGCAAAGTAACATAGGGACTTTTAGTGAAGCAGTGAACTAGTACTTCGTCCCAGTCGACTAATTCGCGCATGTCAACGTCGTCGACTGCCCATGTTGACTACAGTTCTGATCATTTTAGATTTCACTCGACGTGTACGTTCCGTCGACGTCAACCGGAAGTACACACTCAACGGATGAGCATAATAGTTGAGCTGTTCTGATGACGTCATATACATGAACCTCGTCGAAGATTTCGGAGCACCGCAAAAACGAAGTGAACACGTTCTCGATTTTGCAAGTCAGGGAGGAGGACAGGGAGAGGCGCATGCGCAATGGCGTAGAATGAGGTCCTTGCGTACCAGTCGACTTAGCCTCTTGTCGAGGCCCTGGCGCTGTTGAAATCCTTGGCGATATGGACAAAAACCGAGGCGCTTGCGCCGAGGGCCTCTTGACACCCGACCTGAATTATATATTCATGAGGCACGATTTCCTACTGAATTATGCATGAGAACGTGAATAGTTAGATAACCGCGGCGATCGCCCAGCAAATTGGCCAATGAAATCTCAAGGATTTCTTACTTCAGTTCTGGACTAGTCTATTATATTTTGGGGGAATTACGTAAATCTCTTGCTCAAAATACATTCACAGACAAGCACATTATGAAGAATTCGATCTCTAGCTTACAAACCATGGTAATTTGAAATAAGACAAATGTACATATTTCTCAAGAGATCATCATATATTTACAAATAATGAAGAATGGGCAATAAAAGTCACCGTTCAACAATAGATGCATCTCCATCAATTCTGATGTAACCAAGGAGTTACCAGCAACTTCACTGCCTGGCAAGGCCCCGGGGGATCCGCCTGGCCCAGCTCGCGAAGCTAAGCAGCGCAGCATGCAGTCTCACTGTCCCTGGCCCACGGAGGTAATCAGCACAGCCACAGAGCGATAGCGCGTGAAAAATAACACTTTTTCCATAGCCAGTAGGCAGATTCACAAAAACATCTTGTCCTTTAAGTGCAGATTTGATTGCATCAACTTGCAAATCTTTGAATCTGTCAAACTTCAACATTCTAGCGGCATATTCTAAGCTCTTACAAATATCGTCATCACTCGTCGTGGAAGAAACGTTGAACGCCATTTTAAGAAATAGCTTGCAGTCGAGTCATGAATATTTAACATTACGTCATGGTAGCTCGCGCTTATTGGATGATTTTCACCGACCAAAATTTGGTCGGAATATTCGTCAAAACAATGAAATACAAAAGAAATTCAGATCAGGTCTCAAGAGGCCCTCGGCGCAAGCGCCTCGGTGTTTCTGGCTCGCTTCGCTCGCCAGAAATTTTGCCTCCATATCGCCAAGGATTTCAACAGCGCCAGGGCCTCGACAAGAGGCTACAGTCGACTAAGTGGACGTGCAATTCGAAAAGTCCCTAGGACTCTCACATATAGCCCCTCTCTTTCCATCGAGCGTAGGGGGTACATCCATACCAATTCCATGCGTACGCTATATGGAAAGAGAGGGGCTACGCTCGATGGAAAGAGAGGGGCTATAATGTGAGATTGTTACTTTGCTTCGACGGGAGCCCGGATAGCTCAGATGGTAGAGCACTGGTCATGTAATCCAGGGTCCCGGCTTCGAATCCCGGTCGGGGCATTGTAATTTTCTCACATTTCTTTATGTTCAATTTACTTCAATCCTATCAATTATGATATTTAATTACAAAGAATAACATAAGCAAAGAAGGGAAGGAAGAAGAAAATAAAGAGAGACGAAAGGAAGGATAGAAGTAAAGAAGAAGTGGAAAATAAAGGAAAGATAAAGATAAAATGATACTAAAACAAAGAATAACATGATACAAGTTAGGGAAAACAAATGCAGAAAGATAAAGCAATTTTAAGTTTAGGACAGAAGAAAAGATAAAAGGATGAAAATATGAACAAACATGAGGAAGAGATGTCCTGGGGGTAGTTGACCTAAGGGGGTAGTTGTCCGGATACGATATGTACATGTATACCCTGCACTTTTTTCAAGGGGGGGGGGGGGGGTTCATAAACGACGGTTCTAGTAGTAGAATTTATATTTTAAATGCTATGGGGGGGGGGGGGGGGGGGGATGTGTGATATATTCCCCAAATAATTCAGGAGGGGCGGGGGGGGGGGAGGGGTGGGGTGGCCTGTAGGATTGGCCTATAGGATTATCCATATTGGTCATTGCTTTTGTCATGATTTTTGTTAAGATTATCATTAGGAAGACCGAAATAAAGATTTCAAAGAAAATAATGAAATTAAGCAAATTATAGTAATTACCATGAAACCACATGCACTCAAATGCTCTGAAAGATGATTTTAACTCAGGGAACTTTGAAAGTCCCAACCGTGGGAGGGCATACTTTATTCTCACGTCCATGGCCATAAACAGGGGCACACTGTAAGAATGGTAGATGCCAATAAATTGTACGTTACTAAAATCACGTATTATGAACATATTGCTACAAGGAACTGATATCCCAACCCAAAATAAAAACAAAAACAAATTTCTCGCGGCAATTTCTAAGCCCGTATCCGGACAACTACCCCTACAACAATCCCACTTGAGAATTGGAACTTGAGATAAAGGCTAAGGATTAGGGTCTCCACAAGAGTTGAGAAGCGGGAGAATCTGGATCTGTGTATGTGTGGGTGTGTGGAGGGGGTCCTCTCCTCCCATGTAGATGTATGGATTAGACATCGTTTTTTAATTATTAAGGCATTGGCAAAGCGGTGTGGGAAGCATTGATAAATATAGTCCACTTTATGACGACCCTCTTCTCCGATTATGAATAGCGACCGATGAGATGGCGCCGATTTTATGGGAGATGGTTCCGATTTCATTCGAGGTGGCGACGATTCTTTGAGAAATGGCGCCAATAGTATTTTCTATGAATCAGAGACAATTGTGGAGGTGTTGTGGACCAGTGGATAAGTCCCCGGACTGTGAACCACGAGGTCCGGGGTTCGAATCCCACCGCAGCACTAGCGTCCTTTGGCAAGACGTTAATCTACATTTGCCACTCTCCACCCAGGTGTTAAATGGGTACCCGGTAGGATGCGAAAGTTAATGTCGTTTGCTTAGCAATGAGAGCGTCACTGTACTGCCCATTTCTGGAATACTCCCCAGGGAGCAGAGAATGTGCATACATTGTGTGCGGGCATGCCAGAATCCGATGACTGGGGTAATAATAACTCCTTTGTAGGCGCCTTGAGCATCCTCTTGGATGAATACGTGCGCAATAATAAATGTCGCTATTATTATTATATACTGAACCCAGTTACGGACGCTGAACCCAGTTACCGACGCTGGGTTCAGTTATGAATTTTAGAAGCTGTAATCAATCAAACAGAATTTGGCATCCCCGTGACGTTTCTTGTAACATTTGCTTTTTATAGAAAAATCTCATAAATTTTAATGTAGGAATAGATTTGTTTTATTAGGTTTTGTGTGAAACATATGAGCAATGATTATATCTAAGGTGCATGTATGATTGAATATTTTCATCAGAGAAAATGGAAATTAATGATTGTTGGGGTACAGGGCAAATCGGAGAGGAGCCCGCAAGATACGTCACGGGGTTGCCAATTTGTGTTTGATAATTTCAGGTAATTTTTGCAGGGACCATTTCCATATATTAATTTTCTTAGAAACAATTAAACAAAGGATTTAATTTTTAGGAAGGGGAAACAATATTGTTCAACTTATCATTTCATCTTATTTGTCTTTGGACATCCTCAGCATCAATTCGTCTTGTCGGTGGCTCATCAAGTAACGAAGGTCGAGTCGAAGTCTTTTACAACGGACAATGGGGAACCGTGTGCGATGATCTCTGGGATGATACCGATGCTGGGGTCGTTTGTCAAGCTCTTGGTCTCGGTGATTCTGGGACTGCTGTCGGTAGTGCTACCTTTGGACAAGGCTCTGGAGAGATCATCCTTGACAATGTCGAGTGTGTAGGATACGAAACAGATCTCTTTTCCTGTCCCAACAATGGACCACTCAACCACAACTGCGCACACTCTGAAGACGCAGGAGTAGAATGCAGCAGCACACAATCAAGTAAGTTAAGTCTTTAAATATCCGTATACAGTTCTGTTTATTTCATTTTATACATGTACTCAATGCATCAAAAGAAACAGCCTGCCCCAGCATTACGCTAAAAGATGCTTTCTATCTACATATTTTTCAACAGTATGTTGCGAATTTGAAAATTCAATAGAAATGCCAGTTCAGTTCAGTTCAATTTATTCTTTTTTCTCAATCATAAAAATCAACAATGGGAAAATCATTCAAAGTCAGTATAAAATATATATACATATACGATTACAGAGAAAAAAGGAAACTACAAAAAAGTTTTGTAAAAAACTTTTAAGGTGTAGCTCCCTATATAAACATGACAAAACATAACAAAGAGAATATATCATACAAAGAAAGCAAAACAAACGGGAAAGCAGACAAAAACATCAGCAAACATACGGGGGGGGGGGGGGGGTAATGGTAAATGTACATCATCATTAGATTAGGGGTTATCCTGAGTACGATCCAATATATAATTTCTTCATACATACATACATACATAACAGGTATTTATATAGCGCTTTTCCAAAATTTGATCAAAGCACTTTACAAAAACAAAGAAACAAACAAAACAAAGAAGTAAATTAAATGCAAAGTATAATATTGAATACAAGTACTACTCTCCATATTACCGTGAACAATTAATTACTGGGGAAACAAATGAGTCTTAAGCATGGCCTTAAATTTAGTCTTACTATCAACTGCCCTGAGTGACGAAGGTAATTTATGCCATAGCACCGGTGCTGCATTTACAAAAGCTTTATCCCCATAAGTGGTGTGTGTTCTGTTACATGAAAGAAGATTTGGGTCAGCATGTGAACGGAGAATCTATTATTCTCAGAGTGAGTTACATTGTGAATTAAGTTTGATAAATATACTGGAGCATCTCCTATACGGGCATTGTAACAAAAAATCACAACTTTAAAAATAATGCGTTCTTCAACTTTGCTTTAAATGAATTAATATTCAAGGTTTTAGACGAAAAAATAACGGACGCGAATGAGCTCTAAATGAGGAATTTGTGCAAATTCTTAATAATTTCTTTTGTAATTTATGTAAGTGTTCCAATTTGGTTATACCTACATTCGCCCAAATAATATTACAATATTGCAGATATGGCAAGGTGAGGCAATTATACAACATAAATAACTCCTTTTCTGGTAAAATCAAACGAAGTTTACACAGAATTCCGACAGTTTTGGAAACCTTATTTACAACGGTAGAACGATGTTTGGTAAAAGATAACGTATCATCTAAAATTACTGTCTTAGAGAAATGTAAAGATGTATTATTAATATGTATATTCACAACAGAAACATCACGTTTTATATGTTCTTTACTAAAGTACATGACATTTGTTTTTCCACAGTTTATTACCAATTCATTTGCATTAAACCAATTAAAGACCTTAACCAATCCTTCATTTGTCCCTTTTAAAAGGAGATCAAAATCAAAATCAGAAGCAATTAAATTTGTGTCATCCGCAAAGAGGACAAAATGAAAAAATGATGAAACATTACATAAGTCATTGATATAAATCAGAAACAGGAGAGCCCCCAGTGTGGAGCCCTGTGGGACTCCACACCGGACGCTCTCATGATGAGAAACAGAATTATCATACACAGTATAATGAAAACGATCCGATAAATAATCATAAAACCATTTAAGAGCAATGCCACGTATACCAAAAAAAAATAGACAACTTAGCAAATAATATCCTGTGTTTCTGCAGGAGGTTACAAAAATATTGTTTTTTAGCCCTTTTTAAAATTGTGTTTAATTTATTACGATATCTTTTAAACTTAGTTTCTGTGGACTCATTTCTTTTTTCACAGAATCTTTTATACAACTTATCTTTTTTATTGATACATTTCAATAAAGAGTTTGTTATCCAAGGTTTACGGATTATTCGTTTATTTTTTATTTTTTTTTGAGATACAGTTATTTTCATAAACATTCTTAAAAGTACTTAGGAATTTATCATAAGCACTATCAATATCATCAGAAGCTAAAACTTCATCCCAGGCAATTAAGGATAAATCATTTTTTAAAGAATTAATTGAGGAGGAATCAGGGTGATGGATTAAAGGACAAAAGGGTATTTGGGGGGTTGATTGTTCGGGAGACATGTTTGTTATTTGAAATACTGGTAAATGGTCAGTAATATCACTGTAGAATATACCAGTCTGAATTTGAGTACAATTTATATTAGAATATTATCAATAAGAGTTGCCGAATTGGTGGTTATTCGTGTGGGTTTATCTATTAAGGGACGAAATGAATTATTATATACAATATTTATCTGATTTAACGTGTTACAATGGAGAAAATTTATGTTAAAATCCCCCATAATATAAACATTTTTATTTTCGCATGAAACCTTCTCCAAACATTCATTTATATTAGCATTGAAATCCTGAATGGACTTATTTGGGTGCCTATAAATAATACCAACAATTACATTCTTTTTATTTGAAAACACAATTTCTACAAACAAAAATTCACAAAGATCATTTGACAGACATATATCTGTTCTAACCATGAAATTGAATGAATTATGAACAAGCAAGGCAACACCTCCACCTCTTCTAATACTGTCTTTATGACAAAAAAGAATATTCATCTATATTAAATAATAATGGTGTTTTATCATGTATCCATGTTTCACTAAAACCATAGACAGAGAATTAAGTTGAGTGATAAAATAATTAATGGCATCAAAATTTTTATACAAACTTCTAGAGTTAAAGTGGAGTAAACTAAACTTATCTTTACTACCTCTGGAAAGATTGGGATCTTTATTGAATTCCTCATGTAACCAATATCTAGTAGGATTTGCAAATGTATTATAAAAATTTTCATTTGGGTCTAAATCATCAATTTCATCACACTCATTGTCTTGAAAAGGTTCACTACAAGTAGAATGATTAACATGACAACCACTTCTAGATGCATTATATTGCACATCAGGAAAATCTTCATTTACATTACCAAGAAGGGAAAAATCGCAAGTTGACATAATCATTCACAGACTGCAAACAGATAAAATTACACACAAACACACACACACTTAAACAAAACCAAAAAAAAAAAAAAGGTATGCAAAGTATTAAATATAAAATTTACATTGAAAAATAACGTTCCAATCAAAAAAGCAGTAAATGTTCATTGACCGGGATAACATTTGTAAATATAAGAAAAATTAAAATCATTTGTAGGTGACAGATGATTTGTCAGAAGAAAAGTACATAAATATAATGATACAAAATTGATGTAAATATGCTATGTTTGAAATATAGGAATATAAGGATACAAATCTGATACAAATATGCATTGCATATTATACATCAAGATTTCTGTGTATTAGTCATCAAACCGATAAGAGATCTTCCTTAGAGTGTATCTGTCTTTTCATTGGTCCTTTGTCGGTTTTGACTGATACGATTATTCTTCCGTTGATTGACCATGCCGACAGGATCTTTGCTTGAGGAAGCTTGCTGGCCTTGACTGCTTCCCATAGAAGTGACCGATTTGCATTAGTTAGGTCTTCAAACATACTAATTTTCGTGTTTTTCAATTTCTTTCTGTTTTGTAGCAGTCTTTGACGATATTGATAGGAAGTGAGTTTGACGATTATTGCTCTTGGCTTGATTTCTCCCCCTTCTTTAGGTGCTGGTTCAACGCGACGTGGTACACGATGGCTCCTGTCGATGTCCTGTAGTCGAAGGTCGACGCCGAGTCGTTTTTGCGCTATTTCGCACACTTTCTCACTTGTGTTTTCATCCAATTCTTCAGGCACTCCAAACAGACGAATACAATTTCTCCTTGAATATTGCTCCTGATTATTTAGTTCCTTCTCCAACCATTTGTTTCTCTCCCCAAACATCTGTTGTTTCTTTTGCCGAGACAGCTGGCTATGTTGCATCTGAGAGCAACACCTGTGGACAACCACATGAAATCACCTGCAGAGATGTTGTTCGGAAGACCGATCAGAACAACACTCCCAAGTCATCATCTTTCAAGAGAATCCACCGTCACTGATCATGTCTTGAATCGTCAAAATTGAATCGTCAGCCCCTCCCCCCCCCCCCCCCCTCATTCAGCCCCTTAAAAAAAGGCGACATCGAAAAAGCGGAGGAAGTGAAAGAAAAAAGCCTGAAAAGGCGCTACTCTCACATTACTCTCAAATTTGCTATAAATCGTCAGAGGTTTCGCGCTTTGCGTGGGAAGGGGAAAACTTGTAAACCAGTCTAGGCGTCGAACTATGCCTATAACTTTCCACCTAAAAAGAATTGTTTGCTACGAGCTTACGCGCTTTGCGCTTTTGAGCGGGAAGGAAGGGGGCAGTAACTGCCACTCCCTGCACCCACCCCTATTACACACAGTGCAGTATTGCGTCCAAATAATTGACAAGCAGTCTCGACGTCGAACTAACTACAGTAGGTGCTACGAGGCATTATCTTTATCTAAAAATTGCTATAAAACGTCAGAGCTTTCGCGCTTCACGCGGTCCACCTCCCTGTGCCCACCCCCTGGGGAGCGCGCAGAGCGTGCTTATCACCAAATTCGCTTGTTTTGTGTGCTCACAAACGGTCCTTAAAATGAAATCCCGGCTACGCGGTTGGATCCTTCACGTCCGTCTGCCCCCTCCCCCTATTGAAAAATCCTGGCTACCCCCCTGTGTCCTACCCCACCAAATCAGTCCGACCACGTTGCCCCATTCGACCTACCTTGCCTCGGTACAAACACTCATTACTGATTATTTTCGTCAAAGTAATTCATAAATGGCATAGCCGGCATGTGTGGGTGTGCTGTAGTAGGTGTTGTCATCAGGTGCTGTTCTATCATGTCCATAATCCTGAGAAAAGGCGAGATAGATCAGTGGTCGAGCAGTGGCTTTGTAATTGAAGGACCCGGGTTCGAAACCAGGATGTCCTTTGGTAAGGCAAGCCGTTAGTCCTATGGCTGTTTACATCCAAGCAGTATGCTTTATATTCACTATACCTTTGGCACTGATGAAATAATGTCAGGTTGATGCTAAATGTATCATATTGTTTTATAATATATGTTTCAATGTCTAATTTTGATTAATTTTCGAGGAATTGTTTTTGCTGGAAATGAGAATAAATTGGATTGAATTGAATTTAGTTCAAAGCAAAATCCATGAGACACAGGCTCTTATTATAGGGGCGCTCGCGAGCAGGGCCCGCTTGAACAAAACAAAAAGAAAGCAAAACAAATAAGGGGTCCAATTATTGTCTTATTTCTCTTCCTTTTCCTCTCCCCCGTCATTTTCTCTTTTCTCCTCTTTTTTTTTCCTTTTCCCTCATCTGATTTGCGCTGCACGTGCCCATACCCCCTCGTAGTTAGTAATAGTTACACCCCTGTTTTTGTTTTGTTTTTCAATATTTTGCCCCAGCATAATTATGTTAAAGGGATACGCCACCAGGCGGCCGTGGGGAAAGTCAGGATTGCGTAAGTCCCATTCACTCGTACACAAAGTTTGTGCGTCGAACGCGTCCGTTGGAGTACTGGGATTACACATCGGACTGCACGAAGCCGACCGAATCTCGCACGAGTGCTCGAGCTCAGGCGGAGCGCGCATATGTTGGGCCGCGACCAGTCTGCCCGAAATGCGCCCCGAGGGGAAACGGCACGATCAGGTAACGATCAGGTAACGATCACGGTGCCCTCTCGCGGCATAAAAACGTCCACAATCTGCGGGTGAGTATCCCTTTAAAGCATATAAAATCGCATTTTCAAATGTCCTATATACATTTAATAATAATAATAATAATAATAATAATAATACATAACATTTATATTGCGCTTAATACAATGCTTCTAAGCGCCGAAGTAGTATTATTACCCTGGCTTAAGCCCAGCTGCCCTATAAGGCGCTGAAAGCAATCAAGGAATAAATTCCTACAAAATGCAGGACTTTTATCTAATGATGTTCAATATTTGGATCTTGTTCTAGATGGTGTAATGATATAACTCAGCTGAGTCTGTGTTAGGAAAGTTAATAGCGCCACCTAGCGGTGATGCGATATATGAGAGATATGCACTTCATACGATGTTCATGTATCCAGAGGCAGCGTCATGTTGTCATGCCTGTTAAATGTGAGTCAAACATAGTTATAAAGCTTACAACACGATATGTCAAGCTTATTACATGGTGTCAGGAGTGAAAGTGACTGTTGAATGCTTGAACTGAGATATCTAATATGAATTATTAGTAATATTTGAAAGGGGAACAGCTCCACGATTTTTGCCTGACCGGATATACCCGCCGTGAAATTCTCCATTGAGTACAGTACAGTGCTGTGACCGGAAATAGCATGGAGCAATTGAAACCTCCAGCAAACTTGGATTTGGAGGCCCGGAATCTTCCTCAAGTATGGAAGCTTTGGAGAGAGGAATTTGAACTGTATACAGAGCTATCGGTTACAGGTGATGAACAGAAAAAGGTAAAACTTTTTCTTTACTTAGTAGGGTCTAAAGGAAGGGAGCTATACAAGACCCTAAAATTGGAGCCCACCCCTAGTGCTGTAGCGTCTCCAGCGGCACCTGAAGTGACCTTGAAGGCAGTATTGGATGCTTTTGAGAAGCACTGCAATCCACCAAAGAATGAAACTGTGGACAGGTACAGATTTTTCACGCGCCAACAGGCTGGTGGTGAAACACTGGAGCAGTACATGACAAATCTGAAGTTGCTAGCAGCCAATTGCAACTTCAATGAACTCCATGATTCACTGATACGGGACCGAATAATTTGCGGCATCCAGGATGATGGACTGAGAGCAAGGTTATTGCGTGAATCTGAGCTAACGCTAGATAAATGTCTCCAGATTTGCAGAGCAGCAGAATTGTCGAAGGAGAGAATGACCGTTTTCGACAAAGCTCAGTCCCAAGATGTGCATTCAGTTCAGAGGTCTAAACCAAAGCAGGGTTCAAAGAAAACTGTCCGGCAGTGCAAGTTCTGTGGGAAGTCTCATGTTCTAGACAAGAATAAGTGTCCTGCTTATGGAAAGAAATGCAACAAATGCCAGAAGGAGAATAATTTTGCAAGTGTTTGCAAAGCGTCAAAGGACAAACTAGAAAAGAATGTTGGAAAACGTGACAAAAAGGGCAGTGCATACTGTCAAAGAAGAAGAAGAAGATGACGATGTTCAGGATTTCTTTGTGGATGTCATCAAGTCATCTGAGGGATCAGGAGACTGGTTCATAGACCTGAAAGTTGCCTCAAACAAAGTCAGATTCAAGCTAGACTCAGGCTCCCAGTGCAACGTGATACCAGCAGTGGTACAACAGAAGCTAAAATCTCCATTGGAGAAGTCACATTCAAGATTGGTGGTGTATTCAGAGCACAAAATGCACCCAGTGGGCAAGACCAATCTCATGTGCGAACATAAAAATAGGTTTTATAACCTAGAGTGTCAGGTTGTAGATCGACATGTGCAACCAATATTGGGACTTCCATCCTGTAAACAACTGGGATTGATCAAGAGGGTCTATGCAGTAGGCGTACAGGAGACTTTTGATGTCAAAGAGAAATATGCAGACCTATTTCAGGGACTAGGTTGCATGCCAGGGACACATAAGATTAATATCAGAGATGCAGTGCCGAAAGTTCATGCTCCTCGACGGCTACCAGTTGCACTGAGGGAGAAGGTGAGAAATGAGCTGAAGAGGATGGAAGACCTCAATGTCATAGAAAGAGTGACAAAACCAACAGCTTGGGTGAACAGCATGGTCACTGTAGCGAAAAAGAACAGTGACAGAGTCAGAATCTGCCTCGACCCCAAGGAACTGAACCAAGCCATTGAGAGGGAACACTATCCCATGAGAACCATCGAGGAGGTTGTATCGGGTATCCCCAATGCCAAGGTGTTCAGTACTCTTGATGTAAACTGTGGGTACTGGCAGTTAAGTCTGGACAAAGCGAGCTCTGATCTGTGTACCTTCAACACGCCATTTGGAAGGTATAAGTATACCAGAATGCCTTTTGGTATCAACTCGGCTCCAGAAATCTTTCAAAGAACAATGTCACAAATGTTGGAAGATCTTGAAGGCGTAGATGTTGTGATGGACGACATACTGATTTGGGGAACGACAAGGCAAGAACATGATGAACGCCTAGAAGCTGTGTTCAAGAGGCTGCAGGAGAACAATGTCAGACTGAATGAAAGCAAGTGCAAAATTGCAGTAGACGAAGTGAAGTATATTGGTCACTTGCTGACTGCTGATG
The DNA here is from genome assembly GCA_025617745.1 of Heliocidaris erythrogramma. Taxonomy (NCBI): domain Eukaryota; kingdom Metazoa; phylum Echinodermata; class Echinoidea; order Camarodonta; family Echinometridae; genus Heliocidaris; species Heliocidaris erythrogramma. The sequence goes on from CM046861.1 coordinate 13,609,697, forward strand.
GTCTGAAACCTGACATGATGAAAGTGGAAGCAGTGAAAAACATGAAACAGCCTACCAACACGATAGAACTTCAGAGGTATCTAGGAATGATCAACTATCTAGGAAAGTTTCTTCCTAACTTGTCAGAAGTGACTGCACCTCTGAGAAAGCTCTTGGTAAAGGAGAATGACTGGCAGTGGCATCAAGAGCAAACAGCAGCTTTTGAGAAATTGCAGAAAATGGCAACAGAAGCTCCCATACTGCAATACTATGATGTGAATCTGCCAGTAGTAGTGAGTGTAGATGCATCGCAGAACGGCATAGGGGCAGTACTCCTTCAGAACGAGAAGCCAGTCGCCTATGCATCCAAGGCTTTCACCGAATGTGAGAAACGCTATGCTCAAATTGAGAAAGAACTAGCAGCAGTGGTGTATGGAGTACAGAAATTCCACCAGTATGTGTTCATGAGAAAATTTGTGATCGAGTCTGATCACAAACCACTGGAGTCAATCATGCAGAAGCCTCTTGCAGATACCCCACCACGTCTACAACGAATGCTGCTGAAACTGCAGAAATATGATTGTACATTGCAGTACAAGAGAGGCACAGAGATGTACATCGCTGATGCTCTTAGCAGAGATTTCATTCCTGAGAGTGAAGATGATGAGGAGAGCCAAGACATAGCAGTATGCATGGTAGACTATCTTCCATTGTCTCCAGCTAGACTAGATGAGTTGCAGAAAGAAACTCTAGCAGACCCTATGCTTTGTAAGCTGATGGAAAGAGTCAAAGAAGGCTGGCCTGAGAGACGTCAGGATGTAGACGCAGACATCAGACAGTACTGGCAGTACAAAGATGAGATTACTACTGAAGGTAAGAATTGCAACAACGACAAAAGCAGTTCTACGACAAAGGTTCCAAAGATCTGTCAACCTTGCAACCTGGCGAGAGTGCCTCGTACCAAGACGGTACATCGCTGATGCTCTTAGCAGAGATTTCATTCCTGAGAGTGAAGATGATGAGGAGAGCCAAGACATAGCAGTATGCATGGTAGACTATCTTCCATTGTCTCCAGCTAGACTAGATGAGTTGCAGAAAGAAACTCTAGCAGACCCTATGCTTTGTAAGCTGATGGAAAGAGTCAAAGAAGGCTGGCCTGAGAGACGTCAGGATGTAGACGCAGACATCAGACAGTACTGGCAGTACAAAGATGAGATTACTACTGAATGTGACCTGCTCTTCAAAATGCAGAAAGTGATCATTCCTAGTAAAATGAGGAAACTGATGCTAATAAAACTCCATCAGAGCCACCAAGGAGTAGAAAAGACCAAGAGACTGGCAAGAGATGTGCTGTTCTGGCCAGGGATGAATGCTGCAATTGCAGAGACAGTTGAAAGATGTGATATCTGCAACACACACAGAGCCAGTAACCAGAAAGAGCCTATGCATGGTCATGATTTACCTGACAGACCATGGCAAAAAGTTGGAAGTGATCTGTTTGAGTTTGCCGGGTCTACTTACCTTATCTTGGTAGACTATTATTCCAACTACTTTGAAATCAACAAGCTGGCAAGTACTTCAAGCAGAGCTGTGATCGCAATATGCAAGCAGCAGTTTGCACGACATGGCATTCCTGAAGAGATGATATCAGACAATGGCCCTCAGTATGCCAGTGCAGAATTCCACCAGTTCTGTGTCGAATATGGATTGACACACACAACATCTTCTCCAAGATACCCGCAGTCCAACGGGAAAGCAGAAAAGGCTGTGCAGATAGCTAAGAACCTTTTGAGGAAGTCAGCAGAAGAGGGTGAAGATGTTCATCTAGCTCTTCTGGCCTACAGAAATACGCCAGGAGACAGGCTGCCATGGCATGTACAGATGCTGATGGGCAGAAGGACCAACACCACGCTTCCCACTTCGAGCAGACTACTTGGACCACGACCTGTGTGTCAAGAGCTCCTGCTGGAGAGAAAGAAAGAATTGCAACAACGACAAAAGCAGTTCTACGACAAAGGTTCCAAAGATCTGTCAACCTTGCAACCTGGCGAGAGTGCCTCGTACCAAGACGGTAAGGTGTGGAAACCAGCAGTCGTCATCGAGAAAGACAAGTCCCCTCGTTCGTACATCATTGAAGGGGAAGGAGGAAATCGCTATCGACGAAATAGACGTCATCTTCAGAAGCGACCAGAGCGTAAACAAAGTCTCTACGTCGATGACTACGAGGACAGCGGGATTTCGACAAATGCAACCAACAACGCGCCATCGCAAGGAAATCCTAGCGTGAGCAAACCATCGCATGAGCGTGAACGCCGCTATCCTCTGAGAGCACGAAGATGCCCTGTTAGGTTAGAGTTGTAAATAGTAACTGTACAAATATACAGGGGCAGAATAAACCCCTTTTGTACAGTTTAGAGTGTTGGGTAGTCCACCCCTTCACTCATGTTAGTTATAGTTTAGACAAGTATTGCATGTTGTGTTATAAATAGTTGGTTTAGTTTTGTATGAGAGTAAACGTAGGAAAACTGTGCTATCTCAGAGGCAGAATAATCCTCTAGTGCAGTTAGAGTAACTGATAGTCAACTCGGTTACTCATTTACATACATATGCTAAGTGTTGTGTATTAAGTGTTGTATTAAGTTGATTTAGAAATAATTATTACTCAAGCGATGTTGACCAAGCATTGAATTGAAAAGCGATCAAGAAAGTTCACTACAGCAGCAAGCAAGTTTGAACACTGAAGAACCTGGACTGAAATGAAACACTATAACCACACCACAAATTTTGGACTGAACTGGAACTTTAATTTTAGGTTCATTATCATATAAATCTGGAAATATGTTGTTCTGGATTTGATACCTAAACATGATATATGTACCGGGTACTATAATTGCATTTCTTCATGAAAAGGGGGATGTAATGATATAACTCAGCTGAGTCTGTGTTAGGAAAGTTAATAGCGCCACCTAGCGGTGATGCGATATATGAGAGATACGCACTTCATACGATGTTCATGTATCCAGAGGCAGCGTCATGTTGTCATGCCTGTTAAATGTGAGTCAAACATAGTTATAAAGCTTACAACACGATATGTCAAGCTTATTACAGATGGCAGTGGTTATTTACGAATTTTCCTTCGTACATGGAATAAGAAATGACGTTTTTGCAGCTTAAAAATGCCCCCCCCCCCCAAAAAAAAAAAAAAAAAAAAAAATCGCTTTGCTCCCTAGCTTGCACGTTTCCGTGGATAACTTGGAGGAGTATATAGAGAAGATGAAGAAAGATCAAAGCAAATAATAACATGAGAAAGGACAGAAAGAGAAGAAGAAAGAAAGCCCAAAACAAAGAATAACATAAGCAAAGAAGGAAAGGAAGAAGAAAATAAAGAGAGACGAAGGGAAGGATAGAAGTAAAGAAGAAGGGGAAAATAAAGGAAACATAAAAATAAAATGATACTAAAACAAAGAATAACATGATAAAAGTTAGGAAAAACAAACTCAGAAAGATAAAGCAGTATTAATTTTAGGAAAGAATAAAAGATAAAATGATGAAAATATGAACGAACATGAGGAAGAGATGTCCTGGGGGTAGTTGACCTAAGGGGGTAGTTATCCAGGGGTAGTTGTCCGGATACCATATGTACATGTATACCCTGCACTTTTTTTGCAAGGGGGAGTTCATAAACGACGGTTCTAGTAGTGAATTTATATTTTAAATGTTATGGGAGCATGGGTATCAATATTCCAGGGGCGGGGCGGGGGGTGGCCTGTATGATTGGCCTATAGGATTATTCATATTGGTCATAATTTTTGTCATGATTTTTGTTAAAGGGATACGCAACCGGGCGGCCGTGGGGAAAGTCAGGATTGCGTAAGCCCCGTTCACTCGTACACAAAGTTTGTGCGTCGAACGCGTCCGTTGGACTAAGTGGGATTACATTTCGACTGCACGAAGCCGACCGAATCTCGTACGAGAGCTCGAGCTCAGGGCGGAGCGTGCATGTTGTGCGGCCACCAGTCTGGCCGAAGTGTGCGCTCCGCGAAGCAACTGCATGATCAGGTAGCGATCACGCTGCCCTCTCGCGGCATAAAAACGTCCACAATCTGCGGTTGCGTATCCCTTTAAGTTTATCATGAGGAAGACCGAAATAAAGATTTAAAAGAAAATAATGAAATTAAGCAAGTTATATTAATTACCATGAAACCACATGCACTGAAATGCTCTGAAAGATGATTTTAACTCATTAACTCAGGGAACTTTGAAAGTCCCAACCTAGGGAGGGCATCCTTCATTCGCACGTCCATGGCCATAAACAGGGGCACACTGTAAGAATGGTAGATGCCAATAAATTGTACGTTACTAAATCGTTACTAAATTTATGAAAATATTGCTACAAGGAACTGAAATCCAACCCAAAATAAAAACAAAAACAAATTTCTCGCGGCAATTTCTAAGCCCGTATTCGGACAACTACCCCCTACAACAATCCCACTTGAGAATTGGAACTTGAGATAAAGGCTAAGGATTAGGGTCTTCAAAAGAGTTGAGAAGCGGGAGAATCTGGATCGGTGTGTGTGTGGGTGTGTGGAGGGGGTCCTCTCATCCCACGTAGATGTATGGATTAGACATCGTTTTTTAATTATTAAGGCATTGGCAAAGCGGTGTGGGAAGCATTGATAAATATAGTCCACTTTATGACGACCCTCTTCTCCGATTATGAATAGCGACCGATGAGATGGCGCCGATTTTATGGGAGATGGTTCCGATTTCATTCGAGGTGGCGACGATTCTATGAGAAATGGCGCCAATAGTATTTTCTATGAATCAGAGACAATTGTGGAGGTGTTGTGGACCAGTGGATAAGTCCCCGGACTGTGAACCACGAGGTCCGGGGTTCGAATCCCACCGCAGCACTAGCATCCTTTGGCAAGACGTTAATCTACATTTGCCACTCTCCACCCAGGTGTTAAATGGGTACCCGGTAGGATGCGAAAGTTAATGTTGTTTGCTTAGCAATGAGAGCGTCACTGTACTGCCCATTTCTGGAATACTCCCCAGGGAGCAGAGAATGTGCATACATTGTGTGCGGGCATGCCAGAATCCGATGACTGGGGTAATAATAACTCCTTTGTAGGCGCCTTGAGCATCCTCTTGGATGAATACGTGCGCAATAATAAATTTCGCTATTATTATTACGTCACCAAAGAAAGGATTGGTGCTGATGGCATCTGTTCCTGAATCGATACCGGTGGTATATATTTATATTGCTGATACCATATACCGAAAGATCGGCGCCGATAATGATTATCCAAAGGTCAGAGGTGTTGTGGTCACCGGACTGCAGAGCACAAGGTATGGAATTCGAATCCCACCACGGCACTAACGTCCTTTGGCAATACACTAATCTACATTTGCCACTCTCCACCCAGGTGTAAATGTAAATGGGTACGTGATATGCTTGAGCGCTAGTTACTTTGGCGGCTCGGCTATGACTAAGCGCCATGAGCGTCAAAATCTGAAAATGAATTTATATTAAGAAACGGGCATAGAATCAAAATTACTTAACCAAATTCAATGATCTTGATTTCATTTTCTTTAGTAGAAGATGCTTTACCCAATATTGTAACAAAATTATATACTGAACCCAGTTACGGACGCTGAACCCAGTTACCGACGCTGGGTTCAGTTATGAATTTTAGAAGCTGTAATCAATCAAACAGAAATTGGCATCCCCGTGACGTTTCTTGTAACATTTGCTTTTTATAGAAAAATCTCATAAATTTTGATGTAGGAATAGATTTGTTTTATTAGGTATTGTGTGAAACATATGAGCAATGATTATATCTAAGGTGCATGTATGATTAAATATTTTCATCAGAGAAAATGGAAATTAATGATTGTTGGGGTACAGGGCAAATCGGAGAGGAGCCCGCAAGATACGTCACGGGGTTGCCAATTTGTGTTTGATAATTTCAGGTAATTTTTGCAGGGACCATTTCCATATATTAATTTTCTTAGAAACAATTAAACAAAGGATTTAATTTTTAGGAAGGGGAAACAATATTGTTCAACTTATCATTTCATCTTATTTGTCTTTGGACATCCTCAGCATCAATTCGTCTTGTCGGTGGCTCATCAAGTAACGAAGGTCGAGTCGAAGTCTTTTACAACGGACAATGGGGAACCGTGTGCGATGATCTCTGGGATGATACCGATGCTGGGGTCGTTTGTCAAGCTCTTGGTCTCGGTGATTCTGGGACTGCTGTCGGTAGTGCTACCTTTGGACAAGGCTTTGGAGAGATCATCCTTGACAATGTCGAGTGTGTAGGATACGAAACAGATCTCTTTTCCTGTCCCAACAATGGACCACTCAACCACAACTGCGAACACTCTGAAGACGCAGGAGTAGAATGCAGCAGCACACAATCAAGTAAGTTAAGTCTTTAAATATCCTTATACAGTTCTGTTTATGTCATTTTATCCCACTTCAAGGAAACATATAAATCATTTGAATGTCTCACTAAACATAGGTATATTGACAAGGTGTTTTATTACCGTCCAAGCAGTTCGATCACGTTTCAGTTTATTTCATGTTAAAGAGAAGTTTGAGTTCTGGGAAAGGTAAAAAATAATTTGTGAGCATTCTTTTTATGTTAGTTTGGAAAATTATCGGAGAAATGTCCCCTGCTAAGGATTGCTCTTCAAATGCCCTCACATTCAAAATATGACAACAAACGGCTGAAATGTTCGGGCCGAACACGTGTGTGTAGTTCCATGTACACATTTCTGTGTGCAGTGCATGCAACTCTCAGCAGCATTGAGTCAATTTCTTATCATTTTGGTGATTCCAAGACCTTACAGCACACACCAATTCTTATGTGCTATATATATATATAATCAACCTTTCTCAATTGGTTTGGGACGGTTATTTTCACAATTCAATCTCATGACCAAAACTCAACTTTATCTTTAATGCTTCAACAGACCCGAACACATCATCTGAGCCAGAGCAAGAAACAACGCCCACGCCATTATCTGGTACGAACAAATTTGCTACTGCACCTCCCACATCAACAGAGGCACCGCGTGTGACGTCCGAAACGACACTGCACAGCACGGTAGACTATTCCGAGGTCATGCTGGGCGCCGGCGGATTATTTGAAATACCTTAAGAACACAATCCCCTTAAATTAGCCTTCCTTATTTAATGTAATGACTATTTTGGCTTGTCTAAGTTGTCTTAGAATTTCGTGAAATTGTGTCCCATTTTTACAAGTCCTGGATCTGTCCCTGATAGTGGGTATACTGGTGAAGACATTGCATTGTGAAATAAACTGTCTAGAAGGTATCAACCCACTGGCAACAGGAACCGGTTCATCCCTGTATTAAGCCAATGAGCATTAGATGATCAGTAGTCAATTGGTTAATTATGATTCATTATATAGAAATAAGAATTGTGAGGATTTGAACTCGAAATCGAAATGAATAGACATGATATAAGAAATTAATAAGATCTTCCTGAAAATTTACAAACAGAGAAAAGCAATCACTCACAGACATGGGTATGGGACTACAGACCATGCAGTATCAAAGTTTGGTCCAATCATCGGGAAATCTTATTTATCCCTGGACATATTTGGAATATATGGGGCATTTCAGATGCAATCCTTTTTATGTGACATTGATACTTTCATATTCTTGCAGTAAATGAGAAATATTTTTCACCTTCACAGAACTCAACCTCCTCTTTAATGAACGAAACGTCATTAAGTACAAAGACAGCAGGTGAGACTGCCGTGGAGACCACACAAATCGATCAGGGAACGACCATTACGTCTACACATCCTGCTACATTATCAACAGCCTTGAATACATCTGGCCATCCACAGACACCAACTGAAAGAACTGTCACTACAAACGTTTCCACCTCTTCAAACAAAAGGATGCCCCCGCCACTTAAAGGTATATACATGTACTCAAACTTTCACTATTCTTCAAGTTTCCATGAAGGGTTGATTCCTCTCTAAAGCTGAAGAGGTTAAAGGTCACCGTGTCAGAATATCTTTGTCTTTGCATTTCAGCTTTTCCAGCGGTTCAACTACCCATTATATTTTGTTAAATCTTAGTAATGCGATGCTTTTCTCATACGTTGTCCGGTAAAATTTAGTTCTTTAGATAAATAAATCTGTTCCACATTTCCAATATATTTCAGGGGTTAACAGTTAGCGTGCCAGTCCTACTGTTTAGGCAGTGATCATTTACGTATCACTGAGCTAACTTAATACTTTTGTATTTGCCCCTTTTTACCAACAGTTCGAACTAAAACTCAGAGAATTAACCCAAATATTACCACTTAAAGCTATGTGAGCGTTTTTGGAAACAATGCTAAGAGGCGATTTTCCGTGTTGCTCCTGCCCATTCGCATCTCTTTTTTTTGTTAATGAATATTTCAGTCAATATGTTGAAAAGAAAATTTCATAGTTTTAAACATAATCTTTGTGCCTCTTCCCTATTCACAGTTCCGTTCCTCATGAGTATCAGTTATTTCTTGTGATCATTGTTTCAATAGTCTCTACCACAATGACCGTACCCACAACGGAACTGACGACAACGATTCCTGTTCAGTCGAGACCAGTGACATCTCTACACACTTCTTTTCCTGGTGAGTAATTTAGTAGCATGTAAATGATATTTGCCCCCTCTGAGCAGTTGAATAATATTTAATCATACATTATATGATAGTGGACCGACGCTACGCATTTTTATTTCACGGGCTAATATAGGTTTTCCCGCCCAATTTCGTCAAAAATGCATCCGATTTAACAATGCAATCATTCAATTTCGAGCGAATTTGAATGATCACCGAGATCAACATTCAAAAAGCTAACTAGTTCATTCAATTTAATTTCATTAGCATGCGATTTCATAATTTTCTCAAATAAACGTGTAAAAAGCTCGTTCAAATTAAAAATGCACGTAAAATGCATTCAAATTCGCACCTGCTCTGCCCTGATGAACGTTTGGGAATTCAAATTCACGAATAGGCAAGCATTTTCAGCATTTGGGCAGTGTTTTTCGTTACTGCTTATGTTCTTTGTAATCTGCATTTGTTAATTATGCAAACTTTATTTACCTTGAAATGTGACATTGGCCTTATATTGATCTTTCTCATTCCTCTGTCAAACCGTCATCGAAAAAACAACTCCACTTTCATAATTATACATACAATCAGGCCCCTGGGAACGATTTTGTTACTAGGGGTGCTGTGAGCAGATTTTTTTTTTTGTATCCAGGATTTTGTGATATTCACAAAATTTTCTGACAAGCAAAAAAAAAAGTCCTCAACGTTTTGGGGTAACTTTTTAACTCCAAAAATCTTTGACAAGCAAGCAAAAAAAAGTCATAAGCATTTTGCTGGCTACAGCACCCCGCATCCTCTGCCTTCTAGGGGGTGATGTGCACCCCCTCAAAAAATTCTGGGGGTGCTGCACACCGAGCAAATGGTGATTAAGAACAAAAAGTTCTGTTTTCCAGGCCCTAAATTGCATATGTAAATGCATGGGAGGAAGGAGGTGAAATGTTCTACGAGGTCGCAAATTTTTGAAAATTATCCTTAATACATGAGGCTTTAAGAGCAATTTGGTTACAATTTACTTTGAAATAATTGCTCGGTTTTAAAGTCAGTTATCATTTTTTTTTTTCAAAGTTGAAAAATCTGGCCGGAGGCAATGCCCCTTGCCCCCCAGGGATATGGCTACCCTTAATCGCTGTCCACACGCTGGGTATCCCTGTAGAAAAACCACAGTTCTCTTCTTTAACGGTTTGCTCGCTATTTATAAGGGCCGCTATTTATAAGGGCCGCTATTCATATAGTCACGCGTTATGGATATCGGTCCTCATGAATTGCGGTCATTATAACTAGCGGTCCATATGACTAGCGAGTTTGCCCCGCAATAGATGTTTGTAAGAGATCATTTGTTATTCCATCTATGATTTCTAGTGATCTTCAATGTAAATATCTGTAAGGAACTCCGCACTGTTGTACACTAAAATCTTTCCACCCCGACGGCTTCCGGCACAACAATCTTGGGGCTTCGAATAGAGAAAGCAATGTGTGTCACTGTGTGTGGTATACACAGCACAGAATCCGTATTGCTTTTACATGTGAATGTATAGTGTATAGTGCCTCCTACTGTTGTTGGGCGTTTACGTGCCTGGCCCATTATATATACCTGATATGCTTGAGCGCTAGTAACTTTGGCGGCTCGGCTATGACCAGGGTAATAATGTCTAAACGCCATGAGCATCAAAATTTGAAAATGACTGTATATTAAGAAACGAGCATAGAATCAAAATTACTTAACCAAATTCAATGATCTTGATTTCATTTTCTATAGTAGAAGATGCTTTACCCAATATTGTAACAAAATTATATACTGAAAATCCGCCGGTTCTCATTTTGTCGGACACCCAGCGTCCGTAACTATCAAGCTTTTTATTACTATAGACAGTTCTGCTTACTTCATTTTATCCCACTTCAAGGAAACATATAAATAATTTGAATGTCTCACTAAACATAGGCATATTGACAAGGTGTTGTATTACCGTTCAAGCAGTTCGATCACGTTTCAGTTTATTTCATGTTAAAGGGAAGGTTGAATTCTGGGAAAGGTAAAAAATAATTTGTGACCTTTCTCATTCTTTTGATGTAAGTTTGGAAAATTATCGGAGAAATGTCCCCTGCAAAGGATTGCTCTTCAAATGCCCTCACATTCAAAATATGACAACAAACGGCTGAAATGTTCGGGGCGAACACGTGTGTGTAGTCCCATGTAACATTTTTGTGTGCAAGGCATGCAACTCTCAGCAGGATTGAGTAAATTTCTTATCATTTCGGTGATTCCAAGACCTTACAGCACACACCAATTCTTATGTGCTATATATATATATATTGTAACGGCCACGGTTCGCCAAGCCAGCTGACACGGCAATCTTGTCAGGATGCCCCGTGCCTTGCCGAGCTCCCCGTCCGTTTGGTCAAAATATATGACCGCTGCTGATGGCTGGAGTTACCGGCATACAACCATCACCAACCGTCAGGTACTGCTCACCACCAGATCTACCAGCAATCACCCATCCGTCGATTTCAATTGATCACCCTTCTCGCCTCGGCACAGCAGCAGACAATTGATCATCCTTCGAACAATCGGTCACTCATGTGAAGATCATTCATTAGCATTCATCGTCTTTCGAAGCCCTAATGTTAATTAATCAATTGAACTAAATATGCAAAGGAATTAGTCTGGAACCATCATTTTCAGTTGAAAAGCAAGTTTAATCATTACCTTTAGGCAATACAAGAGTACAGGTTACAGGGTGGAAGCCAAATCTCGGTGAGATTGATCGGGCTACTCAGGGGGCGGATACAATGTGATGGCTAGTCCTAAGCACATAATCCTCCCATACACAATTTGTATTCCAATATTTAGCCATATGACAAATCATTGTGAAAACAGTTAGTAAAAACAACACTTTCGCTTAAAACAATATAACCCCGACTGAATTATCAAATGTAACCACTGATTCCCGTCCAGATAACTTGTCCAACAAATAATCTATCAAAATGAGTCATGACAAACCCCCCATATAATTTGAATATGCGAATTATGCTAATTTTCCTTCATTAAGCAGTACCTATACCGATACGTTGCAATCCCCATTGGTCTACACGTTATAGCGGATGTGCTGTTACTTATACCCATCCCTTACTACAGAATAGTGCTAAAATATTTAGCACAGGTTCGTTACACGACCCCCTTCTCTCCCAAGCTTGGTCCCCAAGCTAACAAATTATTGACAGCCTAAAACAAAAATCAGCATGCACTTTCTAACGTAAAACATTATGATCAACACTTCTCGGCGTACAATTCTATCTCCCGCTCTCTGCCATTACCCATCTCCAAATATCACTAGGCTTATAAACATACAGAACTATCAACTTTACACCTTTTCTGCAAACCTCGAGAAATCTGTATCGTCGTCACATTTTCTTATGACGGCTGGTCAACAGCACAACTCAAACTTATACAACATATACAAATGGCGCAACTACAATATGCAAAAAATTACAGTTCACAACCAAGTCGTTTTTCGACAGTTTAAGTTCTCCTTGTGTTAAGTGTTCAACTGTTCAGAAGGATAACTGCTCACTGTACTGTGACCACGGTAGGCCGCACATAACAAAAGATATCCGCACACAAAGTTCCAGGGTTATGATCAAGTTTATTCACATAGCCTTCATATTCTTTCATCGGTTACAATCTGTAGATAACTTATAACACGAAATAATCTCGCAGGTAGGTAGCAGGTCGCCTGTCTCGTTTGGGATAGCGTCTCGCGGCATTGTCACCCCCTGATGTTTCTTTCTCAGGTACAGTTTGTTCACTGATCGTGTCAGTGGGTGATTGTTTATCTTTTGGACTTCCAACTGTCGTATCATCACCTGGAAGGCTGTCGTCCGGCAGGTTTCCAGCCGCCTTACTGTCTGCCGGTTCGTCATCTGACGTGTCTTTGGCCGCCTCTTCAACTTCTAGATTGTCTGGTGGATCTCCAGCTACCTCGTCATCTGCTAGGCTGTCATGTGGCAAGTCTTCAGCTGCCTCGTCACCCGCTAGGCTGTTGTCTGGTGGATCTCCAGCTACCTCGTCATCTGCTAGGCTGTCATGTGGCAAGTCTTCAGCTGCCTCGTCACCCGCTAGGCTGTTGTCTGGTGGATCTCCAGCTACCTCGTCATCTGCTAGGCTGTCATGTGGCAAGTCTTCAGCTGCCTCGTCACCCGCTAGGCTGTTGTCTGGTGGATCTCCAGCTACCTCGTCATCTGCTAGGCTGTCATGTGATGGGTCCTCAGCAGCCTCACCTTCTGCCGGGTTGTCATCTGGTGACCCATCGGGCGCATTGTCATTTGCTGGATCCTCATCTGGCGAGTCTCCTACAGTTGGTCGGAACTCCCAAATCTGTCGCCTGACTCCTTGGTAAGGTTTAAGCCTATCGATGTGTACTACCAATGGCTTAGATCTTTGAGATTGCTGAATCCTTACAGTAACATCTGAGAGACGGGTTACTATCAGGTAAGGTCCAAGCCATTTTGGTTGCAGTTTTGGGCTGCGGCCCTTTTCTCGGGTCTTCTTCCGTAGCCACACAAATTGTCCCACAGCATAAGGAGCGGTGTGTACCTTTCTGTCATAGAATAACTTCTGACGACGGCTAGCTGTCTTCAATGTTTTTCTTGCCACTTTGTGAGCCCTTTCAAGCCGATCCCGAAGTCTGGCACCATAGTCTGTCTGACTGTCATCTGCACTGGTCTCGGGCGGGGGTAGATCCCAGTCCGTCGGCATCGCTATTTCCCGTCCTAGCATCAGCATATTGGGCGTCTCTCCTGTTGATTCCTGAGGACAGCTTCGGTAAGCACATGTAGCGAAGGGTATCAGTTGATCCCAGTCTCGTTGCTGTCCATCCATGTCCAGGAATGCCGCGATCGTATCAATCAGGGTGCGGTTGTACCTTTCTACTAGCCCATCTGACTTTGGGTTATAGGCAGTAGTCCTGGTCATGGTGACTCCCAAGATCTTGCAGACTTCTGTGAAAATCTCGGACACGAAATTGCGTCCCTGGTCTGAGTGGATGTACCTCGGAACTCCAAAACGGCATGTGAATTCTGTGACAAGTTTCTCTGCAACCGTTTCGGCTTTCTCGTTGGGAATCGGGTAGGCCTCCATCCATTTTGTGAAGTAGTCCCCAATAACTAGGACATACTTGTTACCATTGTCTGTCTTGGGTAACGGACCAAGAATGTCCAAGGCAATCCTCTCCATGGTGGACCCACTTACTCTTTGCTGTAAGGGAGCTCGTCTCGTTCTGCCGTGAACCTTTCGTCTAGCACAGATGTCACATTCTCTCAAGGCAGAACGGAAGTCAGCTTTCATACCAACCCAGAAGTACTTCAGTCTAGCTCTTCCCATAGATTTTTCCAAGCCGAAATGGCCTGCTGTCAAGGTGGCATGAGACTCTTGGATGATGTCCTTGATCATTACTCTTGGGACCACCAGCTGATGTCGTACTACAGCACCGTCCACTGACTCCCAGCATCGATATAGTGCTTCGTCAGTGACAATCAGGGCTTCCCAGTGTTCCAGTAGCCTTCTAGCCTTGACTGACCATGATGCACTCTCCTCTTTAGTAGGCTTGGTTGCTGCAGCTTTTGCCTTCAATACGGGACTGATATTCTCGTCCCCTCTCTGTAGTTCGCCGAGGTTGGTTGTGGTCTCAGGAACAACCTCTGATGTGGCCATAACCTGTCCTCCACATCGCTCATCCTCTCGACAGCACTGCTTACAAGGCCTTCTGGATAAGCCATCTGCATTTCCATGACTCCTTCCCTGTCTGTGCTGGATGTCAAAGTCATATTCAGCTATGACCTCCATCCATCTTGCAAATTGTCCCCTCGGGTCTTTGAAACGGACAAGCCACCGCAGGGATCCATGATCTGTTCGGATGGTCACGTGACGCCCGTACAGATACTGGCGGAAATACCGAAGGAATGTCACGACTGCCAAGAGTTCCTTTCTTGTCACACAATAGTTGAGCTCTGCTTTGTGAAGCGTTCTGCTTGCGTAGGCAACTACCTTCTCCTCCCCGCCTTGTACCTGAGAGAGGACAGCTCCTACTCCGATATCACTTGCGTCAGTGTCCAAGATGTAGCATCCATCTGGGGCGGGGTAAGCCAGAATTGGTGGAGATATCAGCCTGCTCTTTAGTTCTTCAAAGGCTTCTTGACATTCAGCTGACCACTCGAACCTTCGATTCTTTTCCGTTAGCTGGTGCAACGGCTTTGCCACCATTGCAAATCCCTTGACAAAGCGTCGATAGTAAGACATGAGTCCAATGAAACTCCGAACCTCGCTGACTGATGTGGGTGTTGGCCAGTCCCGAATAGCCGCTGTCTTCTCTGGATCCGTAGTGACCCCGTCGGCTGATACCACATGCCCAAGATAAGTGACACTTGTCTTGAACAGATGACATTTGGACGGTTTCAGCTTTAGTCCAGATTCCCTCAGGCGTTGGAAGACCATTCTCAGCCGGGCTATTTCCTCCTCAACTGTCTTTCCAAAGACGATGATGTCGTCCAAGTAGACCAACAACATCTTCCAGGTCAATCCAGCTAGCACTCGATCCATCAACCGCTCGAATGTGGCGGGCGCGTTGCAGAGACCAAATGGCATGACTGACCATCCATACAGCCCACCATTGGCAATGAATGCCGACTTCAGTTTAGCTTGTTCGTTGAGCTGGACTTGCCAATATCCACTGGCAAGATCTAAGGTGGAGAACCATTTCGCCCCACTCAAAGCATCCAGGGTATCATCTATTCTCGGCAGTGGATATGCGTCTTTTACCGTAACTTCATTTAATTGACGGTAGTCGATGCAGAAACGCTTGGTGCCATCTTTCTTTGTTACCAGAACAACATTCGATGACCAGGGACTTGACACTGGTTCAATCAATCCTCGTGACAGCAAATCGTCTAGTTGTTTGTCAATCTCCTCTCTTTGGCCGGCTGGATGTCGTCTTGATGGTTGTTTCACAGCTCGTGCTGTCCCAGTATCAATTGTATGCTGAACTAAGTTCGTCCTGCCGAGATCACTTGAGTTCTGAGCGAAGACGTCCGCAAATTCATGGAGCAAACCCGCCACAAATTTGTGTTGCTGATCTGGAATGTTTTCTGTACTCCGCTGATAGAGGTCTACCAGATGTTTTGGTATCGCCTTTGCGAGTTGATTCCCTTCGGGTGGACGAGGTTGCTCATCGACAGTTTCTAACTCCTGGACTGAGCTAAGACTGGCCACCATTGTGCCCTTCTTGACAATGGTCTCTCTCCCGGTTGGGTTGAACATTCTCACTGGCAGAATTCCGGAATCTGCAGTAACCACGGCTCTTGCTACCAGTAGGCCCTTTCTGCTTAGCTCCGTCGGGTTAGGAGGAGGCTCTAACAGACCAACTTGGTTAACGACGCTAGGGTTACGGCCGGTTACTTCTCCCCTCAGTACTACCTCATGACCGGCAGGGACAATGCTTGTCTCACTAGCCACGACTCGACAACAGAAATCTCTGCCTTCTTGGTCCTGACAGGCGATGGACTGCCATGGCGTCCGTAATTCCATTTTGTGGCAGTCTAATTCGGCATGCATCTGCATCAAGAGATCTAGGCCAATGATTCCTTCGTTCTTAAGAGCAGCAACTGTCATCTTAACGATGAAGAGTAAACCTCCAACCTGCAACTCCATGGAAGCTCTCCCCATAGTGTCCAAAGGCGATCCATCAGCCTGATGAATTGTATTGGGAACCCTCTGCAAGACTGGTTTTCTGGCTTCCTCAATTTTGTTGAAAAGTCTCATGTGGCTTTCTTCGTCGGGAACGTAGTTCAGCCAAAAACACATCAGCTTTTCCTGAAGGTCCGAAGCGATGTTTGAGCCGACTGACCAAGTCACGGTACGTCAGTTCTGTCTCACCATTCTTCCCCAGTAGTTTCAGCGCTGGCCCACGTAGACTGGCTGCTAAATAGTGTGTCGCCTTTCTATCCGTCCAGTTATTGATAACTGCGCATGCCTCGAAATGCTCCAAGTAATCCAGTATTGGAGTTTTCCCATCGAACCGATCCGGCAGCATGTAGGGTTTTGTATGGCTGTCATCCAATGGTCCAGTGAGAGGTTGCCGAAACATCTGTCCCTGAAGACTGCCTGGCCACGGCTGTGGCTGATATTGGACCTGGGCTGCCTCGTTCGTCATGGGGAACTCATGTGGTAACTGCTGGTGCATATTAAAGCTAGGAAGCTCAGAATAAGTTGATCTGGGAAAGGGTGGACTGACCCGTGGACTCTGCCAGTTGCCTGCTCCTGTCTGGGACATCTCAGTATAGACACCGTCAAAGCTTCCTATAACTGGAACCCTTCTGTCAGCATGCCTTTTCTCTTGGGACATACCCGTCGTCTGAGTACAACCACCAGTAGTGGTTAAACCGCCATCAGCAGATTGCATCATCCTCGCCCGTACTGCCGCATTGGCACTCCCATGTCCAAGTGACGGTTCTGACAATGTTACTCTATCCCCATCGCTGATTACTGACGGTTTGATGCCTGATGACGGCATGTTGACAAACCCTGTGTCAACAGAACGTGGAAAGAGTGGAGTGCTCTGCTCTGGACGAGGTTGTGATGTTGGTGCTTCTGACGATCGCTGTAACTCGGCAAGCATCTCATCCACTGCTGTTATGTTACCTTCCACTTGCTGTATCGATTCTGCTGCTGACAGATGACAACCAGATTTGGTCTGTAAAGATCCCATTATCAACTGCCGACGAGTATTCAATGATTTCGTGACGCCGTCAGTTCTGCTGCCCGTCGCCCACCAGCTCTGCCTTAGCTGTGACGCCGTCAGTTCTGCTGCCCGTCGCCCACCAGCTCTGCCTAGCTGTGACGCCGTCAGTTCTGCTGCCCGTCGCCCACCAGCTCTGCCTAGCTGTGACGCCGTCAGTTCTGCTGCCCGTCGCCCACTAGCTCTGCCTTAGCTGTGACGCCGTCAGTTCTGCTGCCCGTCGTCCACCAGCTCTGCCTTAGCTGTGACGCCGTCAGTTCTGCTGCCCGTCGCCCACCAGCTCCGCCTACTCCATACCGTCAGCAATCCCACTCCTGACACCACGTGTAACGGCCACGGTTCGCCACGCCAGCTGACACGGCAATCTTGTCAGGATGCCCCGTGCCTTGCCGAGCTCCCCGTCCGTTTGGTCAAAATATATGACCGCTGCTGATGGCTGGAGTTACCGGCATACAACCATCACCAACCGTCAGGTACTGCTCACCACCAGATCTACCAGCAATCACCCATCCGTCGATTTCAATTGATCACCCTTCTCGCCTCGGCACAGCAGCAGACAATTGATCATCCTTCGAACAATCAGTCACTCATTTGAAGATCATTCATTAGCATTCATCGTCTTTCGAAGCCCTAATGTTAAAGGCATTCGGTAACTTTGTGGAGGCTTGATTTAATAAATTGTTGAATTTTGATATCTTTCTTGTATAATGATGTTCAGAAGGATAAATAAATAGCCAGGCATAGAAAGGTTTTCAAATATATAATGCTATTATTAAGATATCTGTGACTGAATACTCCCATTTACGAAAGCGTATGGCCATACGCTTTAGTCTAACACTAAGTCAATGGGGAAAATGAGTCTGGCATTTTCCGGTCATTTGCATATGTTCATTGTTGTGAAGCACATGATGATTTTGAAGTGCTTTTTTCCCCATGGGCTTAATTTTTACACCATATTACATACACTGATATCATGTAAGGTCAGACAGCTCAGATTTTATCAAGCCTCCACAAAGTTACCTAATCACTTTAATTAATCAATTGAACTAAATATGCAAAGGAATTAGTCTGGAACCATCATTTTCAGTTGAAAAGCAAGTTTAATCATTACCTTTAGGCAATACAAGAGTACAGGTTACAGGGTGGAAGCCAAATCTCGGTGAGATTGATCGGGCTACTCAGGGGGCGGATACAATGTGATGGCTAATCCTAAGCACATAATCCTCCCATACACAATTTGTATTCCAATATTTAGCCATATGACAAATCATTGTGAAAACAGTTAGTAAAAACAACACTTTCGCTTAAAACAATATAACCCCGACTGAATTATCAAATGTAACCACTGATTCCCGTCCAGATAACTTGTCCAACAAATAATCTATCAAAATGAGTCATGACAAACCCCCCATATAATTTGAATATGCGAATTATGCTAATTTTCCTTCATTAAGCAGTACCTATACCGATACGTTGCAATCCCCATTGGTCTACACGTTATAGCGGATGTGCTGTTACTTATACCCATCCCTTACTACAGAATAGTGCTAAAATATTTAGCACAGGTTCGTTACAATATATATAATCAACCTTTTTCAATTGGTTTGGGACGGTTGTTTTCACAATTCAATCTAATGACCAAAACTCGACTTTATCTTTAATTTTTCAGCAGACTCGAGCACAACAGCTGAGCTAGAGCAAGAAACAACGCTCACGCCATTATCTGGTACGAACCAATTTCCTACTGCACCTCCCACACCAACAGAGGCACCTCGTGTGACGTCCGAAACGACACTACACAGCACGGTAGACTATAACGAGATAATAGGGACTTTTCGATTTTGCACGTTCACTAGTCGACTGCGACGTGCGGTAATTCAATGGACTGCTTTGTGTTTATGGTATACAAAGCCGGTGAAGCGAGGCACCACGCTTTGTGCAAGAACGGCTCACTCGTCCACTGCCCTGTGGACGTACGCGTTTTGGGTGGAAATCCTTTTCGTCCTCAAGGCAGTGGACGTGTGAGCCGCTCTTGCACAAAGCGTGGTGCCTCGCTTCACCGGCTTTGTACAGCATAAACACAAAGCAGTCCATTGAATTACCGCACGTCGCAGTCGACTAGTGAACGTGCAAAATCGAAAAGTCCCTAATGCTGGGCACCGGCGGATTATTTGAAATACCTTAAGACCTTAAAGGGAAATTAACCTCAGCGTATGAATTAGCTTATTTTGAATGGTGTAGTATATGCCTCTTATTTGATACATGCAATTTCATGTAAAAACACAGGATATAGATATAAATCACTATTTTCCAGCCAAGTTATCGTCTGCTAGCAATAATAAGGGGGCTGCCATTACTTTATGTGTACACGAACATATTTTTCATCCCAAGTAAAATTTCCTTCATCGTTAACTTGTAATTGATTTTTAGAGGACAAATATATATTAGATAAAGTCACATATTCTGAAATGTAAGTTTAGTTTTATATATTTTTTAAAAGGTCTTAATTTGTTCATAAAAAATATACTTCACAAAAAATATACGTCAAGGACGGAGAATTGACGTCAAGGACGGAGACAATCGTAACAATACCAAAACAAAGCGAGGAATCTGCTTTACAGGATGGCTATTAGAACTCATGGGTCGTCAATTATCTAGGCCCATGGCCAATAACAATCGTAATACAATCAGAACAAAGCGACGTATCTGTTGTAAAGGTAGGCTATTATCAATGCATATGGTACCTAATGATCCGTGTCATGCACAAAATGGCAGCCTCCATGGAAAGACGTAGCAGACAATAGGTGCATCTAGAATATCACGTGGGGTTACTTGTCCTTTAAGAACACAATCCCCTAAATTAGCCTTCCTTATTTCATGTGATGACTATTATTTTTTGGCTTTTCTAAGTTGTCTTAGAATTTCATAAATTGTCTCCCATTTTAACAAAGTCCTGGATCTGTCACTGATGGTGGGTATACTGGTGAAGACAACCCACTGGCAACGGGAACCGGTTCACCCTTGTATTAAGTCAATGAGAATTAGATGATCAGTAGTCAATGGGTTAATTATGATTGATTATATAGAAATAAGAATTGTGAGGATTTGAACTCAATGAAATGATATAAGGAATTAACAAGATTTTGCTGAAAATTTACAAACAGTGAAAAACGATCACTCACAGACATGGGTATGGAACTACAGACCATGCAGTATCAAATTTTGACCCACTTATCGGCAGTGCTTAGTTATTCATGGACATATTTGGAATATAGGGGGCATTCCAAATGCAATCCTTTTTATGTGCCATTGATACTTTCATATTCCTGCAGTAAATGGGAAATATTTTTCACCTTCACAGAACTCACCCTCCTCTTTAACGAACGAAACGCCATTAAGTACGAAGACTGCCGTTTATTTGGAGACGACACAAATCGATCAGGGAACGACCATTACGTCTACACATCCTGCTACATTATCAACAGCCTTGAAGACATCTGGCCATCCACAGACACCAACTGAAAGAACTGTCACTACAAACGCTTCCACCTCTTCAAACAAAGCGACGCCCCCGCCACTTAAAGGTATATATTACCTCAAAAGAAACCTCCGTTCCTCAAAATGAAATAGGTTTACGATTGATGGTAAAATCAAAGAGAAGTTAAATGCCACAATTGACCATCACCTGTACAACAAGGATGAACAGCATGCCCCAGCCTATCCTGCCATTTACACGCTAAAAAATGCTTTCTACCTACATATTTTTCAACAATATGTTGCGAATTGACAATTCAATAGAAAATGCTATATTATAGTCAATTGGACAGTCCTATGTAGTCAATTGTGATCTTAGAAAATCCGTTAAATTTTTTTTGGCTTTGTGATCCAATGTGGTCTCCGAACAATTTCAGCTTTGTTGCTGAAAAATCAACTTTTGGCAATCCGCATAATATGCGTTAAATTAGAAATTCATACATTCTCTTCATTATTACAATTTATATATCATCAGAAAGCTTAAAACCCCAAGAATAAAATGATTCTTTTATCAATCATTGACACAAAAGTGGTAAAGTGAAATAAGCAGAGTTAATATAGTACTTTTGGAAAGAAGCAATGGGGAAGGACCGTCGATGAAAATAGTCTGTCGAGTATGATGTATGCGTCAGGTATAGGTAGAACTTGTCCAACTTCGCTGCATTGCGATCGAAACGCATCACAAAAAGTGTTACAATTTAGATAATTACGGGGGATAGATAAGAAAAGAAGCCCCAGAAACCCGTCGTTCAGGCTTTATTGTATGCAAGCTAAATTGCAGAAGAGGTGAAAAACGCATAAAACAGTGTAAATGCCAAGTTTACGAGCAATGTATTTTGTCGCAGAAGCACGTTCACGACTACTGCGTGATTGCTAATGAATATGCAGTAGAGGTCAGTGCGTCCATACGCATACGTCATACTCGACAGGCCATTTTCATCGGCGGTCCTTTCACATTGCATCTTTCCAAAAGTACTTTATCTTCACTGTGCTTATTTCACCTTACCACTTTTGTGTCAATGCTTGATAGTAGAAACAGTTTGTTCTTGGGGTTTTAAGCTTTCTGCTGATATATAAATGTAATCATGAAGAAAATGTATGAATTTCTTCATTAAAAGCCATTTTATTGCTCATCTTATGCGATACAACCTGTGATACAACGAACGGATGTTATATCATGGAATTGTATTGTATCACAGGTTTCATTGCACAAGATTAACATCACAGTTAGGACTGTCCTATTAAAGTTGTCTTGCACTTTTCAATATGCCTGCACACTTGGCCATTTTGATTAATATGCAAACTATACAAAAAGCCCAAAGCTGCTTTTTCGACTTTGAATAAGATAGACAATGTCATAATGATTGTTGCTATATCGTATCTCAGGCGTGTACATCCTCGATCTTCTGTCTATGAACGGACAGGGCATTAAAAGTTGCGTTTAATCGCAACTCAAAAAATAAAACGCAACTTGATTTTCAACCAATCAAGATTGCGTATTTGGGACTTGCGTTTAATTTTTTGAGTTGCGATTGAACGCAACTTTTTTATGCAAGAGGGCCCACAAAGCCCAATTTGAATCTGATAATGACACAATTCAGTCTGCTGTATCGCATCTCAGTCGAGTCATGTACATCCTCAATCTCCTGTCTCCGACTGCAGTGGCGGATCTACATAGGGGGAAACCGGCCCGTGCCCCCTCTCCCTTTGAAACCCAACTGGCATACCTTAAAGGGAAATTAACCTCAGCGTATGAATTAGCTTATTTTGAATGGTGTAGTATATGCCTCTTATTTGATACATGCAATTTCATGTAAAAACACAGGATATAGATATAAATCACTATTTTCCAGCCAAGTTATCGTCTGCTAGCAATAATAAGGGGGCTGCCATTACTTTATGTGTACACGAACATATTTTTCATCCCAAGTAAAATTTCCTTCATCGTTAACTTGTAATTGATTTTTAGAGGACAAATATATATTAGATAAAGTCACATATTCTGAAATGTAAGTTTAGTTTTATATATTTTTTAAAAGGTCTGAATTTGTTCATAAAAAATATACTTCATAAAAAATATACGTCAAGGACGGAGAATTGACGTCAAGGACGGAGACAATCGTAACAATACCAAAACAAAGCGAGGAATCTGCTTTACAGGATGGCTATTAGAACTCATGGGTCGTCAATTATCTAGGCCCATGGCCAATAACAATCGTAATACAATCAGAACAAAGCGACGTATCTGTTGTAAAGGTAGGCTATTATCAATGCATATGGTACCTAATGATCCGTGTCATGCACAAAATGGCAGCCTCCATGGAAAGACGTAGCAGACAATAGGTGCATCTAGAATATCACGTGGGGTTAATTGTCCTTTAAGTACACAATCACAAAAATTTTCCCCTTTTATTGTGTACTTTTACGTCACTGTGCCCCCTCTTTTACAAAATCCTGGATCTGCCCCTGTCCGACTGTACAGGTCTGTTGAAAGCTTTGGCGGAAATGAACAACGCAGAAACCGTATCTTTCGGCATCTCTCTGTCCACGGTCTTGTATTTCGTCTTAATGGTACTGGCTCTAACTGTTCGCTGCATCATGCTTTGGATTAAGGGATTACGCAAAAGGGAGGTAAGCGAATTTTAGTGAAATGTAACATGGCAATTTCACGGTAGTCTAAGTAGTCTAATGTCCCTTAAAAAGTAAACAAAGTAGTTTTTATTTCTATGCATTTCATGAACAGTGTGATGATTTCAAATTCTCAAGACACCATCAATATTTATGGGTTAGCATTGTTCGTGCATAGATTAAAATGCACATAACATGAATATTTATCAGGATTTTGCAAAGATAACAGTTTTTTATGCAAATCCAAAGCGAGGTCAAAATAATGATTTGTGAAAATTCATTCGTGAAAAATGTTTTAACCCTTAGGAGACTCATGAAGTATGAACAATTATTTTTATCATTCTTCCTCACTTTTATTAAGGAGATAAATTCTGTGGACTCCGCCTATAGATACAACTGCAAAGGTTTGAAACACATATTGATCGTCACTTTCAATAAGCATATCTGATTTTTAAATACGGAACAGTAGGTTAAGAGACAAAACAAACAGTAAAATCATACCTGATTTTATTATTTGCTAAATAAGTTGATGTATCTACCTATTATGCTAGTTGCCCCAAACTACGCCACCACCGAGAAACTTAAAAGTCACATTCGCGCACGCCCCACCCCGCTATACCGCCTTCCCATAGTCACCTGCGTGAGCGCACGCCCGCCATCTTCCTCTAACGAGCTGCCAGAGACAACGCTTAAGACATGTTGCTGGGCAAGGAGAGGGGACGGTGGGAGGGACATAGGGAGATACATCAACTTATTTAGCAAATAATAAAATCAGGTAGGATTTTACTGATTTACTACAATAAATTGATGTATCTACCTATTATGCTAGACCAGCACAGATAAAAATCCGGGGTGGTATGTCCCAAGGGAAGGAGGCTAACGCGGGGTAACAACAGAAGCTGCCGCCCTCAGTGACGAAGTTGCAAACCGCGCTTCTGCAGAAGGAATGTCCTTCAGATAAAAAGAAGTAAAAGAATTGGGAGACCGCCAAAAGGCGGCCCTCAAAATGTCTTCTAGGGCAATACCCTGAAAAAGCGCCCAAGAAGTGCTAATGCTAAAGCCGCGCATGGAGGGGTCGAGTTCACCCGCTTAAAGCGTGGGGTCGAAACACCGATACCCTAGCTCTCAGACTAGAGGGTTGAGTCGGCAAACGTGGGCGGAAAAGTTTTGACAAGTCCGCCGCCTGCTAACGGGAGTCAATTTCGCGCTGAAGAACAGCGGCAAACTGACCCCCCAAACAGTTGCCCCTCCGACTGAGGAATTCCCCCCAGCAGGGAGGGAATATCCCTATCCAGAATCCCTAAGGACGAGAGGGCCAGCTCTCTCCTACAGTTCGTGGCTTTGACGGCCGCAAGGGTCAGCTGTGACCACAGCGATCCCGTTAAGGAAAACAGGATCTCGTCCAAAATCAGCCCATCACACTCAGAAACTTGAAGTTCTCGAGACCTGATTTTGAGGCTGATTTTGAGGCTGATTAGAGACCCCAAATAAGCCGTGAGCCGCAGGCCAGATCTGGCGTGGGTCTGAACGTCCCGAAACCGCTTATCCTTGGCTGAGTAACCGCTACTCGTGAAATTCACACCAAGTCTCGCCCCAACATGATTCATGTCGGGCGAAAAAGTCTTCCGTTGGAAGAACCCAACTGAATCTTGGGGACGGAAAGCAAAGCCCCGAGCAAGGGGTTGCTTACCAACAGAAGTCCCAGGCTGCGACGCCTGTTCAGCTATGTTTGCGTAGGCAGCCTTGAAATCATCAGAAAGGGGTATTCCCGAAGAGGGAACCCCTTGACTGAAGAGAAAAGCCTGAGCCGGAGGGAAAATCTCAGGTAAGTATTTCTCCAAAAGAGCCTGCGCGTCGACAGCCAACCCACGAGAGTGTTGGGGGACCGCACTGGCTTGAGACTCAACATCAGAGTCAGCATCAGGGTTGGCTGTGTGAGAAACCTGACCCCAGGGGGCGGATGTATCCACGAACCAAAGGCCTCCTCACCGGGTGGAGCACCAAGTGCCGCCGGTATCGGAGTAGCTCTTGCCGGGAGGCTCCGGGCTTGCCGGGATTGAGCATGACCCTCAAGGGGCATAACACGACCGGATAAAAAGAGCCGGCGTGAATAAGAGGCTCTTGAGAGCTAGACACCTGCAAACCAGGGCCTGATATCGGCAGTCCGGTGCCGTAAAACGGCAAACCGGGGCCAGAATTCGACAATTCGGAGCCGGATACCGGTAGACCGGAGCCGGGAATCGGCAACCCAGAACCGGAAATCGGCAAACCGGAGCCAGAACCCGATAACCCAAGACTGGAAACCGGTGTGGGGTCGGGAAAAGTCGAACCGAAACCGAATAAATCCGGTACCTGGTTCGGATTACCCGCGCCTACGGACTGATCATCGTCCGGGGCGGGTCAGAGCCACCCGCGGTCGGCTGAGAGGTAGGGGGTAACCACCCGCTCTTCTCGGCAACTATCTTCACAAGGCGAAGAAGTTCAGCCTGTTCGACCGGTAAGGGAGGAGGATCTTGCGTCCCGTGTCGGGAGGCCTTATCTGCGTACTGGCGGGGGCCGTACGGGTAACCGGAGTCGAGGAAAAACTCATACCGAAGCTATAGAGTCGATGTGAGACATAAACCTGAAAATATAAAACAAAAATTAAGTTATTTAATCAAGCGCGCGGGGGTGAAAAATAAAGAGCTCATAGTATTCCTAAATAAGGGAATACAAGCACAACTAAGTGTGAAAGGGGAGCCAACTATCAAACACCCCAAGGGCTGTGCACGAAAAAGAAATCCCCAACGACCCAAGCACGGCCACGTGCCAAGCCTTGATCGCCCGCCCAGCAAACGAGCGAAAAGCTATGTCACCGGGAGGAACGAAGGGGAAGAAAAGCGAGACAGAAAAATAACTAATTTCCTGTCTTAAAACAATGTGACTAGAAAATCCGTACCACAAATAAAATAAGCCTTAAATGTGGACGGAAAAAATTTATTAAAGCAGATCAGAAAGCGCAAAAAATAGAGCTAAATCTCAATTTTGGGCGCATTAACTTATCTGACGATGTTCACTCATCGGCAGCGAGAATGAAAAGAGGAAGATGGCGGGCGTGCGCTCACGCAGGTGACTATGGGAAGGCGGTATAGCGGGGTGGGGCGTGCGCGAATGTGACTTTTAAGTTTCTCGGTGGTGGCGTAGTTTTGGGTCAACTAGCCAGTGCCGTATATAGATAGAGTCTGGCCAACTCTGCTCCAGTTGGGTAACAACATGGCGCATATTCCTTTGTTGCAAGCTTACATAACAAAGGAATATACGCCATGTTGCTACCCAACTGAAACCGAGTTGGCCAGACTCTCTCTATATACGGCACTGCAACTATTTATTGTAGTAAATCTAAATATTTGCCAACTCTCTCTCTCTCTCTTTCTTCAGGTAAAACCGGACATAGAACGTCCCCAGCGGATGTATGAGTTGGTGAACTTCTGACCTAGCACTGGCGATGGCAATAATGAAATTCCAATGACAGAAAAAGAACCAATGAATGGCGTCAAATTTGCATTTTGCCGTCGTTGTATATCGTATATTTATACCTCACCCTATTTCTCTTTCACATGAAAGCCCTCTGTTTCTCCTCCCACTCACTATCCCCCTTCTATTTTTGTCAAATACTTCTCCATAAATACACCCTTTCTTTCTTCTTGATCTCTCAGTACTTCCACCCTAATACTAAGTTGGTTTTAAAAGAAGCAGACAATTTAAGGATTGAAAAAGATCATTGAAAGTTTAAGTGGAATCAAATAACAGATAAGAAAGTTATGAATATTTGAAGTTGTAAGTAATCGAACACAAAATGGGCAATTCCATGACGTATCTTCCATTTACTATGTACTGAAAAAAAATCAAAAATTTCCGTTTTCTCTCAAGAAAATATTTAATCATACATGCATTCCATATTTAACATTTAACATTTAACATATGTTTTTACACAAAGCATGTACGAAAGAAATCTATTTCTTTATCAACAATAAACATCTTTACAAATTTTATGGATACTTATTGATCAAAATTTTCTCTTGACGGCTCAAAAGCTTGCAAGAATTGCCTGGCATAGCAACAACTAACGTATGTATTTCATCCGTAGAGATGCCATTATGCAAAGCGGGTGTTCGTTTTCATGAATATTCATACCGACTAGTCTTGACGGAATAAACCGTATTATTCGTCATGCGCATACTCTCAAGTAATGAATATGACTTAAAGACCTCAGCCTGCCCGAATTTTGAAATATACACTTTATTCATCCACGGGGAGCTATATATTTTCTGAACAAATTGAAACCAACTTCATGAGATTCCGTTTCCTGTGGAATGAATAACAGCGTCCCGAATGTTGAGCCCCGGTGGTTTTTCTGACGAGGGCCCTGTCTGAGGAACGCTACTTTGCGGGGGGTGAAAATTTGATGACGACATATCGTGTAGACGCACTCGGAGCTGTATACATGACATGTCGTCACACGTCTAGCGACCCCCTGCAGTTTCATCTCTTGTTACGCAATAGGGAGGGGGCGGACCAAAAAAAATTATCTTTTTTATTTTTTATGGATAAACGGAGACGAAAATTTATGAATACCCAGGGTAATTATATTCTTTGTTTACTAAGCTTTACGTCAATATATGGTTGTTTTGGGTCAGGCTGTGTTGGGTTTGAGTCAGTTGGTGTCCGCTGAGGTTGATGACGGTGTCCTTGGGTTTGGGCTGGCGTGAGTTTTCGGTTGGAGTTGGAGCTAGTCGACGGATGGCCCTACTCTTGAACCTTGCGACCCTTCTTATACCAGCTGCAGTCGGGGAAACTCCAAATTTTGTTGGTGCATTTACTTTGTTCTATTTAACTCCGAACTGTGCAATACTTATATAATATTGAATGGTCTTGAGTCGGATACATGGGTATATATTGCACGAGCTATGAGCATATTCACGAGTCGGCACGAGTGAAATAAAAGCAAGTGCGATATACCCTTGTGTCCCACGAAAGAAAGTAAAAAATAAGAAAAAATATTCAATAATTATTAATTTTATGAATCCTAGAACCTCATTTTCACAATGCAACCTTACGTTTTACGTTTTGTATTAATTGGCACATTACACAAACAGAAAGAGAGAAACTTATTCTGTCCCTACCCAAGCATTTTACAAGGGCTGCATATATACATCAATTTGCGTATCCATACAGCCTTTCAGACGGATAATAATGTATGATACATTAGTGTGGGGGTGTGTGGGTATGTGTATTTGGGAGGGGTAGTATACTTATGATGGGATGATGTAGTTAGGTTTAGATGACATTGTAATTAGTGCATGTGCGTAAATATTGTTGATATTCTATATTCTGTATCATTCTACGTTCATATTTCACATTTTCTTTTTTAAACACATTTTTTCCTCTTGAAAGGACGGACCCACCACTTGGAAAGAAATAGCTCTAAGTATCAATCAGCTTTTAATACTAAAGCTTCAAGCTTAATTTGAAATGACAACTGTTAGGACACTTCCATGTTTGTTATCATTAAAATATTGAACATTTTGTCCATGTGTCATAATTATTGTGTTATTATGGATAGGTAAATTTTCAAAACTTCTTTATTATCCAACGAATGGTTTTAGTCAGTGTATTATAGTTTTAGTGCTTTTGTATCAAAATATTGTATTCTTTAATTTTCTTATGACGGTGGTGAATACATTTACTTTAATCATGCTTTGAGATAAGATATCTATATTCAATAAAATGGCCATCGGACGGTAAAAACAACTTAAAGAATCCGCTATTAAATATATTCTATGGGTGTTGGATGAAGTAGTTGTATTTTTTAGTTTCTCTGCTTGTGCGGTCGCTGTTGTGATTTCGTGGACAAGTCACCGGTCTGTACAAAACGAGGCACGGGGTTCGAATTCCTGTCACAGCACTAAAGTCCTTTTGTAATACATTAATCTACATTTGCCACTCTCCACCAATGTGAGAAAAAAAGGGAGAGGGGTTGGCCACATTTTTTTTCCGATAATGGACCGAATTGCAACAGAAGGAAATATTATAACAATACATTGCAAACATACACCATGTACACACACGCACAAACATACGACACCATGTACAAACATACGACGCCAAACTCTTCTAGTTTCAAATGCTTCAAGATGGAAAGATCATTTGCTCTCTGTTTATTAGTAAAACCATTCTATGATAAATATCATACTCGCAACATTTCTAAAAAAAAAAAAATCATCTGTACGTTGCTCTTACTTGTCTTTCATTCACTGCATGGAACTGCTCCACACTACAACTGTAGCTTAATAACTCCATACAATCCTTCGAGGAGCCTAAGGGTCCTCAAACTCATCTCTACTTGCCACACCACAAACTCATAATTCTTGGGGGATCGATCATTTCTATATGCTGGTCCATTCCTATGGAATAAACTCCCACAAGACATTCGTAATCTATCCTCTCTCAGTAACTTTAAGACCTCACTCAAAACCTG
The DNA here is from genome assembly GCA_025617745.1 of Heliocidaris erythrogramma. Classification (NCBI taxonomy): domain Eukaryota; kingdom Metazoa; phylum Echinodermata; class Echinoidea; order Camarodonta; family Echinometridae; genus Heliocidaris; species Heliocidaris erythrogramma. The sequence goes on from CM046861.1 coordinate 13,639,782, forward strand.
GTTATTTAGACAAGCCTTTTTGTAAATGTTCCCATCATCCCTTTTCTTATATCTTTATATCTTCTATCTTCCTTTCACTGCGCCATGAGCATCGGCGCATTACAAGTGTTCATATTATTAGGTGATCTGTCGTACATCGACAGATCACCTCTTAATTTCGTCAAGATTTTTCTTCTTTATTTATTATTATTTATTATTATTATTTATTTATTTTTATTTTTCGCCCATTTTCTTGTTACCATGATTTCTCAAAAAGTTCATTCTCAATTTTCTTCAAATTTTCGTCACTTATCAGACTGGTCAATGTCAAGATGTGGCATCTCATTCAAGGTCATCAGGTTATCATGACGTCATCAAGACGCCATTTTGTAAATTTACAAGATCGATTATATCTTCATAATCGATCATCAAAAATCAACTATATTTACATCACATAAACTTCACATGACGGGTCATCAGGTCATGTCCTCACAGGTCATCTAGAGGTCAGGACGTACGCGTACGCGCGCGTCAAAATTTTAAAATGCTCAAAATCACGTAGGATCAAGTCTGCACACGTTTCAGGTCAGTTTGAGCATTTCAAAAATGTCCGTGCGTAAGCGTCCGCGCGCGCGTTTTACGCGCGCACAAATCGTAAATAACGTTAGAACGCTGTTTTTTTTATTGATTTGCAATCCTGACACTTTTCTTCATCATTTCCATCAATTTGAATCAATTTCAATCAATAATAAGGTCGTACGGGCGCGTCAAAGTTCGAAATCCGTGCGCGCGTCTATGGCGAAAATAACGTAAAAACGTGCAAAAACATGCCTCTACAAAATTCATTGTAGCTCGTTAGATAGTCCGTTGACCCCCAAATTTTTTGTCATCATCAGGTAGGGTATGAATCATAGATTTCATTTCATGTATCATTTCATCCATATAAACATTATGACGTCATCAAAATGGCACCAGAAGTCAAAATTTCCATTTTTCATGTTTTGACGTCATCACATTTATGCAAATTTGGCTCTAGATTCGTAATTATTGGTCGTTTTTCTCCCAAATTTTGATATGTTATAGCTGCAACAATTCTCTACCAGACATCTTGCCACCATTATTCATTTTGATGACGTCATCACACTGAAATCTTCAATTAAAGACGACATGTCAAATTTTTCCCTATTTGCGTGTTATGTCTATGGAAGATGATTTTTTTTCGAATCATGAATCTACATGACATCGTTCTCTGAGCAGTATCTCAGTTATTTTTGGTCTATTTCCTTCCAGATTTTAATATGTTGTAGCTGAGACTATAAGCTTTTATTAGTAAGCCCTCCAATTTTTGATCAGATGTCGGGATCATGCCCAATTTTTCAGTACCAAATGGGATTTGAGAATCACGTTTTTCGTTTACGTGTTATCTCTATGGGAAATATTTTGGTCTATCGGTAAAGCACATGACTACCATGGTCAAGGTACCTGGTTCGATCCCCGGGGCCGATTTTTTTTTTTTTTTTTTTTTGCTTCTTTTTACTTGTCATTTTACCATCCTCTACGACTATTATAACATAAACAATCACAAACCAAGTAATAAAATGCCTTATTTTGCATGTTATGTCTATTGCAAAGTGCTGTGCAGTGGTTTATGTATATCCCTATGGAAAATCTGTTTCACTGACGTGTATTAAAGCTATCCTACAATATCATTAGTCCTATTAGATATCACAATTTCTCAAAATTGGCTTAGTCAATTATCTTAATTATCTTATTGTGACGTCATCTAGACGCCATTTTCTACAAATCAACTTATGGTCGTATCTTCATAACGAAATGTGATTTCTCGTTCATATTTGGCATGGTTAAGGTCACTGTCATTGCAGTCATGATCATTACCATTATCCCCATCATTATCATCATTATCATTATCATCATTATATCATCAATCATCTTCAAAATCACCAACACCATAATCATCATGAATATCACATCATCAATAATCATTATCATCACCATCATTATATCATCATAATCATTATAACCATCATCATTATATTATCATCTTCATCATCATCACCATTATCATCATCACCGTAATCTTTTTACAATGACCGTTTCACACATTTTGCTACATTCCTGTCCTCAAGAAGCATCTCCATTCATGGCATTCTTGACTTCCTATCTTCAGTTTAGCATTTCCCCATTATTATGATCATCCTGATTACAATCATGATCGTACAAAGTGAAAGACAGATCACCTAATTCGTCATGACGAATTAAACTCTAGTTATTATTATTATTATTATTATCAAATTCCCGTAGGCAATGGGTTAAGCGTCATTCGCTTTCAAATAAGAACTAAAATTGCGTATCAAAAGACACGATTTCTCTCAATATTTTTAATAGCAAAGTACAGTATTGTACAGAAATATGCAAGTATTCTTCATAAAAATATACCTCTAAATCTAATATCCATATTTGAAGCAAGATTGACAAAAAACCCACACAATTTTGTACTAAAATATAAAACTGAAAAATACATAAAATGAATAATTATAGATTTACGAATGTGACTGGAGAAGTGTAATATGAGTAAATGTAAAATGAAAACTGAAACAACTATACTATTCAAAGTTCACCAATAAGAAAACACACGAAGTACAAATTCGCTAAGTAAATTTGGACAAAGTTATACCTACACATTCTGTGACATGCATACCCCCCCCCCCCCCTTAAAAAAAAGGAAAAAGAAAAACAGGAAAAAATAGTACTTAGATTTCTGGGCATTGATTTACACACAAAAACGTCCGATAAGCAAAAGAAAGAAAATTATCGATGCTAAAAAGAAGGGCTTTAATGACCCCAAATCCCTGAAAAGCCAACAAGAAAGAGGTGTGAGACTGGACCCCGGGACCCCCGAGACCCCCCCCCCCCCCCGATCTGCTCCTGTATCTTTGTTGCCGTTTCCGTGTGATCTAAGTTTTTGAATGACAAATCCTCTGCTATAGTACTTTATAAATCATAGATAAAAGAAACTATAAAATTTTAGAAAGAGATAATGCACATACCAATTTTATGAAATCATTGGAAAATTATTATAAGTCTTAGGGTACAAACTACATCATGTATTTCAACGTTTGGGTATCTGCATATTTTATGACACTATGTATACATGACATAGGAATGCTCTATCTATTTTACTATAATAATTTCAGGTTTCTATACTGTCAATAGAGATATGTAGCGTTAAGACATGATTTGCCGTAAACCTTGAAATAAAGCAAACATTATCCATGCAACATAAATTCTTATGCTATTTTCATGTTAATTTTATTACACGCTGATAATTAAATCGCTTCCACAAATGAGCTTTACATTGATATCAATGTAGTTTCACAATCACTCAGTTTACAACAATTCATTAGTGTCGTAACAACAAAACATATTTCAGCTTAAAAAAATAAAGATGGGAAAAGTAATTTTAAAACATGTTAAAATTTGTGCAAAAGAAAACTGAAAATTAATCTATAATTATAATCAAGTCACAAACGAAAATAATGGCTGAATATCAGAAATATGAATTAATGATCACTTCCTCTATTATGATCTTCAATGCTAATAATGAAGAACTCGGAGGCGGCAGAAGTCTTGTGTCACCTTGTTCTCCGTGAAAGACTATCTACATGGAAGAAATTTGTCTGCGATGAATGGCGACCAAGGTTTAAATTGATATCCAACCTGAACTACGGGCTGATATCCGATTTGGTCTTCGCGGCTTTGACGGTTCTACATGTGCAGATGGATAGCCCGATGAGTGCGAGGACCATGATGACGATCAGGCAGATGAGGGCGATCCACCATGGGTCGATCAGGAGGTTAGACTGAGCGTCGTTCATTCCATCCACAGCTTGATTTTGAGAAAGAAGAAGATATGAATCGAGAGATGGGGTGCGAGAGAGAAAGAGAGAGAGAGAAGGGATGGGGGTAGAAAGGGAGAGAGAATGAAAGAAAGAGGGAGGAATAAAAAGAAAGATAATAATAATAATAATATGTCCATTTATATAGCGCAGCTACTATATGAATATACTCTACTGCGCTTAATAAAGGTTTTCCCGCCAAATTTCATCAGAGTTGCAATCGAATTCATGAATAGGCGTTCAAGTTCGAACGATTTTCGTCAACTCTCTACTCCAATGGTTCATTTTCATTCTTTAAGCATTCAATTTCGTTTTATATCATTCCTTTTAAATTTCATTTCATTCAATTTAGAGATAAATCCATTCGATTTAACAACGCGAAGTTGTCATTCAATTTCGCGCCTGCTGGATAAACGTTCAATTTCGTCCCAAATAACATTTTCAATTTCATTTATAGGCACACATCTTCGCACTTTGAACGTTCGAATTCAATTAGTTCTGTGGTTCTATGTAATTCTCACGTCATATGCAACCCTTTTCACTGTTTTTGATTATATAATTTCCTTCTCATTTTCAAACTTTCATTTTTTAATCATATTTCATCTATATTCCGAGAGTGTCGGCCAGTTCTAGGGAGTCTTGCTGGTTGTCAATTGCTTCAGCCTACCTAATTCTGTCCGTATTCGAGATATTCATGTACTCTCCTCGAGCCGCCGCCATAGTTTTTTAGTGGGTCTCTCTTTTTCTTCATATGTTATTTTCCATTGTATTTTGAACATTCTAAACGAAATTTGTTGTACTTTTTGTGTACTTTGTAATTGATATAACGAATGTTCTGTATTATTTGTAAGTGTTATTGTTGGAAATAAAAATGATTTGAATTGAATTGAATTGAATAGTCGTGTATAAATGAATTATATGCAGGCTCCTAGGAGCCGGGTGTGCTGGGGATGGTGCAGCACCCCAGAATTTTTTTGAGGGGGTGCATAGCACCCCTAGAAGGCTGAGGATGCGGGGGTGCTGAAATTATTGTATAGCCAGCAAAATTCTGATGACTATTTTTTTGTTTTGCTTGTCAGAGATTTTGGGAGTTAAAAGAGACCCCAAAACGCGGAGGACTTTTTTTGTGCTTGTCAGAAAATCCTGTGAATATCACAAAATCCTGGATCCGCCGCTGGCTGTAGCACCTCCAGTTTTCTATAAGGGGACACTTGCCCTTGCACTTAAAGCAACTTCATCGGGCGCCATTAATAGATAAGCAACTGCATACCAAAAAAAATTTTTAAAGCTGCTCACAACACCCCCAGTAACAAGGTCGTTCCCAGGGGCCTGGTTGTATGTATAAATTATGAAAGTGGAGTTTAATATATGAGCTGTTATATGAGCTTCGATGACGGTTTGTCAAAGGAATGAGAAAATATAAGGCAAATGTCCCATTTCAAGGTGCATAACGTTTGCATAATTTATTCAAACAGAACGATGTAGATTACAAAGAACATAAGCAGGAACGAAAAACAATGCCCAAATGCTAAAATTGCTTGCCTATTCGTGAATTTGAAATCCTTAACGTTCATCAGGTCAGTGCTGGTGCCAATTTGAATGCATTTTACGTGCATTTTTAATTTGAACGCGCTTTTTACACGTATATGTGAGGAAGTCATGAAATCGCATGCTAATAAAATTAAAATGAATGAACTAGTTAGCTTTTTGAAGTTTGATCTCGGTGACCATTCAAATTCGCTCGAAATTGAATGATCGCATCGTTAAATCGGATGCAATTTTGACGAAATTGGGCGGAAAATCCTATACAAAGTATGACATTATTACCCAGGCTTTAGCCGAGCTGCCATAATAGGCGCTAAAGCATTCAAGGAATTTCTTCCTACCGGGTACCCATTTACTTCACCTGGGTGGAGAGTGGCAAATATAGATGAATGTCTTGCCAAAGGACATTAGCGCCGTGGCCGGATTCGAACTGCGAACCATGTGAGCCACAGTCAGCCAATCCGCAGGTCCCCAAAAAGCGCGCTATTTTATTTCCAGTTCTGCCTGACTATGAATACATAATGAGCAAGAGCAGCCAGGAACATCTTATTTGCAAACTACTGAATAGACTACTTATCATTCACCAATTGCCATGAGTTATGCATCAAATAAAAGAAGAGGGATCAGAGATTTGTGACATGCTTTTGCTGTTTTCAAAATAAAAGACGAAATTGGTACAAAAATCGTGTTCCTTTTATGACAAAAAATGGAAATGAAATGAAATATAAATCTGGCCAAAACTACCATAGTTTTATTGTGAGCCAGGGCAAATTTGACATGAGCGTAAAGGGCATTTTCTGTACTTTCCAAAGATTGAAATAACATTAATGTACACTTCATGACAGGGTCAGGATCCAGCAATATGTAACCAATGTACACACTTTGTCTTTAAAAAAGTAAATTCCAGCATTCCGATTGGTTACCACCACGCAAGATGTTTTCTCACAGCCTGGCAACAGCTATGCGCATGTTTGCGCAAGGATGAAGCAACAGGTTGCGCATTGTTTCATTCAACGCGCACTTGGTTACAGATGGCTTGCTTGCCAATCAGAGGGCTAAGATTCTATGGTCTTGACCATGGTCTTGACAACGGATGATCTGCGGCTGAATATTGCTGGATCCTGACTCTGTCATAAATCTATGGATGTTTTTAATGTAACGATGAAAAAGATGAGATTCCAGCGCTTCCATACATATGTGTCTTGATGGCGGCTCATATACTTTTTATATGTCTTTTAACAACTTGAAATCTTGTGAAAAAAAGGCTTTTGTATGACTATTTCATCAGTTATTTTAAACAACTTATTTCTAAAATTCTGACTAAAACAAAATATCCCTGTGTTGGTAAACTATTCATTTATTTTTGCAGAAGGTTTAATGAGCATAGCATTTATATTTATTTAAGAACATAACTTTAAAGATGACCATGCGATACAGCCGACTGGGTGCAGGGAGAGAGTCCACTTCGGGCACTGGAAATAAAATGCGCGATTTTTGCTCATTTGCATACGACCTGCGGTCTGACTACAGTCCGGTGACGTATCCACTAGACCACGACACCTCTAAGATGAAGTTTAGAAAAAGAAAAATGAAATAAGAGAGAAGAGGGAGAGAGAGAGCGAAGGGAGGGGGTTGAAGAAAGCATATGAGATTATTATATTAAAATAAGATTATAGTTTACTTTGTTGAGTCAGGTCATTCGAGCTTTTAAATATATTGGGTCTCACTAAAATCACAAAATATTGTGAATCAGATGAATCAATAAGAAAAGTCTGTTCACAGTGGGATTCAACTTTATAATGGAGAAATTAATGCAAATCAGTTTGAAATAGCATGTAAAACTGGACAACCGCGGCAACGTAATTTGGCTGAAAAGAATAAAAGCCAGAAGAATTGAAGTTACCACTCATAAATCATTGAGCAAAAACACCACGAAAAACAAATTTTAAAAAACCAAAACAAAATACAATTGTAAAAAGTAGGAAATACTTATGCCAATGAGTCCGATAAGTATTGAAATTAGAGGCATGGATACTTGATTCTTTGTTATCATAACTCCATGTACCAGGCATGTTTGTTCTCTATCTGGCCTGGCATATCTCTAAATTCATTTTCTTTTAGCGCATAGGGACTTTCTTCTATAAGTGATATGCGCTATATAAGCAACTTTTATAATTATTTTTATTATTATTTCTATTTTTCAAGCTATCTTGATTGCACAATTCTCGCTACCTCAAATATGCAATTTTCGACGTAGAGGGCAATATTATGCATTACGCATCTTCGTCAACTTCGCTTCCCGTCCGTATTGAAATACTACGGCTTATGAATAAAATTAGTGCTAAAATGCTTAATTTTTGGATCGCATGACATAAACCACTCAAATTTTGAAAATGCCACCAAATGTCTCAATAAATCATGGTATCTTTTCAAACATGTCGGTTAATTTATACTCAAACTCAAGGATTTTTGTAATACCTGTGTACATTTTCAATGCAAAAAGACAAACACTTGTCGACCCAATCGGGATATTGTCAGCACTGCGCATGCGTGGTTTGCATGACAAACACCATCTGTTGGCGAAATTGCGTATTTGGGGTAGCGAGAATTCTCCAGTGTATCCATTCTTACACGAGCAGACAAACCCATCGACCAAGTCCACACACGTAGATGATCATGAAGGGCATGGGTCAGAAGCGCAGTCATCTACGTCTATAAAAAAAAAGAAATTGATGCATGTTCTTTTATCTACATTTTTTTCTACTTTTAATCTGTAAGTAAGCACATTCAAGAATTTAAAGGGGACATAAATGAATATTGACAAATATGATTAGACCCCCCCCCCCCCCTGTAAACATATACATGCTCTTTGATTCTATATTAATACCATTATAAATTGGAGGTAACTTTTCTGGCCGGCAATATTATGCCAGTGCATCTACTACTCCATCCCAAGCTGCTTTCATCGTACAGTGCAATTCTGGTATTCCAACTTGCATTATCTATTTACGGAAATAATATTTAAAACGGATCAGTCAACGCATCCAGCATGGCCCCTACTTCTACTTTTAATCTGTGAGTAAGCACATTCAAGAATTTAAAGGGGACAGAAATGAATATTGACAAATATGATTAGACCCCCCCCCCCCTGTAAAAATATACATGCTCTTTGATTCTATATTAATACCATTATAAATTGGAGGTAACTTTTCTGGCCGGCAATATTATGCCAGTGCATCTACTACTCCATCCCAAGCTGCTTTCATCGTACAGTGCAATTCTGGTATTCCAACTTGCATTATCTATTTACGGAAATAATATTTAAAACGGATCAGTCAACGCATCCAGCATGGCCCCTTTCACCCACCAACCATACCTGAGGAAGACCCAAAACCCAACATCACAAACCAAGATGCGTTGCCACAGCAACAAGAGGAGGAACCTCACCCATCCACGTTCAAGCCAGACGAGGAACTACCACGGGAGCACGCTTGTCGCTCCACCAATGCCGCATCCGTTGAAGATTACGGAGGATGGCGCTGCTCCGCTCCCGACAACGAGTTCGTCTTCGGTAGCTGAGATTCAAGTCGGCGATCAGGATCTCGTTCTCAGCGTCATCATTCTGGGAATCGTCGAGATCGAGACGATCGGGATCCTGTTTGCCAGTCGTTATCGCCTTCCGTGGTCGACCAGGCCGTCGTGAGAAAACCCATGCATGCGCATGGTAGAAAATTCTAACTCTAAGTTTGTTCACCCTATAGCTATTTAGTCTATCTGAACGCTGTGCAAATTTCGGAAGATTCGTAATTCCGAAAATTTATTTAGGGCACTATTGTATTTTCGGAATTTCGAATCCTATTTTACTTTCGGAATTATGAACCCACTGCTATGGTAAGTTTGTGTTTCGGAATTATGAACCTTCAGAAAAAATGAACCTTCGGAAAAACGAAGGTTGAACGAAGGTTGAAAAACGCATGGTAGAAAATTCTAACTCTAAGTTTGTTCACCCTATAGCTATTTAAATAGTCTATCTGAACGCTGTGCAAATTTCGTTACGAAATCAACTTCACAAAGTTATTTCGTTACGAAATCATCTTCACAAAGTGATTTCGTTACGAAATCAACTTCACAAAGATCGTTACGAAATCATCTTCACAAAGTCATTTCGTTACGAAATCAACTTCACAAAGTCATTTCGTTACGAAATCAACTTCATAAAGTCATTTCTTTACGAAATCAACTTCACAAAGTCATTTCGTTACGAAATCAACTTCACAAAGTCATTTCGTTACGAAATCAACTACTGCACTTGATTTCGTATCCGAAATAAAGAAACGATACTTAGCTGCCGATACTTTACGTTGACTAGGTTTGGCCACTCCGGCCGCTGCATGCGTACTCGTATGTATACACGTACACTGGATGTGTTCGGATGAACAGTTTGACTCTTGACTTTGAGGAGGTACTATATAGGCCTAGTCGGTAGAGGGTAAGAAACTTGGAGAAACTTTGATGTTTGGACTAGTTTTTTTGACTGCTTATTTTAATATAATGACTAACTTTACGATGAATTTTGAGAATATTATATAAAGAATGCTTCGGTATTCAAATTTACTTGTTTTTTAAACTATTTTAAAGAATATTTGACTGGAATACGTTGTCCCGTGCCTATGAACTATACATAGACTAGACCGAAAATTCTGTCTCTCGTACAGAAACGCTCCATTCACTCGCCTGTGCAAACCGAATACACATTGACTTACACACTATAACAGTTTGAATACGACTGGAAGATTTTCAAACGGAGAAAACCTTGGACCCTGAATTACCTAAAAAAGGAGCATTAAAAGGAATAATAGTCAAATTGGTAAGTTGAACATGTTCGTTTAAGTATAGAGCCTAGGCCTAATCTATTTAATTTACACAGATATTAAACGAAGAAGCTTGACTGGGGAGGAATTTTTAATTTGTAAACAAATCTTTCGGCATATTACTCCCAGTGTTAAAGATCGTATGCTCGATCTATAATGAAAAACACAAGTCAGAAAAAATTGGAACCAGCGGGATTCGAACCTGTCATCTACTGCTGATGACAGGTTCGAATCCCGCTGGTTCCAATTTTTTCTGACTTGTGTTTTTCATTATAGATCGAGCATACGATCTTTAACACTGGGAGTAATATGCCGAAAGATTTGTTTACAAATTAAAAATTCCTCCCCAGTCAAGCTTCTTCGTTTACTAACCATTGTTCCACGGCGGACCGTTTGAATATTAATGAGTCAGAAAGAAGAGGATCTTGGGTATTTGATACTAGTTCGTCGTGACTTGGCCGTGAACCAGAATAGCCTGGTGGTTAAGTCGCTGCCCGGCAAGCAGTAGATGACAGGTTCGAATCCCGCTGGTTCCAATTTTTTCTGACTTGTGTTTTTCATTATAGATCGAGCATACGATCTTTAACACTGGGAGTAATATGCCGAAAGATTTGTTTACAAATTAAAAATTCCTCCCCAGTCAAGCTTCTTCGTTTACTAACCATTGTTCCACGGCGGACCGTTTGAATATTAATGAGTCAGAAAGAAGAGGATCTTGGGTATTTGATTCTAGTTCGTCGTGACTTGGCCGTGAACCAGAATAGCCTGGTGGTTAAGTCGCTGCCCGGCAAGCAGTAGATGACAGGTTCGAATCCCGCTGGTTCCAATTTTTTCTGACTTGTGTTTTTCATTATAGATCGAGCATACGATCTTTAACACTGGGAGTAATATGCCGAAAGATTTGTTTACAAATTAAAAATTCCTCCCCAGTCAAGCTTCTTCGTTTACTAACCATTGTTCCACGGCGGACCGTTTGAATATTAATGAGTCAGAAAGAAGAGGATCTTGGGTATTTGATTCTAGTTCGTCGTGACTTGGCCGTGAACCAGAATAGCCTGGTGGTTAAGTCGCTGCCCGGCAAGCAGTAGATGACAGGTTCGAATCCCGCTGGTTCCAATTTTTTCTGACTTGTGTTTTTCATTATAGATCGAGCATACGATCTTTAACACTGGGAGTAATATGCCGAAAGATTTGTTTACACAAATATTTTTAAAATGTGAATAATACGATTTTGAAAAACGACATGCCTACTGAGTACTAGTTACTTGTCAGTGTCAAGCGGCTGCCAGTGAGTTTGCACAGGCGAGTGAATGGAGCGTTTCTGTCTCAAACTTAAAGACCTCAGCCTGACCCAAAACAACCATATATTGACGTAAAGCTTAGTAAACAAAGAATATAATTACCCTGGGTATTCATAAATCTTCGTCTCCGTTTATCCATAAAAAATAAAAAAGATAATTTTTTTTGGTCCGCCCCCTCCCTATTGCGTAACAAGAGAGGAAACTGCAGGGGGTCGCTAGACGTGTGACGACATGTCATGTATACAGCTCCGAGTGCGTCTACACGTTATGCCGTCATCAAATTTTCACCCCCCGCAAAGTAGCGTTCCTCAGAGACGGGGCCCTCGTCAGAAAAACCACCGGGGCTCAACATTCGGGACGCTGTTACTCATTCCACAGGAAACGGAATCTCATGAAGTTGGTTTCAATTTGTTCAGAAAATATATAGCTCCCCGTGGATGAATAAAGTGTATATTTCAAAATTCAGGCTGAGGTCTTTAACTAAGTCTGACTCTAAGTAGGGCCGACCCTATCCAAATAAGAGGCTAACGAACGAGAGACAGAAAATTTCGGTCTAGGGCCTAGGCCTTCAATTTATATAGGCAGTTTAACTTTCTAAGTCTTTGCACCAGGCCGACAACCAATCGCCCAACACTACTACAGGCCAAGCGGTGGCCGCGATCGAGGCCGAGCAGAGCTAGCGCTGTGTGACCGTGGGCGTTGACCGTGGGCGTTGCCCTTGGGCGAACGAGCTATCGCACGGAAACCTTTTCTACTAGTTCTTACTGCCAATACAAAATGAAAACGTATAGGCCTAGACCCTTCTACTCTATTAGACCCATGCCATGGCATGGGCCTGGCATTTATAAAAAAATCTTAATAAGATTGCATTTGGTTGCATACATTGATGAAAAATATTGTACATTTCTAATTCTTAATTTCTCCACATATCCTCTTTCTTAAAATTTTAAAAAGAAAATGTCGACTGTTTAGTAGAAGTTGCCCATGTATTTGCTTGTTAAGGAAATTTGATTTTTTTTCCTGTTTCTATCTACATTAATTTAGATTTGCTGACTACAGACAGCTGGCTGTACACATCTTTTGCGAGGTTGGGGGAGAAGAGCTCTACCAAGTGGAGGCCCTCTTTGGTCTGCAGGCTTCCCTCTTGCAGAATGGAGGGGAAAGCCTGCAGAACAGAGTTGCAGGGTTCAGGGAGATGTTGTACAGGATTTGTGGAGTAGATCTGCAAGAGGAGCCATCAAAGCCCGGACTGAAAATCAGTGCTCAGTGGAGGCGGATGTGTGCATGCTTCCGTTGGGAAATCAACCGAAAGAATTGTAAGCTAGTAACAAGGATCAAACATATTTGGTTACATTGCTGCTAATGCAAAAAAGTGTTTACTCGTGCATTTTGATATTTGTATTAGGAAGGAATTTAACCCTCTCTTCACTGGGGAAGACAGCACAGTACACATGTAGGAACCCTCTAGACAAGTTTGCACTTATTCTCAACTTTTTATCATTTCTTTTTAGTTTACTGTGGTTGGGAAATTCAGAAAGAATTCCTCTCTGAGGTATGGGGAGCTCTGAAGCTTTGTGCCAAAAAAATTAAAAAATAAAAAAAATAACCCAGAATGAAATTATAATAATAATAACAGACATAAATTTTGGGTGGCTTAATTACTGACCCAATTGAGACACCACCTGTACTTGGGCAAAAACAATTTTTGTGATAAATCTGTACTTATGTTTTGATCATTCTCGCAGGCAATGAAAGCATTGGAGCCTACATTCCAACTAGCGCTGTACAGCAGCAGCTGCTATGAAAAACTTAGCAGGGTATTTGATATGGAGCGAGAGAATGGGAAAGAGGTGAAGCAGTCGGTAAGTTTTGTTTAATAATACCTGTATCAGCTCATTACCATGCAGTGAATTTCAGAACATTTTCGATATTTGATCATTACTTCAAACTTTAATGGTGATGCAATAAAGTATTGTTGATGATATATATAATGGAGAACAGGATTTTCTTACTGTTGTGATTATACAGTGCTTATAAAAAAAAATCCAACTTTGATAGCTTCAAATTAAAAAGCTATAACCATTGTGATCTTGAAATGCATTATTGGTTTTGACCCACATTCGTTGCGTCAGACCAAACTTGGTACAAGAGGAATTTGACAATACTTTTTTAAAACCTGGTGCTCAGTCATCTGTTGCATCACAGTAATGAGTTAAGTATCACTGGACAGAATATAAGTTGTTCTTTATTATAAAATAAACTTGAAGCCCATGGAGGTTATAACTTTTTATTTGGATATATCTTATTTGATACGCATTGTATATCTGAAATTTATTATCTGACAAATATGTACTTTCAATTAATATTTAGAATTATTTCTACTTTATTTATCACAGTTGTTTTTGGCACTGCAAGGCCTCGGTGAGGGAGAGAGGTATACTGTTTTATCTGGAGTGGTATGTGGGGAGATCACCCTGAAAAATATGAAGGTGGTGGCCAGCACCAAGAAGCTGTTACAAGGTGTGAAAGCAGAGCTTGATCAGCAGCTCAGAGTTTCTTCATGGGAGGAGGCAGTGAAGGACTACCCACTACACACCACGAAGGATGTCCTCAAACCATATCGTGGTAATTATTAATAAAATGGCCTTTTATTGCAAATACTTGGAAATATTGCACAAGATACATCAACATATTGGACAAGTCAGAAACATGCCCAATATTTGTTGGATATCGAGTTCAGTATTTTCTGTATTGGCATCTAAAAGAGTGTATATATATATAATGTATTTTTCAAAATGAGAAATAATTTTACAGTGATGTTTCACATATTAAAAATTTGATATTTTGTGGAATTTGTCTTTGCCTCAATATTTTCACGTTGTGCTTAAAGTCATGGTTATCAATAGAAAGAATACTGAAAGAAAGATTTAGGGTAAGCCTCATAATAAGCCAGCTAAAAAGCCAGCTGGTAGATACAATCTGAGCATGAGCAGATAGAGGTCATCTGTGACAAATTCTAAGACCCACTGACACAAATATTTGATATGTGCTCAAGAATGTCATGTAATAATTATTCATTTATGCCTCAGTGGTACATTCCATGATATTCAGGTGGAAGTATTCTTTTTAAAAGAAAGAAACAAAAAGTTATTCTTCAGGCACCTCTGTCACTCCCAGGATGATTTTTCAGAAGTGCACAAAAAGGGGGCCCTTCATATTTAAAATATCTGTGGATATTTGGGATCATGTGGGACATGTGCTAACTACGAACTGGTCTATTGGCATCACTAGAAATATTATACATATATTTAAGCTCTGAAATCCACTATGGGAGGAAAATACAATATATAGGATGCTTGAAAGTATTATAGTTGGCTGTGCAGATTATGTTTCCATGTTAGCACAGCATTCTCTAAATCACAGGGGTTAATAGTCATGATGGGCATCATGGGTGGGCATGATTAGATGCTACATAGACAGGATTTACAAATGTTTACTTCAGATGTATTGAAATTCCTTTTTTTTTATCCTTGTAGGAATGGACTTCAAGAAATCTGTCCCGAGATCTCAAATTGGTGGAGGCGGCAAAAGCCTGGAGAGGAGGAAGTCACACCAGGCAGGACGTAGAGGCAGGGTTGCACTTTGCCAGGAGCTCCAGCAACTTTGTGCCAAACTGCTCAGTAGAGGTGGCATTTGTCAATGTCAGACAGGTATGCTTTATTTTTATCCGTCCCGCTTTCTTTTTCTAGTGATAACTCAAGAACCACTTGAGGTATGAACTTCAAACTTGGTACTAGTATGTATCTGATTAGATTTGGGGGCACGTAGGTCAAAGGTCAAGGCCACAGAGGCCAATCTGTAATTTCAGCTGTTAGCCTCATTCTAGCGATAACTCAAGAACAATTTGAGGTATGAACATCAAAGTTAGTGCTAGTATGTATCACCATAGGAAGACGATCTGATTAGATTTTGAGGTACGTAGGTCTAAGGTCAAGGTAACGGGTCAATTTCTGAAATTGCATGTGTTAGCCTTGTTAACCCTTTCAAGACAGTTGACCACATTTTGTGGTTTTACTGAATAGATATTGATTCAGAGCTCTAAAAAATCTACCATATGCATAAAGTAGAAAGAGCAAAAATTTTTGCACACATTATGTCCATTTTTGCTGCATGACCATATTGCGTTTGGTGCCAGGAATTTTAAAAACAAAACAGGCTTTGACAACACATTGAGAGGTTCAAAATCATTGTTTTTTATCCAAATTGGTACTAGTATGTATCACCATAGAAAGACGATCTGATTAGATTTTTTGGATACGAATTACGTAGGTCAAAGGTCAAAGGTCATATAGGATTATGTGTTTTTTACCTTTGTTACCATATCTCATCTATTTTGTATTCATGACTAGGAGGAGATAAAGTGGTCAGACTTTTGGGTTATAAGGTGTACGGTCAAATGTCAATTAACATGTACATGCAATTAGAGGCTTTTTATTGTGGTTCAATCAAGCTTTAAAACAAATCAACATGAATGTGCGATATCGTTCTGATCTGGCAAGGGTGGAGGCATAAATTTTGACTGCGCACAGTCGAGAATTCATCTAGTTGCTTTATGTTGCGGTATTTATTCATGTATGAATACTGGAATCACAAGTATGTGGATATACCATTTTTTTGTGCTGCGAGCCAGAATTAAAACAAAAAAAATGAATAAAATCTGTTCATTTAGAAGGATTGAAGTTTTGTCATTACAGTCATGTGCAGACAGCAAAGGGGGGGGGGGGGATTTCTCAGCTTTATATGTAATTTGATTTGATGTTATCTTTCTGTTAGATTAGCAGTGGATTTCAAGCAAACTATTTTGAAGTTTGGCAAAGTGAACTTGAATGTTACTTTCTTGTCCAAATTTTCCAAGGGTGAGGAAGGAGGGGATTCCATTGTTATTGATATTTAATATTTTATTGAGACATAAAAGATGCTATGGGTTTATTTCAACAAGTTTTTTAAATGTTCTTTTTTAATATTCTGTAGGTGTTGGGAAAATGACACCATTAATACTTCATAACTGTGCAGACGAAGCTGACATTTTCTACTCACCACAAGTTGCACACCAGTATGATTTTATATGTTAAACAAGTAGTGCTATAGAAGAACGAACTATTATTATTATTATATTTGTCTTATACATGTACGTATTACTGCAGGATTCAGATATTACAGCAGCTGAAGAGACCTTGCAATATAGGACCCTGCTTGCTTACATCTGTGAAGATGTAGTATTAGCTGGCCGGACTGTCGATCATTTGCAGGGGAGGCAGCATACATATTCCGTTCTGCTGAATAAAGAAGGTTTGTGAACCCAAAATGTAATATTGAATGTAATAATGAAAATGACACCATTAATACTTCATAACAGACACTGACTGAATTCATGCTTTCAGCAGTATGCAGCTACTAAATTTGTTGTAGAGTAATTTTGGAAAAGGAAATAAGGAAAAGTAATAATAGGTTACTTCATGATGAATAATAATAATACATAACATTTTTATTGCGCTTAATACAATGTTTCTAAGCGCAGAAGTAGTATTATTACCCTGGCTTTAGCCCAGCTGCCCTATAAGGCGCTGAAAGCATTCAAGGAATGAATTCCTACCAGGTACCCATTTACCACACTGGGCGGAGAGTGGCAAATGTAGATTAATGAATTTGTTATTCAAATTTTGGTGCAAGAAGTGACATCTTTATGAATTTGAGAAGATGCTACTCATGAAGTATTTGCAGTATGGCTCATAGTTAGCTAATATATAACATTCAAAATTTCCTTAATGACCCCCCCCCCCCCCCCCCCCACTTGCTACTGTGATACAGTTAACCTCGCTTAAGTCGACCTCACATGTGTCGAATAGTCGCTCAAGTCAATGAAAATAAAAAGTCCCAATTTATCCTCATAGACATTGGTGAGTTAATCCTTTGTACAAATCGATTTTCGTAGGTCGAATACTCGCATGTATCGATCATATTCTCTAAACAATACAATAAAAAACGTTAAATTTACACCGCACAAGTCGAACTAGACGGTGATGTGAAATCAAGCATTGTCGAGATTGCCACACGCCGAATTTGTTTACAAAAATCTCCCGACTTGCTGGCGCGATCTCGGCGTCCTCTCTCGCGCTCTCATGTGAAAACAAAATGTCATGTGTTAGTCATGTTTGCACGGCCGGCTGGCCGGACGGACGCCGTTTTATGCAGTTTTATTGCCTTCACGGCGATGTGCATATAAAGGGATGTAAGGGAGGGTTTAATACATTGAAATTAATCACTGGACGTGTCTGGTTTTATTCTTTATTGTCCAACTTGTAACAGGAGTGTGAAGTAATATACTGGGTACATGAAAGGTACAGTACATGTATGTTCTTATTTTCTCGATGTCGGCACAATATAAATCATGGTACATTATGTGATGGGAACTCCCAATCGATCAAACCGCCGGGCCGCCGGCCACAGTCTGCACCGCGGCGTCCCTGTGTTATATACACACGTGTAAGTCAGATTTTCTTCGACTTCCGCACAAGTTCACTCAGTCCTATCATGATCAACTTATGCGAAGTTGACTGTATTTTTCTTTATATCAGATCTCTCAGTGACACACATGTATTCAATGAGAAACATATAGTTCCTATACCCAACAACTGTTAACCTATGCTGGATTTACATTAGACAGCACAAGTAAATTACTTTTCATTATGAACTTTGTAAATGGAGAGTTGTTCTTGACCCATGGTTATTCCAATCACTTGTTTTTTAATCTTCAGAGGACAAGGTGCAACATCTGGTGCTTACGGTGTGGAGAGCAGACAAGGTCGCAGAAAAGCCACCACATTTGGAGACCATTCTATCAGGAGAGGTGTACAGGACCTTAATAAAAAGGTTCACTTCAGCTGGTGACCTGATCCTTGTGTATGGACCAATAGCTGGTGAGTTTTCATTATATCTTATTATGTTATAATGAACCTCAATTTATTTGAATTGAGATTGATCATCAAGTTAGCTCTTTTCTTCTCTTTTTGTCCAGTTTTTCACTATTATTTTTCTTTGAAATTTCTGCTTGAAGTCAAGCCGGTTGTTAATGAAGAGTTATTTCCCCATTGATATGTTGATTTTAGCAAATTGGTTATTAGACAAACTGGTGTTAGCCAATTAGACAAAGTGATTATTAGACCAAGTGGTGTTCAAACAATTGGCTGTAGATGAAGTGATTATTAGACCAATTGGTATTAGACGAAATGTTGATCAGACGAATTGGTGACGAACGAATTGTTGTTAGACCGAATGATGTACCATTTGGCTATTAGACCAAGTGGCAATTTACCGTATCCCCAAGTATTGTCTTGTCCCATGAAATAGTCGTCAGTGGACAATTTGTGAGTTAAGGAAATGGCGATCTATAGTTAAGGATTATTTGTAATGTTGCCCAGCACAATTTACATTATTATTTGTATTATGTCAGAAATTCCAGTATATAATGTAGGCTTGGACATAGAGTCCCCAATATCTGTATCGCAATTCTCCTCTGTTATGAAGAATTTCCGTTGAGTAAATCTTGTCCACAAAGTAATCATCTTTCAGTGAACAGTGGTCGTAACAACAGGTCTTTATCAATGTCTTTTTCTCTTTTTTTTTCTATTGACTTTGATTGTCACTTCCAGATGCAACAGTTGCAGCTATTAGACTGGGGAGAAAATCTGTGACAGTGACAGGATGCCAGGAAGTTGAGGAGCAAATTCAGATGATGGTGCGGCAATCTAGACTTATGGACAACAGTATACTATTAATACATGGTTGCGAGTGCGTTGGTGTGATCTGGCAACACAAAGGTTTTTATCGTGGTGTACTATACGCACGAGGCGCAAGCCGATTGTGTTTTACACCACAATAAAAACCTGCGTGTTGCCAGATTGCACTAATGCACGAACTCACAACCATGTATTAATAGTTTTATAAAACAGGTCGGCAATATGATTATGAAGTCTATAAGAATGGTTACGAACTCCATAGAAACGCCAAGAGTCGCACAGTCATGGAGGCTGCCGTTTGCTTTCCTGGATGTCATCACAGAAGCGCGCACAGCCAAAAAAAGTCATGTAATCCCTGCACTAAAATAACAAACTACGCGATTTCATTGCGTTTTAAGTTTGCACGCACCAGAGGTACGCGTATGCGCAGCTCAGCCGTGGTTTAGAGCATTTTTGCCGTATGTTATCACTTTTTTTTGCACGGTCACATGGTGTTATTTGACCAATGAGGATGGCTACATAATTGAACCCGTTTTATAATGATCCCTATGAGTACAGCGACAATTAGGTTATATCTCGTCCTTGTTTAACATGTCATAGTAATGTATGAGATAAGAAAATGCATGCAGACATGTCTGTGTGTATATTTGTGTGAAAGTGAACTCCTGCTAATTTCTCTTTTGAATGGTTGATACATGAAGAGGTATTTTCTGCCACAGTATTTGGACAACCTTATATTTTAGGGAGGCAATTCATAGAATCAATTGTTCTTGTTTTGGAATTTGAAATGTCTGGTTTTGGGCATTAGGTCACAGGGTATAAAAATTTCCGGTTTGGGGCATTTGATCACAGTGGATAGAAATTTCTGGTTTTGGGTGACAAGGTATTGCTATATAGGCATACACAAGTGGAGTCATTTGTATATAAATGTATTTATGAATTTTATTTTTGTAAATAATAAATGAAGCTTGATTTGGCATTTTGTCAGAACGAATAAAAAATTTCCTGTTTGGGGCATTAGGTCAAAGCAGATAAAAATTTCTGATTTGGGGCATTAGGTCATAAAAATGGAAAAAATTTCCAGTTTTGGGCATTTGGTCAAAGTGGATAAAAATTTCCGATTTTGGGCTTTTGGTCAAAGTGGATAAAAATTTCCAGTTTTAGGCATTGGGTCAAAGCGGATAAAAATTTCCAGTTTGGGGCATTGGGTCAAAGGGATAAAAAATTCCAGTTTCGCAACATCGTTTTACTATTGAATAATGCAAATGGAAACATTTATTGTACATTTTAGTTTTATTATTGTATGTAACCGATTGGTATAACTGGATTTTGTAGTTAATCATTAAATTGTTCTTTTACAGTTTATTTGTGTGAGCAATAAAAATATTCTATTTTTCTCAGTATGTATCATTTCATTTTATTTCTTGTATTTGATTGAGGTTGTGGTTATAATGTGCATGATAATGACAGATGAATCAATTGAGAAGTAAGAATGAGTATTGCAATTATGATATACAGCCCAAAGAGAGAGTTAGGACTTGGAATGAGATGTAAAAGAAATTTAGCAATGAATATGCCCAGGTTTCTTTAATAAATCAATTTAGAGGCAAAATATATTAAGAGAGACATAGTTTTTGCGATGTACTTTAGTTAGGGCAACAGTACCAATTTACCAGTAAATGAGCATAAAATTGCTTCACTTAATCTGGATTCTTCGACATTTCCAGACCTATTTACCAAAGCTACCAAAGTTTGATTTCCTTTGAAGTAATTTATTGTTTTATGTAGTCTAGATCTAGACTAATTGTTAGGCTTATGTTAGTTCTAGGTCTAGCTATATCAGTGGCGGATCCAGAGGGGGGGGGGGGGGGGGGGGGGGGGGGGGGAGGGGGGCACGTGCCCGGCGCCCCCAAAAAGCCTCTCTTTTTTTTGCTTTTTTTTTTTTGCTTGTCCGGAGACACAAAAATACTGAGGACCTTTTTTTTTTTTTTTTGGCTTGTCAGAGAATTTTGGACTGAAAAGGGGAGACACTGAAATGCTGAGGACATTATTTTAAACTGTTTTTGCTTCTCATAGAATTTTGGAGGGGCTGTGTGCCCCCCCCCCCCCCCCCGTTTACTCAATCCTGGATCCGCCACTGTATATGTTACTATATTTGAACGTTAGACTGAGAGCCTATACATACGTTTGATTGATTGATGCAGGTTTTATTTCATCTCATTTTTCCATATACAAAACAATATGATTACAATGTACAGAATCATGAAATGAAAAAGGAACCTACTGGAAAGCATAGCTTGTTTGTGTAGGTTCCCAATAACATTAACATAATTATCTTTATAACATGGGAAATCGAAAGTGAAATACATATTTGAAAAAAAAAAATATATATATACATATACATACATTGGCATATCTCTCAAAATTACATAATTAATCAAGTAGTCATGAATCCTGTATAAATAATGAATTTTACATAACAAGATGCTTTACACCGAAAATCAAATGATAAGACAGGACTCAGAGGACAAGAAACTGAGAAGACAATACAAGACAAAACGGGACAAAACAAGACAGAGAAAGAAGGAAAAGGGAAAACGGGTGGAAAAAGGGGAAAGAAAACAAACAAACGTCAAGAAAAACAAGAAACTGACAGGTTAATACAAGACAAAACAGGACAAAACTGGGACAGGACAACACAGGACAAAACAAGATAAAGAAAGAAAGAAAGATAGAGGAAAAGGGGGAACGCAAGAAAAACAAGACAGAACAAAGACAAAACTGCACTCGAAAAGGGGGGATGACTTTAACTCATAGATGAATTGTAGTTTTGAAGTAAAAGTTTTTTAAACCCTCTACTGAAACTAAAGTGTGTGGCTTTATTTCTAATTGGATCCGGAAGAGAGTTCCACAGTTTTGACCCAGTAAATATAAACGTTTTATTTGAAATCAATGTTCTTGTTCTTGGTAGATGAAAAAGCCCGGCAGACCTAGTAGGGTAATCATGAATATTGAGATTCTTTGAAAATATTGAATAAAAAAAAAATATTGGGCAATTCTTTTCTATTCAGATTATACATAAATATTCCAAGATTATAACTATATAAATCGCTTATCTTTAGTATTTTATGTTTATGAAAGAGTGCATCGGTGTGCGCTCGGTAGTCCGAATGACATATAACACGCAGCGTTTTTTTTCTGTAAAAGTAAAACTCTATTTAATTGATAGTCGGCACAACTGCCCCATGCTACTATACCATAATTTAAATGTGGAAGGATCAGTGTGGAATACAGATTTAAAAGTATACGGGTTGGGAAGTAAAATTTAACCTTGTTTATTATACCAATATTTCTAGAAACGACTTTACAAATGTTATCTATGTGATCTTTCCATGATAGCTTATCGTCAATGGTGATTCCCAGAAATTTAGTGTTTGAAAACCTTTTTATATTTGTATGATCAAAAACTACATTACCTGGAAGATCATTTATGATATTACTAAAAACCATGTAGTAGGTCTTTTGTAGATTGAGTGATAATTTGTTGGCTTTGATCCATTCAGAAACTCGTTCTAATTCTTGGTTGATTGTGGCAATCAAAACGTGTGGGTCTTTGTGGGAAAAGAAAATATTAGAGTCATCTGCAAAAAGAATAAGTGATAAAACATCTGAGGATTTATAAAAATCATTAATATAGACAAGAAAAAGAAGCGGACCCAAGATAGAACCTTGTGGGACACCACATGTTACATTTTTTTATGTTAGAGTCGATATTAGCAATTAAAACATACTGGTACTTAGGCCTAAAAGGGTCTAGATCAAGACACGTAGACTCGATTAAGATCTAATTATAATATAATACATATTATAATATAATATCATACACATACCGGGGGGGGGGGGGGGGTGTTTAAACACCCGGAACTTCCTCTTTTTGCCAAACACCCAAACACCCCCCCCCCCCCCCCTTCGGTACGCTTCGGTAAACCTGATTTTTTCCAGGGGGTGCACCCCCGGCTCCCAGGCCCCGGCCTGCATCTATCATTTAGATCAAAGATTATTAATGTAGGTCTAGGTGTAAGTTCATGAAACATACACAATAATGTAATCGCATTTCTTTTTTTTTAAACAACGACTATACCTCCTCAAACCATTCATCCGAACACATCCAGTGTACGTACGTGTATATGCATGCCACGCCGGCGCGGCTGGTGGCCAAACCTAGGCTCCATATCGGTGGTATGTCAAGGTAAAGTATCGGCAGCTAAGTATCGTTTCTTTATTTCGGATACGAAATCAAGTGCAGTAGTTGATTTCGTAACGAAATCACTTTGTGAAGTTGATTTCGTAACGAAATGACTTTGTGAAGTTGATTTCGTAACGAAATGACTTTGTGAAGTTGATTTCGTAACGAAATGACTTTGTGAAGTTGATTTCGTAACGAAATGACTTTGTGAAGTTGATTTCGTAACGAAATGACTTTGTGAAGTTGATTTCGTAACGAAATAACTTTGTGAAGTTGATTTCGTAACGAAATCAGTTTGTGAAGTTGATTTCGTTACAAAATCATTGATTTCGTAACACAATCAGTCATGCTACACTTGGCGCCCCATAGTGATGCGTGGTGGTGGTGTTGGTGGTGATGGCCTTATGGAAGTATAGTTGTTGGTAATTGTGATAGTTGTAGTGATGGTGTTTGTGGTGGTGATTGTGGTGATGGTGTCGGTTGAGGTGATGATGGTGGTGGTAATGTTTGTAGCGGTGCTGGTTGTAGTAATTCCGTAATTAAACAAATTGTTGAAACAAATCCAAAATGGAATGAAAAAAATATCAACTCCTAGTTTTTTCCCCAGGTGTATAGTACGACTCATTTAGCTTGTACACTGTACTTTTGTTTTAAACCCTTCTCTGTCACCACCCGCTCTCTCATTTTTTACCTCCCTCTCTCTTTCACTCTTTCTATTAGATACTGACGACCTTGTATGGGTTTGATTGTATGACAGTATCACTTTAGGAACCAGGAAAAGTAAATAAAGAACTGTTATGAAATATCTTGTAATACGTGCTGGTAAGTAAAGAAGCTTTAGATGCGGGTACATGGTTTACAGCTGACATAACATTTTGTATTGTGTTAAATGCATAATGCCACGAGATCCTGGTAATGATTATAAGAACATGCTAGCTTCATTTTACAGAGTTAATAGCTCTTAGAGAGTATTTTTGAAGAAAATAATATGTAATGGTAAATAATGCACACATTAAATCAAGGACATCAACAATGATCTTCCTCAAGAACCTTATCCAAAACTTTCTAATGAAAATCACATAAAATTACGATTGCTTTTATCAAATAACGAAAGGTAACGAAATCACCTGCAGTAGTTGATTTCGTAACGAAATCACCTATTGCAGTTGATTTCGTAACGAAATGACTTTGTGAAGTTGATTTCGTAACGAAATGACTTTGTGAAGTTGATTTCGTAACGAAATGACTTTGTGAAATTGATTTCGTAACGAAATAACTTTGTGAAGTTGATTTCGTTACAAAATCATTGATTTCGTAACACAATCAGTCATGCTACACTTGGCGCCCCATAGTGATGCGTGGTGGTGGTGTTGTGGTGGTGATGGAGGTATAGTTGTTGGTAATTGTGATAGTTGTAGTGATGGTGTTTGTGGTGGTGATTGTGGTGATGGTGTCGGTTGAGGTGATGATGGTGGTGGTAATGTTTGTAGCGGTGCTGGTTGTAGTAATTCCGTAATTACGACATTTAAACAAATTGTTGAAACAAATCCAAAATGGAATGAAAAAAATATCAACTCCTAGTTTTTTCCCCAGGTGTATAGTACGACTCATTTAGCTTGTACACTGTACTTTTGTTTTAAACCCTTCTCTGTCACCACCCGCTCTCTCATTTTTTACCTCCCTCTCTCTTTCACTCTTTCTATTAGATACTGACGACCTTGTATGGGGTTGATTGTATGACACTATCACTTTAGGAACCAGGAAAAGTAAATAAAGAACTGTTATGAAATATCTTGTAATACGTGCTGGTAAGTAAAGAAGCTTTAGATGCGGGTACATGGTTTACAGCTGACATAACATTTTTTATTGTGTTAAATGCAACGAGATCCTGGTAATGATTATAAGAACCTGCTAGCTTCATTTTACAGAGTTAATTGCTTTTAGAGAGTATTTTTGAAAAAAATAATATGTAATGGTAAATAATGCACACATTAAATCAAGGACATCAACAATGATCTTCCTCAAGAACCTTATCCAAAACTTTCTAATGAAAATCACATAAAATTACGATTGCTTTTATCAAATAAATCTTTATACATGTACATATGATTATTGTCATTTTTGTTTCAGTTTTTGGTGATTATGGAAATGTTGTATTGATATAATTTCTTGATTGTGATATGCGGCTTCTGTGAAAGTTAGACAGCTATGTGCGCTTACAAATGTACAATCGCTATTAGGATTACTATTGTTATTGATATTATTATCACCATTTTTATCATCATCGTCATCATAATCATTGTTATTACTATTATCATTATTATCATCATCATCATTACTATTGCTGTTGTTGTTGTTGTTGTCTGACCCAGGCCTGTGTCTGATGATCGTATAACAGAGAGGGGAAGCCAGAATGTAGGCGACATCGAGTGCTCTTCAATTCTATGCCACTGGAAACCTGAACATTGTAAGCAAAAATCGTTGGGGATGTTTCATTGGTGATAACACGCTGACACTTTCGTGGCTCTTCAGTGGCATCGTCGACTATACGCGATTTCCTACATTGTGTCTCATATAACCTATGACATTTTTTCTAAAGATTTCATCCACGAATGAAAAATCTCTTGATATGACAGTGACTTTGATGGTGGTGATACCAGAAAGCACCATTATTCAATGGTCATTCCAAAACATTCTCTATTTCTTGCATGAAACATATGGAAGAAACGGTTACATGTCGTTTTTCCGAAGGTTCGTATTTCCGAAGGTTCGTTTTTCCGAAGGTTCATAATTCCGAAGGTTCGTTACTCCGAAGGTTCGTTTTTCCGAAGGTTCTTTTTTCCGAAAATGAAATAGGGTTCATAATTCCGAAGGTTCGTATTTCCGAAAATGAAATGAGGTTCGTATTTCCGAAAATGAAAAAGGGTTCGTATTTCCGAAAATGAAAAAGGGTTCGTATTTCCGAAAATGAAATAGGGTTCGTATTTCCGAAAATGAAAAAGGGTTCGTATTTCCGAAAATGAAAAAGGGTTCGTATTTCCGAAAATGAAATAGGGTTCGTATTTCCGAAAATGAAAAAGGGTTCGTATTTCCGAAAATGAAAAAGGGTTCGTATTTCCGAAAATGAAAAAAGGTTGTAAATTCAGAGAATACGGCGTCAATCCGTATTTCGGATAGGGAGGAGGGGAAAGACGGCCAAGTGTAAAGATATTCATTTCGTACTCAATAATCATAACAATGATGATAACAATTATAATAAAATCCAGAGAAATAGCCATTATATTATCGTTATTCCTATCAATATTATCATTATTATTATTATGATTATTATTATTATTATAATTATTATTATTATTATCATCATTATTGTTATTATTATTAATATTATTATCATTTTTATCATTGTACCTATTATAATAACCAATATTTGTGAGCAGGCGTAGAGAGCGAGCGCATCAGGAATACATGTTTCATTTCTCATAAAATGATATTACTTCGGTGATTAAAATACATACTGATGTATTGAAGAAAGTGAATGATCGGATTCCGGATTAAATTTGCTACAACGAAATTGGCTTGAAGTTATTTGTATAATGTATATACCGCTTTGGAAAATAAGACACACCAAAGTTCCAAGTAGATCTTTACAAGCAGAAAATGGCCACGTAATGTTTTTGAAAGGGGGAGCTGATGACTCTTGGCAGAATATCATACTCCCCGTTTCTACAATTTGCAAGCGAGCGAAGCGAGTTAGAAAAAAAACATAAAACCCTTTTTTTTATTGTAATGGAAATGCAATTTCGCCATCAAAAGACAAATATAGAACATGTAATAATGAGCCATGAATAATATTACTTAACCCTGCTGCCGAATATGGAATATTTGGGTACTTCACTCGCCCTAATGAAAGGCGTTCCCTGTCCTAAACTATTCCGTTTCTAAATCTTACGCGCTAGTGAGCAAGTAAAAAAAAGGAGATATTGTCTATAGAATAATGATTTTGTTACCAGATAATCCAAACAACGATAACATTTTGAGTACCTTCCCGCCCACAGATAAGGATAGCCGACCATCTCGCTTCCCAAAATAAAAGGATGTTCGGGCACCACGCTGCTGGATTCCAGCGAGCCAAACATTGACACTCTTTAAGATGTAATTACTTCGTCAACATTCAACATAAATTGTGATTTAAAAAGTATACTATGAAAAGTGTATACTAAAAATAAGGTGGGGGCGTCCTGCATCCCTAGCCCTCAGAGCCATCTATTACAGAGTTTGGCCAACTCGGCTCCATGTAGGTAGCAATATGGCGCTTGTTGCTTTGTTAGGCAAGCACTAAACAAAGGAATATACGCCATGTTGTGCCCAAATAAACCGAGTTGGCCGAAGTCTGTAATATGGCTCTGTAGATGACTCTACAAGCCCTCCCCTCCGGTCCCCAAAACAACAACAGCAATCAAAACAACAACATAATATTACAGAGAATTCATAAAGGAGTCACTGCTATGTTTAATAAATAGCCTGGCAAGTAGCACAACATATTATAACAAGCATATTATTGATACGTATAGGCTATAGGCCAATTATACGATCATGACAAGGGAAATAAAAGAAGCAATAGTAGAATAACCGGTGCAATATCTAAGTCTGGTCGCATAACTCCATCCAAAATGACATCGTCATCGTAATTCTGGGTAGTCCACTTCATAATAACAATTGTAATAATAATAATAACAATAATAACAACAACAACAATAATATTATCAATAATAAAAATTATAATACTGATAATATTAGTAATAATAATAATAAAAATGATAAAACAGATAATACTACAACTAATAATAATGATAATAATGATAATTATAATAATAACAATAATAATAATACAAATAATACTAGTAATAATAATAAATAAATGAATAGATACCATAAACAACCAAAGCCGAAGAAAGATGGATCGTAACAAGTTAAAGAAGGAGTCTTATCATCAGGCTGATATGATTATCATAAAAGGAAACAAAAGTAAAACCAAACTATAATGCAAAATATCTTAAACAATTTATGCAGCAGGGCAGACTGAAATCATTGAGCATGTTTTATAACCTTGCAAAAGTATTAACATTTCTTAAAACAGATTAAAATCTTAAATTGTAGAGGTAAATGAATGAAATGCAGCATAGTATGCTGTAAGTAATGACCTTGCTTACACAACTATACAGCATTTTGTTTGCCGCATATCTGAAATGATCTATGACACAGATAGTTTTCAAACACTTTACAATTCCAACAGAACTTTACAAAAGCCGTGCAGCAGCTACTTCTTAAGAAAACCAAATTCAAGAAAAGAAAGATAACAAGTGAGCAACAACAAAAATGTTAAAGCCACTGCTATGTAGCACACCGCATCTGAAGAATAAAAATAACTCTTTATACTGGCATATTATGTGTAAGTATATAGGTCAGGTGCAATCGCTAATTGAATATACAATGATAATGATTAAAAGCAACATACATGTACAACCAAATTTGAAGAATAGTGGATCAAAATGTTAAGTTTTCTTTCAGTCGGGCTAAAATAATTATCATACAGGGAATAATCCTAACTATCTATGCCGCATAAATAGATTAAAATCATTGAACATGTTCTTTAACTTTGCCAAAATACCGTCATTTCTAAACATGGATGAAAATCTTTCATTTTATACAGCTGCTTACAGCATAATAAATTTGTACAGATTCTAATGAATTGCTTCATTTTACTGCACAGTCTGCGTTTTTAACAGTTACAACCGCTGACCTGAAGTTTGAAATAACTTTTACAAGCATAACGAATTACAAAACACTAAAAGACATTGAGAGTAAAACAATCCTCATCGTAAAAAATAGAAATAAGGAATTACACATGGAGAAGAAAACATTCTGACCTAAATTAATGGCTTTTATCAACCAGTGCCCCGCCTTATAAGGAGTTGAAGCGATTTATTTGAAACAATCGCAAGTTAAAATCAATCGCAACTGTGTACTTAACATAGGCCTAGGCATAGGCGTACGAGAAGGGGGGCTGCTGCAGCCAACCCCCCTCCCCCGGATTTTGAAAGTGCCGATATTCCGGCAACTCACACCTCATATTCAGGGAGTGAGGTGCCCGAATATCCTCATATTCCAGTCATTATATGCCGAAATATGTTATTTTTATGATTTTCACAACGGAAAGGCACAATTATTTTTGGTCGCTAGCTTCGCGCGCTCGTAAATTAAACAAAAAAGGAAAGTTGCTATCATATTTTTTACAACAAAAAGGCCATAGGTGCCGTAACAGGGATCAAACCCCCAACCTTCGCGTTTCCAGTCAAGCGCTGTAAACCGTTCGACTACGACACCTCCACACACGCACACACACACACACACACACACACACACATAA
Organism: Heliocidaris erythrogramma; assembly: GCA_025617745.1. Taxonomy (NCBI): domain Eukaryota; kingdom Metazoa; phylum Echinodermata; class Echinoidea; order Camarodonta; family Echinometridae; genus Heliocidaris; species Heliocidaris erythrogramma. The sequence continues at coordinate 13,669,864 of CM046861.1, forward strand.
ACACGATTTTTCTAATCTCGTCCTCTTATTTTCGTCTCTTTTCTCTTCTCCTCTCCTCTTTTATAAACCTTCCCAGTTTTGTGTCTCCATTTCATTTTTTTATTCATTGCGGGGGTGGGGGATGTGCTTTTCGTCGAAAAGAGATCCGCTTTTTGAAGATGGCAATTAAAACCATAATATCCTATCGTTACCCTAAATTTTCCCTTTAACAGTGGCGTAGCTAGAGTCTAGCCATTGTGGGAGCACTGCCACCATTGGAGGCACAAGTCTTTTGGAATAATCTTAAAGCTAATCTAAGACACTGCTGGTGGAAGAGGGTTGGGGGGGGGGGGGAGTCCAACCGTCTCCTTTCCTATTTTATTTTCTTTCTTTTTTTCTTATCTTTTCGCCATCCGATGAGGGAGGGGTGGGGGCGTGCCTTCCCCCCCCCCCCCCCCCGTTGCTACACCTCTGCTCCTGATGAATTCGCCTTTTTTACCAGGAATTATGAACCCTATTTCATTTTTCGGAAATACGAACCCTATTTCATTTTCGGAAATACGAACCTTATTTCATTTTCGGAAATACGAACCCTATTTCATTTTCGGAAATACGAACCCTTTTTCATTTTCGGAAATACGAACCTTATTTTATTTTCGGAAATACGAACCCTTTTTCATTTTCGGAAATACGAACCTTATTTTATTTTCGGAAATACGAACCCTTTTTCATTTTCGGAAATACGAACCCTTTTTCATTTTCGGAAATATGAACCTTCAGAATTATGAACCCTTTTTCATTTTCGGAAATACGAACCTTCGGAAATATGAACCCTATTTCATTTTCGGAATTATGAACCTTCGGATAAACGAACCTTCGGAATAACGAACCTTCGGAATAATGCAACAAATGTTCGGAATTACGAACCCTTTTTCATTTTCGGAATTATGAACCCCCAGGCATGGGAAATTAGTGTTTCGGAAATACGAACCTTCGGAAATACGAACCTTCGGAAATACGAACCTTCGGAAAAACGAGATGCCCCCGAAGAAACACATAACCACGGAATCGCCCTTATATTAATTGGACGATGTGTGAACTGATCAAACCATTTATTTGACGGTGTATTGATAACGACTGAACGCCTCAATGGCGCAAGACACAACTACTTTGATTTTTATGATGCTTATATCTGTATGTTGGATCAGAGGGCAATGTGGTGAGTATAATTATGTGGGATAACATTTTGATACCAAACATGTATTTAACCCGTTCAGGACAGGCATTATTTAAGGGTTAAATTTATCAGATTTTATTCTTTGAATTGGCAACATTACTATTTTACTTCTAGTGCTACATGGTTCTAATACAGTGCAATGTCCTTGAAAACAATATACATGGTTAGAAATGTGTCGAAAAGCTGAAAAATTTGATGAAAAAACAATGATTTTGAACCTCTCAATATGTTGCTAATTTAAGGATTTCAACGATTATTCTCGTTTTTAAAATTTACTGGCATAAAACCAAAATGGTCATGCAACAAAGATGGACATCGTGTGTGTGCGGAAATGTTGCTCTTTCTACTCATGAATCTGCTATAGTTTTTAGAGCTCTGAATCAAAGTTATTGGGCCAATCCACAAAATGTGGTTAATCATCGCTTATGACGACGGTCTCAGGACTGTGTTCACAAATCATATTAATTGTAAAATGTTAATTTCCCATATACACATTTTCTTTGTATTTAGAAGTAAATTGCTAATGTCCGATTAATTGTGTTTATATATTTTTGTGATATGATAATATTATCTTGTATCATGCTATTGAACGCAGAAATAAAATCTATCAAACAATGAAGAAGGGGGAGGGGCACACAAATATCCAAAACATTTCTGACAAGCAAAAAAGCAAAGGTTATCAGATGATCCAGTTTTCCTCACGTTTGGGTCCACTTTTCCGACAGAATTATCTGACAAGCAATAAATATTTTGTTTGGTAAAGTGGGAGAGGGGGGGGGGGGGGAGGGCACAATCCCCCAAAGGGGGGCACAGTGTATACTTTTCTTTTAAAGGGGGGGGGACACGGGCCGGAATGCCAACCCCCCCCCCCCCCCCCCCCACCAAGTCCGCCACCGTCTCTGGAGAGATTATAAGTGGAAAAATACAAGATAATGTTATTGATTGTTCTCGTTTGAATTTCACTTTTTATCCCTAGTGAAAAAATGTGCGGGTAGGTTACACACACTCACTTTCATTTACCTAATTAAAATTCAGTAATTTCTACTGCGCTGTGGAATTATATACGTGTAGTGTTGACACCTTGGTATATAAATCACCTTACTGGAATCACTGTTAGGCCTTTACTGGTAATAGGCCTTGGGGCCTGCAACCCCCTCCAAAATAGCTTTTACCCACAAAAAGAAGATAAAAGGGGAAATAGTAGGCCTAAGCGATGTATTTAAATTCCATTCTCAAGTAAGGGAAAACAAGTAATCCTATGATGAAAGGATTCAATCGTCAGCATATCACAGTTGCTCATCTAGCCCCTTTCGCATAAACCGTATCCTGCCTTCACTCTCGAAAAAAAAGCGATGACATAAATAGCTTTTGGTGATTAAAAGTCTACGAATTTTCGTTATTCAAAATATATAGATTTCAGTGTGTATCACCTTTCTCATTTCAAATTTCAACATAGAATCGAACGAAATCAGTTTCATTTATGACCCCTTCATTAACCTGTATGTCATCAGGATATTCATAAATATGTGCCATGAGTGCAGAGGATATCAGGAACTGGTTTTGATAGAGGGTAAAAAGCAACGGATCCATTACTTGTCCTTGGGGGACACCAAGCTCCATCCTGTGTTGGGTGATTTCATTTCGTTGATACGCACATGTGACTGACGTCGGTTAAAATATGACTTAAACCACTTAAGTCCTTGATGAAAAAAAGTGGAACGAAATATTAATATGGAATTCAGAATCATACCCGTATTTCTTTAGTAGCCCTTTTTTGACAAATGTTACTCTGTTGTTTTCTTTAGAAACACCTGCATGTAAGGATGATCCTACAGGAGTGAACTACAGGGGAAACTTATCTCAAACAGTCCACAATCACACCTGCCAGCGATGGACTTCTCAGCTCCCCCACAAGCACACTAGGACTCCAACTAACTATCCTAACGCAGGGCTTGGGGACCACAACTATTGTAGAAATCCCGATGGTGAACCTACTGCTTGGTGTTACACCAATGTTGTTGAAATAAGATGGGAGTATTGTGCCGTAGGTTACCTGGACCCCATATGCCAAGGTAGCTATAACAATGCATTGTGGTGTTAAAATGTGAGGGTATCGCGGCTGCAAATTAACATGTATGCATTCATATACGAAGTTGTGTTTACAACTAATGTAAGAAAATAAACGAATGATTTTCTGTTTTGGTTTATTCTCAGTGTATAAAGGGGGTTATAAACCCTTTCATAGAAAATTGGTTTGGATGAAATCAGAAGATTAGAGAAACATATTGCTGAAAATCTGAGATAAATCAGATAAAAAATCAGGAAGTTGTGAATTTTTGAAAGTTTAGATCACTAATAATAATTACGGAGATCCTCGCAATTGGCTGTGCGGTCATGATGCGTGATGTCATACGTGGAGAACTTTCACTTTTGTTTTGTACATGATTTTACTCAAAGTAAACCCTTTCTCAATTCTTATGGTGAAATATATATATTTTTTTTCATGGGAGGACATGTAAAGATATGTTACCAATGGTGAATCATGGACAAAAAATCTGTTCTATGATTACAATGGACAAAGGATTATTTGGGATAATGTTTTGTACACATTAAATGGAAGAGTTCTCCATGTATAACATCACACATGACGACCGCATTGCCAACTGGAGCTTCCCCATACAAATAGTGATCTTAGCATTCAAACATCCATAAATCTCTTATTTTTGTCTATTTTTCTCAAACTTTCACTATTCTTCAAGTTTCCATGATGGCTTGACTCCTCTCTAAAGCTGAAGAGGTTAAAGGTCACCGTGTCTTAATATCGTTGTCTTTGCACTTCAGCTTTTCCAGCGGTTCAACGACACATTATATTTTGTTAATTCTTAGTAATGTGATCCTTCTCTCCTACGTTGTCCGGTAAAATTTAGTTCTTTAGATGAATAAATCTATTCCACATTTCCAATCTATTTCAAGGGTTAACAGTTATCGTGATTTTGATTTGGTTTGATTTGATTCGTCAGGTATATTGCAATACAAACATAACCAGGTACCATGACAGGATAGCCCATGAAAGCCGAAATGGCTTATTTCCAATGGGGTCCTTACCTAAATAACTGATTGAAAAATACACTAAGAAAACACATTAGTACGGCTACAAGACTATCGTACACGTACGACAAGTAATAAGAATGTACTAAAGTAGCAAAATAAAACATAACATTTTTATAAAGTAGGCGAAGATTACATAAATGTGAAAATAAGACTTACTCAACGGAAAAAAACTATATACAGAAAATCATAATGAAACTATCGATAATAAACGTTGGTTACATAAGTCATATAATATAGGAAAAAACCATCTGAGCTACAAAAAGGAGAAATATAGTTATGGAGTAGACACATTTTTCAGATGATGCTTCAATACCCTTTTAAAATGTAAAAAATTCTTAACTGACTTAACATGATTTGGGAGGGAATTCCAGAAAAGAATACCGTTAAAATAAAAGGAATTTCCAATTTTACCTTTCCGCTTAGGCACTACGAAATTAAATTGACTATTTCTAGTGTCATGCCCATGAACACTTGAAGAGCGAGTAAAATTATTTGAAATATAGTGATCTGCATTAGAGTAAAAAATCTTATGTACATGGTGAATTAAAAGTTGTTGTGATCTAAGGTTTACATGAAGAAGACCAGCTGTTTCAAGTTCACTCTTCCCAATGTGTGTTCTTGGTGGTAAGTGATTGATAAATCTTACAATCTTATTTTGAATTATTTTTAACTTGTTTTGATCCACCTTGCCTAGACTGCAGTACCATGCCGCATTAGCATAATCAAATAAACATTGTATTAAAGAAAAACTTAAAATGCGTCTTGGTTTTAAGTTCATGGAATTTTGATAACGATACAAGAATTTTAGACGAGCATTAGCTTTTTTGACAATACTGTCAACCAAACTTGAGCAAGAAAGATCACTAGCTATATTTAGTCATAAATACTTCACAGAATCCTGTCTCTTAATGAGTTGATTGTTATAACTTATATTGAAATCATCAGTATACTTCAGCCTACCCCGCGAACAAAACAAAATACTTTCGGTTTTACCAATATGTAAGCTAAGCTTATTTGCTGTCATCCAATTAACACAGTTTGATAATTCTAAGCTAAGTTTTCCCCCGATCAGCTTAGGATCAGTACCAGAATATAGTAGCACACTATCATCCGCATATAAAAGTAATTTACTGTCGTTGACACATTCACACATATCATTAATGTAGTACATGAAAAGAATAGGACCTAATATGCTTCCCTGGGGAACTCCGCATCTTATGGGCATAGAATCGGAGAGTACATTTTGCAACGAGACAACTTGATGACGATTGGTCAAGTAAGACCTAAACCACTGCACACATGCAGAATTTAAACCCATTACTTCTAATTTACTTAACAGTATATTATGGCATGTATGGTTAACGGTATCTAAGGCTTTTTGCAAGTCAAGAAGAACCATCCCGACAAAACGTCCTTATGAAATTTCGTTTCTGACAAAATCTAACAGGTGAATAAGACAAGTTTCAGTGGAATAACCATTTCTAAAACCAGATTGAAATTCGTATATTATTTTGTTTCCTTGCCAGTCCTACTGTTTAGGTAAGGTATCATTTACGTATCAATGAGCTAACTTAATACTTTTGTATTTCCCCCCTTTTTACCTGCAGTTCTAACTAAAACTCAGAGAATTAACCCAAATATTCCGTGTTGCATCTCTTTGTTTTGTTAAATGAATATTTCAGTCAATATATTGAAAAGAAAATTTCATAGCTTTAAACATAATCTTTGTGCCTCTTCCCTATTCACAGTTCCGTTCCTCATGAGTATCAGTTATTTCTTGTGATCATTGTTTCAATAGTGTCTACCACAATGACCGTACCCACAACGGAACTGACAACGATTCCTGTTCAGTCGAAACCAGTGACATCTCTACACACTTCTTTTCCTGGTGAGTAATTTAGTAGCATGTAAATACATGGTTAGAAATGTGTCGAAAAGTTGCAAAATTTGATGAAAAAACAATGATTTTGAACCTCTCAATATGTTGCTAATTTAAGGATTTCAAAGATTATTCTCGTTTTTAAAAATTACTGGCATCAAACCCAAATGGTCATGCAACAAAGATGGACATCGTGTGTTTGCGGAAATGTTGCTCTTTCTACTCATGAATCTGTTATAGCTTTTAGAGCTCTGAATCAACGTTTATTGGGCCAATCCACAAAATGTGGTTAATCATCGCTTATGACGACGGTCTCAGGACAGTGTTCGCAAATCATATTAATTGTAAAATGTTCATTTCCCATATACACATTTTCTTTGTATTTAGAAGTAGATTGCTAATGTCCGAATAATTGTGTTTATATATTTTTTTGTGATATGATAATATTAGTTTGTATCATGTTATTGAACGCAGAAATAAAATCTATCAAACAAACAAAATTGTCTAGAAAGGATTAAATGTTAGGCATATACTGGTAATAGGCCTTGGGGCCTGCAACCCCCTCCAAAATAGCTTTTACCCACAAAAAGAAGATATAAAAGGGGAAAATAGTATAGGCCTAAACGATGTATTTAAATTCCATTGTCAAGTAAGGGAAAACAAATAAACTCCTTTACTGCAAGAATCAGATCATGTATGACATCAGGATATTCATAAACATGTGCCATGAGTGCAGAGGATATCAGGAACTGGTTTTGATAGAGGGTAAAAAGCAACGGATCCATTACTAGTCCTTGGGGACACCAAGCTCCATCCTGTGTTGGGTGATTTCATTTCGTTGATACGCACATGTGATTGACGTCGGTTAAAATATGACTTAAACCACTTAAGTGCTGTCATAGTCCTTGATGAAAAAAAGTGGAACGAAATATTAATATGTAATTCAGAATCATACCCGTATTTCTTTAGTAGCCCTTTTTTGACAAATGTTACTCTGTTGTTTTCTTTAGAAACACCTGCATGCAAGGATGATCCTACAGGAGTGAACTACAGGGGAAACTTATCTCAAACAGTCCACAATCACACCTGCCAGCGATGGACTTCTCAGCTCCCCCACAAGCACACTAGGACTCCAACAAACTATCCTAACGCAGGGCTTGGGGACCACAACTATTGTAGAAATCCCGATGGTGAACCTACTGCTTGGTGTTACACCAATGTTGTTGAAATAAGATGGGAGTATTGTGCCGTAGGTTACCTGGACCCCATATGCCAAGGTAGCTATAACAATGCATTGTGGTGTTAAAATGAAGGTATTGCCGCTGCAAATTAACATGTATGCATTCATATACGAAGTTGTGTTTACAACTAATGTAAGAAAATAAACGAATGATTTTCTGTTTTGGTTTATTCTCAGTGTATAAAGGGGGTTATAAACCCTTTCATAGAAAATTGGTTTGGATGAAATCAGAAGTTTAGAGAAACATATTGCTGAAAATCTGAGATAAATCAGATAAAAAATCAGGAAGTTGTGAATTTTTGAAAGTTTAGATCACTAATAATAATTACGGAGATCCTCGCAATTGGCTGTGCGGTCATGATGCGTGATGTCATACGTCAGAGGTTTCGCGCTTCGCGTGGGAAGGGGAAAACTTGTAAACCAGTCTGGGCGTCGAACTATGCCTATAACTTTCTACCTAAAAATAAATGTTTGCTACGAGCTTACGCCCTTTGCGCGGGAAGTGGAACACCCCCTCCCTCTCCCTGTACCCACCCCTATTACATACTGTGCAGTATTGCGTCTAAATAATTGACAAGCAGTCTCGACGTCGAAATAACTTTCCGTCTACAGTAGGTGCTACGTGGTCCCCCTCCCTGCGCCCACCCCCTGGGGAGCACGCAGAGCGTGCTCATCACCAAATTCGCACGCTTTGCGTGCTCACAAACGGCCCCTAAAATGAAATCCTTCTCGTCTGCCCCCTCCCCCTTTTGAAAAATCCTGGCTACGCCCCTGTGCCCCACCCTACCCAATCAGTCCGACCACGTTGCGCCATTCGACCCTCCTTGCCTCTGTAAAAGCACACATTACTGATTATTTTCGTCAAAGTAATTCATAAATGGCATAGCCTGCATGTGTGCGGGTGTGTGTGTGGGGGGGGGGGGCGTGCTGTAGTAGGTGTTGCCATCAGGTGCTATTATATCATGTCCATAATCCTGAGAAAGGGAGAGATAGCTCAGTGGTCGAGCAGTGGCTTTGTAATTGAAGGACCCGGGTTCGAAACCAGGATGTCCTTTGGTAAGGCATTAAGTCCCTCGGAGAGGACTTAAAGCCGTTGGTCCTATGGTTGTTTACATACAACCAGTATGCTTTATAGTATACCTTTGGCATTGATGAAATAATGTCAGGTTGATGCTGGAGTTTAAAGAAAAGTTATACATTAATTAATTGTTTACATCATGTACATGATAAATTCAAAACTAGTTCTAAAACTCAAATCGTGCAGAATGTATCATATTGTTTTATAATTTATATGTTTCAATGTCTAATTTTGATTAATTTGGCCATAAACAGGGGCACACTGTAAGAATGGTAGATGCCAATAAATTGTACGTTACTAAAATCACGTATTATGAACATATTGCTACAAGGAACTGATATCCCAACCCAAAATAAAAACAAAAACAAATTCATCGCGGCAATTTCTAAGCCCGTATCCGGACAACTACCCCCTACAACTAATCTCCAGGACAACTACCCCCTACAACAATCCCACTTGAGAATTGGAACTTGAAATAAAGGCTAAGGATTAGGGTCTCCACAAGAGTTGAGAAGCGGGAGAATCTGGATATGTGTGTGTGTGGGTGTGTGGATGGGGTTCTCTCCTCCCACGAAGATGTATGGATTATTAATTGTTTTTGCTGGAAATGAGAATAAATTGGATTGAATTTAATTTAGTTCAAAGCAAACATAGTAAATCCATGATACACAGGCCCTTATTATAGGGGGCGCTGGCGAGCAGGGTCCGCTTGAACAAAACAAAAAGAAAGCAAAACAAAAAAAGGGGTCCAATTATTGTCTTATTTCTCTTCCTTTTCCTCTCCCCCGTCTTTTTCTCTTTTCTCTTTTCTCCTCTTTCTTTTTTCCCCCCATCTGATTTGCGGGGCACGTGCCCATACCCCCTTCAATATTTTGCCCCAGTATAATTATGTTAAAGCATATAAAATCGCATTTTCAAATGTCCTATATACATTTAATAATAATAATAATAATACATAACATTTATATTGCGCTTAATACAATGTTTCTAAGCGCCGAAGTAGTATTATTACCCTGGCTTAAGCCCAGCTGCCCTATAAGGCGCTAAAAGCATTCAAGGAATAAATTCCTACCAGGACTTTTATCTGTGTTCAATATTTGGATCTTGTTCTAGATCGCAGTGGTTATTTGCGAATTTTCCTTAGTACATCGAATAAGAAATGACGTTTTTGCAGCTTAAAAATGTCCCCCCCCCACCCAAAAAAAAAAAAAAAAAAAAAAATCGCTTTGCTCCCTAGCTTGTACGTTTCCGTGGATAACTTGGAGGGGTATATAGGCGTAAGAAGGGCTGCAGCCCCTTGAGAATTTTGAGAAGGGCAATATTGGCTCGACTACCACCTCATCACGGGCAGCCAGGTGCTCCAATATCCTCATATTTAGATAGTTTAATACTGGAATACATGTAAATTTTTTACATTTTCACTACAAAAATGTCAAAATTTTTCCTTTCTCGCTTCGCTCGCTCATACACTGTAAAAACTAAAGTGCTACTTTTAGGGGCATGTATAGTGACTGCACCTGAAATATAGCACTTGTAGTGTGCTAATTTACCAGCAAAAAAAAAATGTGACCGTGGCGAGCCTCGAACCAGGTTCCGCTGATTGAGAGGCACTGGCGTTACCGATGCACTGACGAATGCTTCTTGCAATCCCGGGGGGGGGGGGGGGGGGGGGTACTCAGATTATAATCGGACGGGGGTGTGCGGCTGAGAACTCCAGACCCATACCCATACCCATTTGCCGTAAATAGGCACCCATGTCTAAGGATTTTTGTGAAAAATGGACCCATGTCTAAGGATTTCGAACTTAAAATATTTAAATATTACATATTTTAGCTGTAATATAATGCAATGGCCAAACATTTTGCAGATTCTTGATAAAATTCTTTATTACTCATTAGTAATCTGTACATACTACATTTATTTTTGGGTTTACAAGTAGTTTACACATATAATGGTGAAAACACCATACAACATAATGTGCTAGCACCTCTAGCATCTTTAAATGATCGGGATTTCCTCGTGAAATTGGCAACAACTATAATTATCTTTATTTCATTCCTACATCATATTGCTAAATGTATATCAAATGACCTCGTATAAAACCATGTATAAACTAGTTTTCATATGGCAAGACATTTCCTTTATCTGTTAATTCTGTTTTAACCATTGTTTTTGTACTTCGTACACTTTCAGAAACAGGGCTGCTTCATATGCATGACATTAAAAGTACACACAGGGTCCAATATGTATAGAGGTTTGCAGCTGATTGAGGCCTGTACTAAATGTATTCTAACCCATGGAGGTAGTTTCTGAAAGATTTACATAAATCAGGATTCCTCCTTAACCCATAGAGGTACAGTGTCTCCTTTAGGAGACGTTTTTGCAGTATCTGTGGATCCAGAAAGGTGGGCATTACACATTATACATGAGTAGAAAGAGAAAAATGCACTGAAAAATTTGAGTCTATTTTCAATGTAGTATGATAGTGCATTTTCGAATAAGAGCAGTTTAAATGTAGCTAATCATTAGAGTCTTTAAATTGGCAACGCAGTGAATATTAAATAATCACTATTTCTGCATTCAAATCGGCAGTTTCCGCTTAGATTTTACAATCATAATTCATTTTGGTTCATGTTATATCTATATTTATCTTTTTCAAACTGTAAGAGTGGAAAAAAATAATAGTTGTTGCCAATTTGAGGATTAAAGATGATTAATTTAGACCTCCCAAAAGCTCTGTCCCTCTATGGGTTAAAGGAGAATGAAGCCCCAAAAATAAATGCATTTTATTAGAAGCAGAAAAATCAAAGAAGCATATCAGTGAAAGGCTGAGGAAAAACGGACAACTAATAAAAAAGTTATGAATATTTGAAATCCTAAAATCGCTAAATGAATGGAGATCTGAAATTGGCAATGCACTCAATATGCTAATGAGATGCTGTGATGTAAATGTGCCATACTTTCCAATTGCCTTATACAAATAATGTTGTAAAAATCCACTTTCCTTGAATATATCTTAGAAAATTTGATTTCTGTATTATAGGTGTTGTTGATAAATTTATTCCTCACAATATATTTCAAGCACAATGATGATAATTTAATTTTCTTTGTTTAAAAGCTGAAATCTGATAATTTTCTTATTTGTTATCCATAAAGAGAGAGCATAAAAACGTCATAGCATCTCATTAGCATAATGAGTATGTTGCCAATCTCATTTAGCGATTTTAGGTTTTTAAAATCTTCATAACTATTTTATTCTTTATCCGTTTTTCCTCAAACTTTCAGTGATATGCTTCTATCCCGACGTCGATGTTCGTTTTACCATATCGCAGCTAGCCGTGCGTGAAGATGCACGTTGTGTAATGGCATATCGCGCGCTGCGCAGGCATTGTGATATATGCAGCGCAGCTAGCTAGCTCGGGCTCGGCGCAGTCCCGCAGATACTGAAGCTGCCGCATGTACTACGCATGCGAAGCTCGGGATGCATATCCCCAATTCCAAGCTTGGGCGCTTGGCCTGGCGCCTAGCGCGCATTTATGTAATAAATAATGTGGTACTTCCGGGGTACGTTCTACGTATGTACGTACGAGATATATAGCTAAGTAGGCATTTACAATGTAGGCTCGATTACCTCGAGTATTTGGGTGCAAATCCGAAAATCCCGGACAAATGTGGGAGAAAAGAGAGGAATGAAACAAATGATAAGAGCCGGGATAAGAGACCCATGTCTAAGGATTTTTTGGGGAAAAATGGGACCCATGTCTAAGGATCTTTTTAATGAAAAGGGGACCCATGTCTAAGGATCTTTCTTCAAAAAGTCACCCTTCCCAGCGGCACATCCTCGTATACCCAATATACGTGAGTACCCCCCCCCCCCCCCCGGGCTTGCAATCCAGTTTAGTCATGGGAGTCAAGTAGATAACATGAACTATGTGGTGTCGTAAATTCACTATGTAACAATATGATCTGCTCTAAATCGTACGATGTGAGTTAGTCTAGCGGTAATGCCAGCAATTCTCGATCAGCGGACCCTGGTTCGAGGCTCGCCAAAATCATTTTTTTAATTCCCTCAAAAAGTGCTATATACAGCACTTAAGTTTTTACAGTGTACATAGAAAAGGGAAACTTGAAATTCGGGCAAAAAACTACAGCCCCTCCCAAAATTATGCATTTACGCGTTTTGCCCCCACTTTTTTGTTAGGGGCGATCGCCCCCCCCCCCCCCCCCCACTTCCGGCGCCTATGAACGCATCCTAGATCTCAGGTTTAAATGACGTCATGGTTTATGGCAGGTTTCTTCGCAAGAACCGCACCCTTCTGGAGAAAGCTAGAAGAGAAATATAACACAAAATCATACAATTTAAAATGATAAAGGAAGAAAATAGAAATAAATGAAAAATACTGAAAACATAAAAGAAGAAAAGAAAAGAAGATGCTAGAATACCAAAGATAGAATAGAGAAGATGATAAAAGGAAGAAATAAAAAATAAGAGATAGAGGAAAGATTAAAAGCGAAGATAAAAGGAGAATAATGAAGAAATACACGGGGTAGGGTATAAGAGATGAAATAGATGAAAGAAGGAAAAAATAAAGGAAAACCTAAGGAGAGAAAAAGACAAAATGTGACCCGCCGCCTCAAAACCTACAATAAGTCGCACGGACCACAATGTAGCAAACAGCCCAAAGTAGTAAATTTGCTTGGATCAGTCGATTTTCTGTTTTTGATAGAAATGGGTAGTTTCATTATCATTCTATCATGTCTCTAGTTTGTGAGTCGTAATTCGACTTAGAAATATGTTTTTGGGGCATTTTAAAATGACTCCTTTTTTCACCTGTTGAGCTAAAAGATCGAAATCTGTAATACTTTCATTCAATGCCAAATTACTACTTTACCTCTAAAGGTATTAAATTGATTTTTGGAGTGAGTAATGAATAGGTCCTCCTAAAGCAGTGTGCAAAAATTCAGCCTAATCTGATAATCCCTTCATACCGGTTGCTACGGCCATTTGAATACCCAGTTTTACTTGGGCGCACACAGAGAGCGAAGGTTTTAGCACTCTTTTGTTCCGAACTTAAATGGCCATTTTCTCTGAATAGGAGTTATTGATTGTTGGTTACATACTGATCCTAAATGTGATATTTAAAGGTGTTATCATTGAGTAAACTAGGCAAATGATATACCATTGGAAAGCTGAGAATCTATACTTTCAGAAAATGTATAAAACCCAAAAAATAATTTTGGCGACTTATTGTAGGTTTTGAGGCGTCGGGTCACAAATGATCGAAGGATACAACAAAGAATAACATTTATAAGGAAAGACAGCAAGAGAAGATAAAGAAAGGGAACAAAGAACAATAATTGGAAAGACAGAAAGAGAAAATCCAAGAAAGATCAAAATGCAGAAAGAGAAGAACAAAGAAAAATCAAAACAAAAAAAGAGCATAAGAGAAGAAAAGAAGAGAAGATGAAGAAAGATCAAAACAAAGAATAACATGAGAAAAGACAGAAAGAGAAGAAGAAAGAAAGCCCAAAGCAAAGAATAACATAAGCAAACAAGGAAAGGAAGAAGAAAATAAAGAGAGACGAAGGGAAGAATAGAAGTAAAGAAGAAGTGGAAAATAAAGGAAATATAAAGATAAAATGATACTAAAACAAAGAATAACATGATAAAAGTTAGGGAAAACAAATGCAGAAAGATAAAGCAATTTTAAGTTTAGGACAGAAGAAAAGATTAAAGGATGAAAATATGAACGAACATGAGGAAGAGATGTCCTGGGGGTAGTTGACCTAAGGGGGTAGTTGTCCAGGGGTAGTTGTCCGGATACGATATGTACATGTATACCCTACACTTTCTTTTCAAGGGGGGGGGGGGGGGTCATAAACGACGGTTCTAGTAGTAGAATTTATATTTTTAATGCTATGGAAGCATGGGTATCAATATTCCAGGAATTCAGGAGGGGGCGGGGGGGGGGGGGGGTGGCCTGTAGGATTGGCCTATAGGATTATTCATATTGGTCATAATTTTTGTCATGATTTTTGTTAAGATTAGCATTAGGAAGACCGAAATAAAGATTTCAAAGAAAATAATGATATTAAGCAAGTTATAGTAATTACCATGAAACCACATGCACTCAAATGCTCTGAAAGATGATTTTAACTCAGAGAACTTTGAAAGTCCCAACCGTGGGAGGGCATACTCCATTCTCACGTCCATGGCCATCAACAGGGCACACTGTAAGAATGGTAGATGCCAATAAATTGTACGTTACTAAAATCACGTATTATGAACATATTGCTACAAGGAACTGATATCCCAACCCAAAATAAAAACAAAAACAAATTCCTCACGGCAATTTCTAAGCGCGTATCCGGACAACTACCCCCTACAACTAATCTCCAGGACAACTACCCCCTACAACAATCCCACTTGAGAATTGGAACTTGAGATAAAGGCTAAGGATTAGGGTCTCCACAGGAGTTGAGAAGCGGGAGAATCTGGATCTGTGTGTGTGTGGGTGTGTGGATGGGGTCCTCTCCTCCCACGTAGATGTATGAATTATTTAATTATTAACGCATTGGCAAAGCGGTGTGGAAAGCATTGATAAATATAGTCCACTTTATGACGTCCCTCTTCTGTGATTATGAATAGCGACACTTTTCTCTGATTATGAATAGCGACCCTCTTCTCCGATTATGAATAACGACCCTCTTCTCCGATTATGAATAGCGAGCCTCTTCTCCGATTATGAATAGCGAGCCTCTCCTCCGATAATGAATAGCGACCCTCTTCTCCGATTATGAATAGCGACCCTCTTCTCGATTATGAATAGCGACCCTCTTCTCCGATTATGAATAGCGACCCTCTTCTTCGATTATGAATAGCGACCCTCTTCTCTGATTATGAATAGCGACCCTCTTCTCTGATTATGAATAGCGACCCTCTTCTCCGATTATGAATAGCGACCCTCTTCTTCGATTATGAATAGGGACCCTCTTCTTCGATTATGAATAGCGACCCTTATGAATATTGACCTTCATGAATAGCGACCCTTATGGATATCGACCTTTATGAATAGCGACCCTCTTTTCGTATTATGAATAGGGACCCTTATGATTAACAACCCTGATTTGGTATTATGAATAGCGACCCTCTTTCCGTATTATGAATAGCGATCCTTATGTCTTATTATGAATAGCAGTCCTTATGAATAAATATTTTTATAAATAGCGGTCCTTATTCATAAATATTTTTATGAATAGCGGTCCTTATGACTAGCGAGCGGATCCCCATCTTTCTACATGCGTAAAAATTTCTTTTCCACATTTTATCTGAAATGTATTTGAAAAAAAAAGAGAGATGATTTATAAACGTTTCATATTCATAATTTTGTCAGTTCTTGATTTCTACTCGAAATTTTATTAAAGAATTTATTTGTTACATTTGGGTGTCGCGGTTTGCTGTCAAATGTTCTTAGAAATCAATGGCATAAGGGAACACTTCAATATCAACTAATATCAACATTTCGATTCCTCTATAAAAGCGAGCGAGGAAATGTTGGTTACCGTGAAAGTGGAATATTGTCAAAAACATTACTGGCATGGCAGGGAATAATTTGAAAACTACGAAGAGATCACCTACCCTTATTATGAAGGTGTCATTGTTGCGTTTCAATAGCCCAAAAAGTAGTAGGGTGGGGGGGGGGGGGGGGGGGGGGGGGGGAGGGGACGTCCGAGCAAATGGTGATTAAGAACAAAAAGTTCTTTTTCCAGGCCATAAATTGCATGTAAATGCATGGGAAGGAGGTGAATTGTTTTGCGAGGTCGCAAATTTTTGAAAATTATCCTTTATATACATAAGGCTTTAAGAGCTTTAATAGGCTGGGGGAGCATCTCATGCGGATTTTTGTTCGAAAAACATAGCTCCGGGATATGGCTACCTTTAATCCCTGTCCACACGCTGGGTATCCCTGTAGAACAAGCACAATTATTTTCTTTAATGGTTTGCTCGCTATTTCTAAGGGCCGCTATTTATAAAGATCCGCTATTCATTTAGTCACGTGTTATGGATAGCGGTCCTTATGACTAGCGAGGTAATTTGTCTATGGTTTGCTCGCTATTTATAAGGGCCGATATTGATAAAGGACCGCTATTCATTTAGTCATGCGTTATGGGTAGGGGTCCTTATGAATTGCGGTCATTATAATTAGCGGTCATTATGACTAGCGTGTTTACCCCGTTCTCCTTGTATCAAAAGATGTTTGTAAGAGATCATTTGTTATCCCATCTATGATTTCTAGTGATTTTTTAGTGTAAATATCTGTAAGGAACTCCAGATCACTGCCGTACACTAAAACCATTCCACCCCGACGGTTCCCGGCACAACAATCTTGGGGCTTCGAATGAAGAAAGCAATGTGTGTCACTGTGTGTGGTATACACAGCACAGAATCCGTATTGCTTTTACATGTGAGTGTATAGTGTATAGTGCCTCGTACTTTTGTTGGGAGTTTACGTGCCTGGCCCAGTATATAAATATTATTTCCCCCCTCTCATTTGTTAAAGGGATACGCCACCAGGCGGCCGTGGGGAAAGTCATGATTGCGTAAGCCCCATTCACTCGTACACAAGGTTTGTGCGTCGAGCGCGTCTGTTGGACTACTAGGATTACTTTTCGGACTGCACGAAGCCGACCCGAAACTCGCACGAGCGCTCGAGCTCAAGCGGAGCGTGCATGTTGCGCGGTGAACAGCCTGTTCGAAGTTTGTTTCTGCGGGGCAACGGCATGATCAGTTAAGGATCACGCGTGCCCTCTCGCGGCATGCAAACCTCCACAATCTGCGGCTGAGTATCCCTTTAATCTTAAACTTCAGTTAGGAGGCGATATTTTACATATTCTTAGTATTGCTATTATCTTGCTAATTATCAACAAATATTAAAGAAATCCGACGAAAAGTTTTTGAGGGTTTAACAAAACTACCCATAACCTTGACATCACATTCACCTGA
The DNA here is from genome assembly GCA_025617745.1 of Heliocidaris erythrogramma. Taxonomy (NCBI): domain Eukaryota; kingdom Metazoa; phylum Echinodermata; class Echinoidea; order Camarodonta; family Echinometridae; genus Heliocidaris; species Heliocidaris erythrogramma. Next base: position 13,687,392 of record CM046861.1, read on the forward strand.
AAAATATTTCCAAAGTAACGTAAAATTGCTTCAAATCACATTCACAGAAAGCACCGGTGATAGCACTGATGGGCTTATGAAACCAACGTTAGTAAAAGTCAAATGCATATACCACTACAGCCTAAAACCATTTAAAAACCATTTTAAAAGTCCTGATTCCCGTTTTAATGATTCATTGCATGTTTAAAGTGACTCAATATTATAATCTGGGCTTAGAGAGCCTCGATTGAATGTTTCTTCCAAACAATGCTTAATAGGCTAGTCCGGCAAGTTGCTTGTCTTAATTTTCAATAACGCCATTTGTCCTTCATTAGGTTATCTAACTAGAATAGGACATGAAATTAATGGTTTAGTATCCTCAAAGATAACTTTAATTATGATCTACCTTCCCTCGGCTTTTCCACAACTCTCAGGGTCCTGAAGGACCCGCTAGCCTCTCCTTCTCCAGAATGATAATAATGATGATAATGAACCGACAACTGTTATAAGCTACTGAAATCCTTGCATCTGATTGGCTGAGAGCAAATTTGTCAGTAAAAATCACAGACAAGACACTGTCTTGATGAAACACTCCCTGGAATCTATTTAAAATGACGTTGTATACGTTGTATACAGTCATGACAGTGGACCACTTCAAAACCAGACTCTGGGATAAAACGAAAAGGGGCCTCAAAGAAAGTCCCTTTATTTCTTTTAAATTAAAAGTATATCAACTCTACAAATAGACATACGGATACTATTGGCGCTATTATTGGTCATAAGTATCCCGATTCGAAAACCCGGACCAGGAACAGACTTTACAGATTCAGATCCCATCTAATAAACAAATGATACTAAAATAACTATCTGACATTTTAGGGTACCACGAGATATCCATTCACAGTTCTCCGTTGGGTATTTCGTTCTATAGATAAAGATGAAAATTGACTGAAACGAAAATACATTATTCTTTCCAATGATATCCTACAAAAATGCACGTATTGCTTCTTAAAAACAAAGATCACTTCCTACGAACAGATGTCTTCCCGGACGCTAGCCCTTTTGGGGATAGAAAGTGGGGCCATCCCAAATTCGAGCTTCAGTGCTTCGAGTGAGTTTGACGCTGACCATGCCCCATGGAGAGGGCGGCTAAATATAGTTCGTGAAGGAAGCTTACGTGGATCCTGGTCAGCAGCGACAACAAATGCTAACCAGTTTATTCAGGTAAGATCGCATTCAGAAATTTCTTTTCTGTTTGATTTTAGTCTGTCCCCATGATTTTAAAAATACGATAAACGCCAATGCCTTTCATCTCTCCAACGGTTGTTTTTTTTTAATTGTCAACTTATATATATTTATATAATAAAGTTTCCCGTACTGTATATATTTGATGGCGGGTGTGTACATGCACATTTTATTATTACTTTCGTTATCATTACTGCTATCATTATCACCATCATCACTATTATCAACAAAATGTAAGGTTGATCTGTTAACTACCTACCGCATCATTGGAGTGGCAACGCAAGGTCGTCATGATGTCGCCCAATGGGTGACTAGTTTCAAGATCAGCTGTAGCTTGGACGGTGTTGCCTTTGATACAGTGAAAGACCCCGTCAACGCCACCGTCGACAAAGTAGGTGTCTATATGATTTTTTTTCTTTATACCCGTTGCACACAATACGTAATTCTGATTGCGTATTACCCGCTATAATCAAGCCTGTAAAAGGCTTCCAACCCATACGCATGTAATTGAAGGCAATGTAAACACTGTTCATTTTGCAATCATCTTTTGTATGATATGGCGCATCAAACAGTCAATGGCGCAGTCTTACGTCAGACAAAATGAGGCCTCGTGTACGAGAGGGCCATCTTTCATAAATTTGTCATCAATGACAAGTTGCCATAACTGTTATAAGCGACCGAAATCCATGCATCTGATTGGCTGAGAGCAAATTTGTCGGTAAAAATCACCGACAAGACACTCGATGAAACCCCCCCCCCCCCCCCCCCCACGTGTGCAACAGGCAATGAAGAGATTACATACTATGTAGCCAGTCATTCTTTAGAAGCATTACAAACAAACAAACAAACCTTTGCTTTGGAGGTAGTCAGAAACGCTTGAAACCCTTAGGATGGGACAACAGTAATGAGAAAAGGACTGAAATCCCGTAATAGATCAATGTTGAGACAAATTTTCTATCATCTGACACAAAGATGGAGTTCTTTGGTGCGTCTTGAATCCAAGCATCCCTTGAAGGATTGCTTGGACGTGCTCATGCAGAAATCTGTTTTCACTTTGAAACATTGGAACGAGGTGAGGTGAAATGGATGGTGGGGAAGGGGGGGGGGGGGTGCAGGTGGGCGATGCCTCCCAAATTTTGGTGAGTACAAAATCATTAATACTAAGGTCAAATATTACAAACTGGTTTTCACACTTTCCATGCCCACCGCTAGCTCTTCCACTGGTCCATTGTTAACCTGGCTCTTCAATTATTATGAAGCAATTATTCTAAAAGAAATTGTAATCAAATTGCTCAAAAAAAAACAATTTTAAAAATAAGGATTGTTTTCTTCAAAACATAATTAATAAAACATAATTAAGTCTGTCAAAACACTGTAAATCAAAATGGAATGAGGTTCACATTTTTGTTCGCAAATAGCTATGACTTCATTATTCCGTTGCTAATGACACTTCGTGGATAAAAGCTTAAATCAAATCCATTTTGCAACTTACCAAGACATCGATAGAGGCCCATTCGACGTCCTAGCCACCCCCCCCCCCCCCCCCGTTCTAAAGCAAATTAGAGCATGGAAAAGGAATTTTTTGAAATCCCAATATATTCGGATGTTTTGCCCCGACCCCTTCTGAAGCCACTGTCCAGCGTTTATTATTTATTTATTTTTAGTTTTAAAGTTATTTCATTTCTGGGAACATACCATCAAACCATAACATACATAAATGAACTATATGATGATCTTTCGTCTTTTCGTCGAAGATCTTTCCCGGCAATAGTGACCAAGACACCGTGATGTACAACCGCTTGCCTGTATCCAAGTTATGCCGATATGTTCGTCTATTACCTTACACCTGGCAAGGCTGGGTTTCCCTGCGTATGGAGTTCTATGGAGAAGGGCCTATAGAAGGTGCGTTTCATGCCTAAACTGAAAAACGCACTTTGTTTTATGTATGTATGTAAGTTTCCCTATTGTCACAACACGGTGTGAGAATGTGTTCCCCCTGACGGCCAATAGCGCAAAGATGCTCTTTTGGGCGATAGTGGAAAGTCGATATTGGTCCTACTCCTGAATCAATGAGCCTTCATTTTAGCTTCTTTGGAAACTTCAGGCATTTATTTCAAATGACGTTGTGTACGTTGTATACAGTGGACCACTTCAAAACCAGACTCTGGGATAAAACGAAATGGGCCTCATGGAAAGTCCCTTTATTTCTTTTAAATTAAAAGTATATCAACTCTACAAATAGACATACGGATACTATTGGCGCTATTATTGGTCATAAGTATCCCGATTCGAAAACCCGGACCAGGAACAGACTTTACAGATTCAGATCCCATCTAATAAACAAATGATACTAAAATAACTATCTGACATTTTAGGGTACCACGAGATATCCATTCACAGTTCTCCGTTGGGTATTTCGTTCTATAGATAAAGATGAAAATTGACTGAAACGAAAATACATTATTCTTTCCAATGATATCCTACAAAAATGCACGTATTGCTTCTTAAAAACAAAGATCACTTCCTACGAACAGATGTCTTCCCGGACGCTAGCCCTTTGGGGATAGAAAGTGGGGCCATCCCAAATTCGAGCTTCAGTGCTTCGAGTGAGTTTGACGCTGACCATGCCCCATGGAGAGGGCGGCTAAACATAGTTCGTGAAGGAAGCTTACGTGGATCCTGGTCAGCAGCGACAACAAATGCTAACCAGTTTATTCAGGTAAGATCGCATTCAGAAATTTCTTTTCTGTTTGATTTTAGTCTGTCCCCATGATTTTAAAATACGATAAACGCCAATGCCTTTCATCTCTCCAACGGTGTTTTTTTTTAATTGTCAACTTATATATATTTATATAATAAAGTTTCCCGTACTGTATATATTTGATGGCGGGTGTGTACATGCACATTTTATTATTACTTTCGTTATCATTACTGCTATCATTATCACCATCATCACTATTATCAACAAAATGTAAGGTTGATCTGTTAACTACCTACCGCATCATTGGAGTGGCAACGCAAGGTCGTCATGATGTCGCCCAATGGGTGACTAGTTTCAAGATCAGCTGTAGCTTGGACGGTGTTGCCTTTGATACAGTGAAAGACCCCGTCAACGCCACCGTCGACAAAGTAGGTGTCTATATGATTTTTATTCTTTATACCCGTTGCACACAATACGTAATTTTGATTGCGTATTACCCGCTATAATCAAGCCTGTAAAAGGCTTCCAACCCATACGCATGTAATTGAAGGCAATGTAAACACTGTTCATTTTGCAATCATCTTTTGTATGATATGGCGCGTCAAACAGTCAATGGCGCAGTCTTACGTCAGACAAAACGAGGCCTCGTGTACGACAGGGCCATGTTTCGTAAATTTGTCATCAATGACAAGTTGCCATAACTGTTATAAGCGACCGAAATCCAGGCATCTGATTGGCTGAGAGCAAATTTGTCGGTAAAAATCACCGACAAGACACTCGATGAACCCCCCCCCCCCCCCCCCACGTGTGCAACTGGCAATGAAGAGATTACATACTATGTAGCCAGTCATTCTTTAGAAGCATTACAAACAAACAAACAAACCTTTGCTTTGGAGGTAGTCAGAAACGCTTGAAACCCTTTGGATGGGACAACAGTAATGAGAAAAGGACTGAAATCCCGTAATAGATCAATGTTGAGACAAATTTTATATCATCTGACACAAAGATGGAGTTCTTTGGTGCGTCTTGAATCCAAGCATCCCTTGAAGGATTGCTTGGACGTACTCATGCAGAAATCTGTTTTCACTTTGAAACATTGGAACGAGGTGAGGTGAAATGGATGGTGGGGAAGGGGGGGGGGGTGCAGGTGGGCGATGCCTCCCAAATTTTGGTGAGTACAAAATCATTAATACTAAGGTCAAATATTACAAACTGGTTTTCACACTTTCCATGCCCACCGCTAGCTCTTCCACTGGTCCATTGTTAACCTGGCTCTTCAATTATTATGAAGCAATTATTCTAAAAGAAATTGTAATCAAATTGCTCAAAAAAAAACAATTTAAAAAATAAGGATTGTTTTCTTCAAAACATAATTATTAAAACATAATTAAGTCTGTCAAAACACTGTAAATCAAAATGGAATGAGGTTCACATTTCTGTTCGCAAATAGTTATGACTTCATTATTCCGTTGCTAATGACACTTCGTGGATAAAAGCTTAAATCAAATCCATTTTGCAACTTACCAAGACATCGATAGAGGCCCATTCGACGTCCTAGCCACCCCCCCCCCCCCGTTCTAAAGCAAATTAGAGCATGGAAAAGGAATTTTTTGAAATCCCAATATATTTGGATGTTTTGCCCCGACCCCTTCGGAAGCCACTGTCCAGCGTTTATTATTTATTTTTAATTTTAAAGTTATTTCATTTCTGGGAACATACCATCAAACCATAACATACATAAATGAACTATATGATGATCTTTCGTCTTTTCGTCGAAGATCTTTCCCGGCAATAGTGACCAAGACACCGTGATGTACAACCGCTTGCCTGTATCCAAGTTATGCCGATATGTTCGTCTATTACCTTACACCTGGCAAGGCTGGGTTTCCCTGCGTATGGAGTTCTATGGAGAAGGGCCTATAGAAGGTGCGTTTCATGCCTAAACTGAAAAACGCACTTTGTTTTATGTATGTATGTAAGTTTCCCTATTGTCACAACACGGTGTGAGAATGTGTTCCCCCTGACGGCCAATAGCGCAAAGATGCTCTTTTGGGCGATAGTGGAAAGTCGATATTGGTCCTACTCCTGAATCAATGAGCCTTCATTTTAGCTTCTTTGGAAACTTCAGGCATTTATTTCAAATGACGTTGTATACGTTGTATACAGTGGACCACTTCAAAACCAGACTCTGGGATAAAACGAAATGGGCCTCATAGAAAGTCCCTTTATTTCTTTTAAATTAAAAGTATATCAACTCTACAAATAGACATACGGATACTATTGGCGCTATTATTGGTCATAAGTATCCCGATTCGAAAACCCGGACCAGGAACAGACTTTACAGATTCAGATCCCATCTAATAAACAAATGATACTAAAATAACTATCTGACATTTTAGGGTACCACGAGATATCCATTCACAGTTCTCCTTTGGGTATTACGTTCTATAGATAAAGATGAAAATTGACTGAAACGAAAATACATTATTCTTTCCATTGATATCCTACAAAAATGCACGTATTGCTTCTTAAAAACAAAGATCACTTCCTACGAACAGATGTCTTCCCGGACGCTAGCCCTTTGGGGATAGAAAGTGGGGCCATCCCAAATTCGAGCTTCAGTGCTTCGAGTGAGTTTGACGCTGACCATGCCCCATGGAGAGGGCGGCTAAATATAGTTCGTGAAGGAAGCTTACGTGGATCCTGGTCAGCAGCGACAACAAATGCTAACCAGTTTATTCAGGTAAGATCGCATTCAGAAATTTCTTTTCTGTTTGATTTTAGTCTGTCCCCATGATTTTAAAAATACGATAAACGCCAATGCCTTTCATCTCTCCAACGGTTGTGTCTTTTTTAATTGTCAACTTATATAAAGTTTCCCGTACTGTATATATTTGATGGCGGGTGTGTACATGCACATTTTATTATTACTTTCGTTATCATTACTGCTATCATTATCACCATCATCATTATTATCAACAAAATGTAAGGTTGATCTGTTAACTACCTACCGCATCATTGGAGTGGCAACGCAAGGTCGTCATGATGTCGCCCAATGGGTGACTAGTTTCAAGATCAGCTGTAGCTTGGACGGTGTTGCCTTTGATACAGTGAAAGACCCCGTCAACGCCACCGTCGACAAAGTAGGTGTCTATATGATTTTTATTCTTTATACCCGTTGCACACAATACGTAATTTTGATTGCGTATTACCCGCTATAATCAAGCCTGTAAAAGGCTTCCAACCCATACGCATGTAATTGAAGGCAATGTAAACACTGTTCATTTTGCAATCATCTTTTGTATGATATGGCGCGTCAAACAGTCAATGGCGCAGTCTTACGTCAGACAAAAAGAGGCCTCGTGTACGACAGGGCCATGTTTCATAAATTTGTCATCAATGACAAGTTGCCATAACTGTTATAAGCGACCGAAATCCATGCATCTGATTGGCTGAGAGCAAATTTGTCGGTAAAAATCACCGACAAGACACTCGATGAACCCCCCCCCCCCCCCCCCCCCCCCCCGTGTGCAACTGGCAATGAAGAGATTACATACTATGTAGCCAGTCATTCTTTAGAAGCATTACAAACAAACAAACGAACCTTTGCTTTGGAGGTAGTCAGAAACGCTTGAAACCCTTTGGATGGGACAACAGTAATGAGAAAAGGACTGAAATCCCGTAATAGATCAATGTTGAGACAAATTTTCTATCATCTGACACAAAGATGGAGTTCTTTGGTGCGTCTTGAATCCAAGCATCCCTTGAAGGATTGCTTGGACGTGCTCATGCAGAAATCTGTTTTCACTTTGAAACATTGGAACGAGGTGAGGTGAAATGGATGGTGGGGAAGGGGGGGGGGGTGCAGGTGGGCGATGCCTCCCAAATTTTGGTGAGTACAAAAATCATTAATACTAAGGTCAAATATTACAAACTGGTTTTCACACTTTCCATGCCCACCGCTAGCTCTTCCACTGGTCCATTGTTAACCTGGCTCTTCAATTATTATGAAGCAATTATTCTAAAAGAAATTGTAATCAAATTGCTCAAAAAAAAACAATTTAAAAAATAAGGATTGTTTTCTTCAAAACATAATTAATAAAACATAATTAAGTCTGTCAAAACACTGTAAATCAAAATGGAATGAGGTTCACATTTCTGTTCGCAAATAGTTATGACTTCATTATTCCGTTGCTAATGACACTTCGTGGATAAAAGCTTAAATCAAATCCATTTTGCAACTTACCAAGACATCGATAGAGGCCCATTCGACGTCCTAGCCACCCCCCCCCCCCGTTCTAAAGCAAATTAGAGCATGGAAAAGGAATTTTTTGAAATCCCAATATATTTGGATGTTTTGCCCCGACCCCTTCGGAAGCCACTGTCCAGCGTTTATTATTTATTTTTAATTTTAAAGTTATTTCATTTCTGGGAACATACCATCAAACCATAACATACATAAATGAACTATATGATGATCTTTCGTCTTTTCGTCGAAGATCTTTCCCGGCAATAGTGACCAAGACACCGTGATGTACAACCGCTTGCCTGTATCCAAGTTATGCCGATATGTTCGTCTATTACCTTACACCTGGCAAGGCTGGGTTTCCCTGCGTATGGAGTTCTATGGAGAAGGGCCTATAGAAGGTGCGTTTCATGCCTAAACTGAAAAACGCACTTTGTTTTATGTATGTATGTAAGTTTCCCTATTGTCACAACACGGTGTGAGAATGTGTTCCCCCTGACGGCCAATAGCGCAAAGATGCTCTTTTGGGCGATAGTGGAAAGTCGATATTGGTCCTACTCCTGAATCAATGAGCCTTCATTTTAGCTTCTTTGGAAACTTCAGGCATTTATTTCAAATGACGTTGTATACGTTGTATACAGTGGACCACTTCAAAACCAGACTCTGGGATAAAACGAAATGGGCCTCATAGAAAGTCCCTTTATTTCTTTTAAATTAAAAGTATATCAACTCTACAAATAGACATACGGATACTATTGGCGCTATTATTGGTCATAAGTATCCCGATTCGAAAACCCGGACCAGGAACAGACTTTACAGATTCAGATCCCATCTAATAAACAAATGATACTAAAATAACTATCTGACATTTTAGGGTACCACGAGATATCCATTCACAGTTCTCCTTTGGGTATTACGTTCTATAGATAAAGATGAAAATTGACTGAAACGAAAATACATTATTCGTTCCAATGATATCCTACAAAAATGCACGTATTGCTTCTTAAAAACAAAGATCACTTCCTACGAACAGATGTCTTCCCGGACGCTAGCCCTTTGGGGATAGAAAGTGGGGCCATCCCAAATTCGAGCTTCAGTGCTTCGAGTGAGTTTGACGCTGACCATGCCCCATGGAGAGGGCGGCTAAATATAGTTCGTGAAGGAAGCTTACGTGGATCCTGGTCAGCAGCGACAACAAATGCTAACCAGTTTATTCAGGTAAGATCGCATTCAGAAATTTCTTTTCTGTTGGATTTTAGTCCGTCCCCATGATTTTAAATATACGATAAACGCCAATGCCTTTCATCTCTCCAACGGTTTTTTTTTTAAATTGTCAACTTATATATATTTATATAATAAAGTTTCCCGTACTGTATATATTTGATGGCGGGTGTGTACATGCACATTTTATTATTACTTTCGTTATCATTACTGCTATCATTATCACCATCATCACTATTATCAACAAAATGTAAGGTTGATCTGTTAACTACCTACCGCATCATTGGAGTGGCAACGCAAGGTCGTCATGATGTCGCCCAATGGGTGACTAGTTTCAAGATCAGCTGTAGCTTGGACGGTGTTGCCTTTGATACAGTGAAAGACCCCGTCAACGCCACCGTCGACAAAGTAGGTGTCTATATGATTTTTATTCTTTATACCCGTTGCACACAATACGTAATTTTGATTGCGTATTACCCGCTATAATCAAGCCTGTAAAAGGCTTCCAACCCATACGCATGTAATTGAAGGCAATGTAAACACTGTTCATTTTGCAATCATCTTTTGTATGATATGGCGCGTCAAACAGTCAATGGCGCAGTCTTACGTCAGACAAAAAGAGGCCTCGTGTACGACAGGGCCATGTTTCATAAATTTGTCATCAATGACAAGTTGCCATAACTGTTATAAGCGACCGAAATCCATGCATCTGATTGGCTGAGAGCAAATTTGTCGGTAAAAATCACCGACAAGACACTCGATGAACCCCCCCCCCCCCCCCCACGTGTGCAACTGGCAATGAAGAGATTACATACTATGTAGCCAGTCATTCTTTAGAAGCATTACAAACAAACAAACAAACCTTTGCTTTGGAGGTAGTCAGAAACGCTTGAAACCCTTAGGATGGGACAACAGTAATGAGAAAAGGACTGAAATCCCGTAATAGATCAATGTTGAGACAAATTTTATATCATCTGACACAAAGATGGAGTTCTTTGATGCGTCTTGAATACAAGCATCCCTTGAAGGATTGCTTGGACGTACTCATGCAGAAATCTGTTTTCACTTTGAAACATTGGAATGAGGTGAGGTGAAATGGATGGTGGGGAAGGGGGGGGGGGTGCAGGTGGGCGATGCCTCCCAAATTTTGGTGAGTACAAAATCATTAATACTAAGGTCAAATATTACAAACTGGTTTTCACACTTTCCATGCCCACCGCTAGCTCTTCCACTGGTCCATTGTTAACCTGGCTCTTCAATTATTATGAAGCAATTATTCTAAAAGAAATTGTAATCAAATTGCTCAAAAAAACAATTTAAAAAATAAGGATTGTTTTCTTCAAAACATAATTAATAAAACATAATTAAGTCTGTCAAAACACTGTAAATCAAAATGGAATGAGGTTCACATTTTTGTTCGCAAATAGCTATGACTTCATTATTCCGTTGCTAATGACACTTCGTGGATAAAAGCTTAAATCAAATCCATTTTGCAACTTACCAAGACATCGATAGAGGTCCATTCGACGTCCTAGCCACCCCCCCCCCCCCCCGTTCTAAAGCAAATTAGAGCATGGAAAAGGAATTTTTTGAAATACCAATATATTTGGATGTTTTGCCCCGACCCCTTCTGAAGCCACTGTCCAGCGTTTATTATTTATTTTTAATTTTAAAGTTATTTCATTTCTGGGAACATACCATCAAACCATAACATACATAAATGAACTATATGATGATCTTTCGTCTTTTCGTCGAAGATCTTTCCCGGCAATAGTGACCAAGACACCGTGATGTACAACCGCTTGCCTGTATCCAAGTTATGCCGATATGTTCGTCTATTACCTTACACCTGGCAAGGATGGGTTTCCCTGCGTATGGAGTTCTATGGAGAAGGGCCTATAGAAGGTGCGTTCCATGCCTAAACTGAAAAACGCACTTTGTTTTATGTATGTATGTAAGTTTCCCTATTGTCACAACACGGCGTGAGAATGTGTTTCCCCTGACGGCCAATAGCGCAAAGATACTCTTTTGGGCGATAGTGGAAAGTCGATATTGGTCCTACTCCTGAATCAATGAGCCTTCATTTTAGCTTCTTCGGAAACTTCAGGCATTTAAAAAGTAAAGGCAATATATATTTTTTTAAATGCATAATATTTGTGTTTTTTAATGCACGTGCAAATTGCCTTACTTTTTAAGATAAATCTACGCTAGAGATTTCATATATCCGTCTACCCATAAATCAGCGCCACAAATTCTGTCTACCCATAAAGCAGCACCACTAATTCCATCTACCATAAATCAAGCACCAGTTCCGTCTATCCATAAATCAGCACCACTATTTCCGTGTGCCCATAATTCAGCACCACTAATTCCATCTACCATAATTCAGCACTACTAATTCCGTCTACTTATAAATTGGCTCCATTAATTCTATCTACCATAAATCAGCACCACTACGTCTTGTACACTGTAAAAACTAAAGTGCTACTTTTAGGGGCATGTATAGTGACTGCACCTGAAATGCTGTTTATAGCACTTGTAGTGTGCTAATTTACCAGCAAAAAAAAGTGACCGTGGCGAGCCTCGAACCAGGTTCCGCTGATTGAGAGGCGCTGACGTTACCGATGGACTAACGAATGCTTCTTGCAATCCAGTTTAGTCATGGGAGTCAAGTAGATAACATGAACTACGTGGTGTCGTAAATTCACTATGTAACAATATGATCTGCTCTAAGCCGTACGATGTGAGTTAGTCTAGCGGTAATGCCAGCAATTCTCGATCGGCGGACCCTGGTGCGAGGCTCGCCAAAATCATTTTTTTAATGAATATTTAGCAGTTTAAGGAGCCGGTCCGCGAAATTTTTTTTCCTGTACCTTTGGGGTTATCCAATATGAATATTCATGAAAGAGACTACAAGTATCGGACTTGTATTTGCTTACTCAGTTTCATCTTATTTTTAAATCAGCAAAAAAAAAATTTCATAATATATTCCTCTGCCGAGATTCGAACTCGCGGTCCTTTCATCGATAGCGCACCAGATTATCCGATTGCGCCACAGAGAACAGCTGCTCAATGGCCTTGCTCGTTTTATCATATCCCTACAGTTCGTTTTCATGAATATTCATGCCGACTAGTCTTGACGGAATAAACCGTATTACTTGTCATGCGCATGCGTACTCTCATCTCTAAGACCCAAGTCATGAATATTGGAAAGACCCAAAGGTACAGGGAAAAAAAATTCGCAGCCGGCCCAGCTCCCGTGAAAGTGCTGAAATAGCACGCTGTGTGCATTCAATAGTACGGAAGCTTATAAGTGCAGCGCCTTGGCGAGTTGTTTAACTCGCCAAGGCGCCTTGTTTCGGCCATAAAGGCGAGAAGGCGACTTGTACAAAGTCGCCAAGGTGCCCTGTTTCAGACAAGAAGGCGATAAGGCGACTTCTACAAACTCGCCAAGGTGCCTTGTTTAAGATGAGAAGGCGAGAAGACGGAAAGTACAAACTTACAAAGGCGCCTTGTTTTAGGCAAGAAGGCGGTAAGGCGACTTGTACAAACTCGCCAAGGCGCCATATTCAAGACGAGAAGGCGTGAAGGCGACCGTGTACAAACTCGCCAAGGCGCCTTGTCTAAGACCAGAAGGTGCGAAGGCGACTTGTGCAAACTCGCCAAGGCGCCTTCTTCAAGACGAGAAGGCGTGAAGGCGACGGTGTAAAATCTTGCCAAGGCGCCTTTTAAATACGAGAAGGCGCGAAGAAGACTTGTACAAACTCGCCAAAGCGCCTTGTTTTATACGAGAAGGCGAGGTGGCGACTTGTGCAAAAGCGAGCCAAGGCGCCTTATTCAAGACGAGAAGGCGTGAAGGCAACTTGTGCAAACTCGCCAAGCTTTTGAAAATTTTCACATTTCAAACCTTCAAAAACTAGATTTCTAGTGCATTAACCCTGCGGATTTTGGGGTGCGTAATCCGTATAAAGATTATGATTTTTCTTTCTGCCCCCTCCCCTAGATACGCCACAGAGCGAAGCGACCGAGCGGGGGGGGGGGGGGGGGTGGGAGGGGGTATCCCCCTCCCACACCAGGGACTTTTTCGAAAATCTGTCTATAAAACTTCCATTTTAGAGCATCCCAAAATGTTTTTTTAATGAATAAAAGGAATGCAAGGATCTACGCCAACGGACGGAACCCCTCAATTGGGAATGACAATGCGAGCGAACGAATTTTCTTCCATATTTTCGCATTGAAATTATGGCATTTCTTATTTCCTTACTTATAATAATCAAAGAATGTGATAGTATTTCATGGTCAAATATAATAAGTTTGGATAATTATTAGTTTTAAGTTATATTGGGGGGATGATAATACAGGCTACCCCCCCCCCCCCCCCCCGGGATCGACACCCATGGGGGCTAGACGTGAAGGATCCAACCGCATAGCCAAGATTTCATTTTAGGGGGCGGTTGTAAGCAGGCGAAGAGTGCGAAATTGGTGATGAGCACGCAAAGCAAATTAGTTTCCCCCCATCCCGCGCGAAGCGCGAAAGTTCTGACGTTTTAGCAACTTTGAGAGAAAGAAAACGGCTTGTAGCAAACAAACTTTCAGGCGGAAAGTTAGTTCGACGCCCTTGCTGCTTTTCAGTTATTTGGACGGAATACTGCATTGTATGTAACAGGGGTGGGTGCGGGAAGGGGGGAGTTTTCAGATATTACTTCAATAAAGAGATATTGCAAGTGAAATTACAAGTTAAATTACGCTCTATTCAAGCGTAAAAGCGACTCGTGAGTAGGCTACTCGACGCACCCGTACACGCTCGCCAAGATAGGGCCTCGCGCGGAACCCAACTCGAAGTTCGGATCCGCGCGAGCATCTTCCATGCTATCCTTTAGTTCCCTCATACTCCTAAGTTGTTGATCTATAGAATGCCAGATAAAGTTTTTTTTTTTTTTTTTGGGGGGGGGGGGGGGGGGGGGGGGAAGGGGGGGGGGGGGGGGTTAATTGTTTACTTTCTAGCGGTATACAAATTATGTTTTCAAGTAGTTGGTACACTGTAACCATTTGAGGGATTAAAGGCCAAGTCCACACTAATATCAAGTTGATTTGAATAAATAGAGTAAAATTAAACAAGCATAATGCTGAAAATTTCACCAAAATCGGAAGTAAAATAAGAAAGTTACGAAATTTTTAAGTTTCGCTTAATTTCACGAAACAGTTATATGCACATCCTGGTCAGTATGCAAATGAGGGAACTGATGACGTCATCCACTCACAATTTCTTTTGTATTTTATTATATGAAATATGAATTTTTTATTTTTTTTTCCTCATTGTGATGTCAAACAAAAATTGATTCCTCCCTGAACATGTAATATCTGAAGCTCATATTTTGAAAATAGTATAACGACAAGGAACCTCTAACATACAGAGCAAAATATTTTTTGGTGGTTGGTACACTTTAACCCTTTCAATCCCAAATTATGGTGAAATGCTCAGATATGTTCTGTGATTTTTTTCTGCACTATTTTTATACTAAATATGACAGAAAGTTTTTAAAAAGTGGAAAAAAATGTAGTGTTAATTAAATCACTGAATAGGGACTCGAAAGTCCCATCAGACAGGAAAGGGGTGAAGAATGCATGGCATTTTTTTACAAACAAGCTTAGTCTGATCCGGGACTGAAAAGTCCCGTCGGCCTTGAAAGGGTTAAGTTACTTCGAGAACGAAAATAGGACGGACAGATGGACAACCCAAAAACATAATGCTTCTATATAGCACCCAACTATGGTGGGCAGAGGCATAATAAGGCACTCAACAGATATGAAAAAGGGACATTTTTCTCGGGCGAAAAGTGGCACATATTTTTTTTTATGCTTGGAAAAGTGTGTGGGGGGGGGGGGCACTGTGACCCTACCCGGCCCCCAGACTGATTGTAAAGTTGCGCTTGATTTTCAATTGATTGCAAGTCTCCCGAGTGCATACACTGTACATGGAAAGTTGGAAACTAAAGTGTTTGTCTTCCTGCCTACCGGTCTGCCTACAATGGCTAAAATCTTAAATTCAAAGTGTCATTAGCAAGCGCGGTTCTGGAGGACAAACTTGAGGGGGTAGGCCTATGTATAGTAATAAATAAGACGACTTTGTGCAAGTCGCCTTCGCGCCTTCTCGTCTAAAACAAGGCCCCTTGGCAAGTTTGGACATTTCGCCTTCCCGCTTTCTTGTCTTAAACATGGCGCCTTGGTGAGTTTGTAAAAGCCGCCAACTCGCCATCTCTTCTTAGACAAGGCGCCTTAGCGAGATCGTACAAGTCGCCTTTACGCCTTCTCGTCTTGAATAAGGCGCCTTGGCGAGTTTGCACAAGGCGTCATCTCGCCTTCTCGTATTACACAAGGCGCCTGTATTACACAAGGCGCCTTGGCGAGTTTGTACAAGTCGCCTTCACGCCTTCTCGTTTTGAATAAGGCGCCTTGGCGATATTTTACAAGTCGCCTTCTCGCCTTCTTACCCAAACAAGGCGCCTCGGTGAGTTTGTACAAGTAGCCTTCGCGCCTTCTCGTCTTAAACAAGGCGCCTTTATTATAGCGAGATCGTACAAGTCGCCTTCACGCCTTCTCGTCTTGGATAAGGCGCCTTGGCGAGTTTGCACAAGGCGTCACCTCGCCTTCTCGTATTAAAAAAGGCGCCTTGGCGAGTTTGCACACAGCGCCACCTCGCCTTCTCGTCTTGAATAAGGCGCCTTGGTGAGTTTGTACAAGTCGCATTATCGCCTTCTTGTCTGAAACAGGGCACCTTGGCGACTTTGTACAAGTCGCCTTCTCGCCTTTATGGCCGAAACAAGGCGCCTTGGCGAGTTAAACAACTCGCCAAGGCGCTGCACTTATAAGCTTCCGTACAATAGCACTCTGAGTGCAGTCCCTATGCATGCCCTCAAAAAGTGTTATACACAGCACTTCAGTTTTTACAGTGTACAGATGACGTCAAAATAAGACGTCCTCTTGACGTCTTGCGTTGGTGCAAGTTCTCGTCTTATTGACATAATTACAGGAAGTAAAAAAGACGAAAACCACGACGTAAATATCACGTCATTTTTAATACTTTCTGCTATCAGGGCACTAATTCCATCTACCATAAATCAGCACCACTAATTCCTTCTACCATAAATCAAGCACCACTAATTCCATCTACCATAAATCAGCACCACTAATTCCATCTACTCATAAATCAGCACTACTAATTCCATCTACCGATAAATCAGCACCACTAATTCCGTCTACCATGCATATCAGCACCACTAATTACATCTGCAATAAATCAGCACCACTAATTCCATTTACCATAAATCAAGCACCAGTAATTCCATCTACCCATAAATCAAGCACCACTAATTCCATATCTACTATAAATCAGCACTACTAATTCCATCTACCATAAATCAAGCACCACTAATTCCATATCTACTATAAATCAGACCCACTAATTCCATCTATTATAAATCAAACACAACTAATTCCATATCTACTATAAATCAGCACTGCTAATTCCATCTACCATAAATCAAGCACCCTAATTCCATATATACTATAAATCAGCACTACTAATTCCATCTACCATAAATCAAGCACCACTAATTCATATCTACTATAAATAGCACCACTAATTCCTTCTACCATAAATCAAGCACCACTAATTCCATCTACCATAAATCGACACCACTAATTCCTTCTACCCATAAATCAGCACTACTAATTCCATCTACTCATAAATCAGCACTACTAATTCCATCTACCATAAATCAAGCACCACTAATTCCATATCTACTATAAATCGACACCACTAATTCCTTCTACCCATAAATCAGCACCACTAATTCCATATCTACTATAAATCAGCACTACTAATTCCATCTACCGATAAATCAGCACCACTAATTCCGTCTACCCATATCAGCACCACTAATTCCATATCTACTATAAATCGACACCACTAATTCCATCTACCCTTAAATCAAGCACCAATAATTCCATCTACCCATAAATCAAGCACCACTAATTCCATATCTAATATAAATCAGCACTACTAATTCCATCTACCATAAATCAAGCACCACTAATTCCATATCTACTATAAATTAGCACTACTAATTCCATCTACCATAAATTAAGCACCACTAATTCCATATCTACTATAAATCAGCACTACTTATTTTACCTACCGATAAATCAGCACCACTAATTCCATCTACCATAAATCAGCACTACTTATTTTATCTACCGATAAATCAGCACCACTAATCCATCTACCGATAAATCCACACCACTCAGATTCAGATTCAGATTCAGATTTTTATTTCATTACACTTTCATTTTTCAAAGTACATGTATATAACAATATGTATTATGCAATCAACAATATTGACAATACAACTTAGTGCAGAAAAGTTTTTTATCATTACAAGCAAAATAATGTGCATTAAAGTTTGAGTTGTAAGAAAAAAGTAAGAGTAATGAAGTCTACATTAGATTAATTTTATGAAAATGATAATGAAAACAGAGACCAGCATAGAAGCATAGCTTGTAGAAGCGCTGGTCCCTGGCAAAAGATAAATCATGAATACAGCACATAAAAAACTAGTCTGGGCAACCATGCATAAAATGCCCAATAAAAGGGAAAAAGAAGAAGACAGATACATGGCCATGGAAAGCAAACAAAATCATAAGCATAACACACTTTCCATCGAAGAGAAAGCATTGAGAAATAATAAAGCTGGGAATAGTAACAATGGAAAGGAGTAAATTTTACAAAAGACAGAAGAAGGACAAAGTGACAGGGGGCGAGGGGGGGGGGTTGGAGGGGCAGGGTCTGGAAGGTTTCATTTAATCTATAGATTTTGCTACACAGGTAAACAAGAATCACCATTGAGGGATCAACGTTCATAAAAAGCAATAAGTGATTTTCTCAATTTACGTTTGAGTGTACTTAAACTTATACTGTCTCGTATATTTAAAGGGAGTGAATTCCAAAATTTAGGAGCTGTATATGAAAAAGTATTCTGGGTTAATGCTGTACGAGTTCTTGGCAAGTGATATAGATTGATTTGTCTGGTGGGGTAATGATGGATCTCATTATTTGCTGTAAATATATTATTGAAGACAGTTGGCAATTCATGATTATGATACTGAAACATAAGTACAGCAAGATTGAGGCGGTAAATATCATACATTTTTAGTACATTATTACAGTGAAAAAGACCATCAGTGTGGTGGCGATAATTAACTTTACTTATAATTCGCATAGCTTTTTTCTGTAATAAAAAAACTCTGTCTAGCAGGCATGCCGCACTGTTTCCCCAGGCTAATATTCCATAATTAAGATATGGTAAAACTAGTGTGGAGTATAGTGATAGAAGTATGTTTGGCGGAAAAGACCATTTGAGTTTGTTAATCATACCTATGTTTCTGGATATCAATTTACATACATTATCAATATGATGCTTCCATGATAGCTTATTATCTATTATAGTGCCGAGAAATTTTGTTTCAATCACCTTCTGTATTTGTATATTATCTATGAGAATTGGATGAGGAAGTTCGTTAAAAGTATTACTAAATAACATGTAATTTGTTTTCTCTAGATTTAGTGATAACTTGTTAGCCTTAATCCATTTTGCAACTGAATCCAGTTCAGAATTAATCACATTACATATAGTTTCTAGGCTTTTATGCGAGAAAAATAGATTAGTGTCATCTGCATACATGATAAAAGTCAATAAATTTAATGATCTATGAAAGTCATTTATATGCAAGATAAAAAGTAAAGGGCCTAGAATTGAACCCTGTGGAACACCACAATTAATATTTCTTAATTGTGACATGCAGTTCTCAATACAGACATATTGCTTACGTTCGTATAAATAATTTCGAAACCACTCTGAAACAATGCCCCTTATGCCATAATGTGAAAGTTTGCTTAAGAGAATTTCTTGATCTATAGTGTCGAATGCCTTAGAGAAATCTAAGAACATTCCTATTATGTGGGTACCGTTATCAATAGAACTTGTAGTATTATTGATCAGAGAGAGGAGAGCATGTGTTGTATTATGGTCTTTTCTAAATCCGAATTGAGATTCATGTAAAATATCGTTATTATTCAAAAACATCATTGTGCGAGTAAAAACTACTTTTTCAAGTATTTTGGAGAAAGTGGTTAACAAAGATATTGGCCTGTAATTTGATCGCGATAACGGATTACCCTTTTTAAAAATAGGGATATTTTTTCTATTAACAAAATCAATTTCTATAAAAAGTGTTTCTATGGAATCATTCACATAATTCAATACAGGTCTCTTATTATATTTATATTCTGAGGAAATATATAGCGCAACACCGCCCCCGATTTTATTGGTCCTATTATTCACTATTAAATCAAAACCCTGAATTGTGAACAAAGAATTAGGGGTATCTGAAAGCCATGTTTCTGATAGGCTAATTACAGAACATTTAAAACTAAGCCGTTCAAGAAGATTACGCAAACACTAAAAGTTTCTATTCATATTCTAATATTAGCATGAAACAAAGAAAACTCAGCCGTATCCATATTTAAAAAGTGTGAAGCAAATTGATTTTCAGAGTAATAAGAGGATGATTTGGCTTTATCATGTTCATTGTCATCAAAAGGTACATCAAAATCTTTGGCATTCGAATTTAGAGTAGTGATCATATCATTAACAAATTTAGTATCAGGACTGCGAGTTTGAGAGTGTAATAACGTTTGGAAGGCATCTAAGAATTCATCATTGGTTAAGTTA
Source organism: Heliocidaris erythrogramma (assembly GCA_025617745.1). Classification (NCBI taxonomy): domain Eukaryota; kingdom Metazoa; phylum Echinodermata; class Echinoidea; order Camarodonta; family Echinometridae; genus Heliocidaris; species Heliocidaris erythrogramma. Next base: position 13,707,574 of record CM046861.1, read on the forward strand.
TTACCGGGTATGTTGTCATTATTATCGTTATTTACCATTATGTAAGATTATCATCCCCGTAAAGAGATTGATCTTAGGCCAACTGAGGGGAAGGGGGTAGGGGTAGGGTCTGTTAGGGAGGGATACTGTCACAACGTACGTGGATACACCATTTAGAGAACAGATATTTAAGAGACAAGAGAACATCACACAAAAAAAAACAAAGACAAAAACAAAAACAAAGGCAAAGACTGTATAAAACAGTCTCAGGACAAGGCCATGCATCTAACAGTGAGTATTTAGAAATAGTAATAAGAGTTTAAAATACACATTGTGTTCATTGTGTTAATGCATTTGCTTGAGGAAGTGGTTTGATGATAGGCACCAGATATTTGAATGGGCAAAAGTAAATAATCAAAGACAAAAACAGTGATAATAACATAATCAATGAGCGTGGAAGCGTTGAGGTCATGCGTTGTTCGCCAAGCAATAATACAGATTTACACCAAAAAAAAATGTTAACACTAACTAACCATCAAGACCACGGGCCACCGAACAAAAAGACAACCGATGGGTCGATGACCGTTTGTATCATTGGTAGCAGAAGCAGCTTTAAAATTATTGTGAATGTTGCGTATTTAACTTGTAGGGGGCATGATTCAGTAAGAAAGGGGCTTTCTTGGTTAATCTGGAAAAGTGGGTTGGGGTTCTGTATTCGTGCTTGACCTTATAGGGCAAATAAGCTATTTAACAATAGTTCCAAAATATATGGATTGTTGCTGACAATAAAATAAGTAAGCATCAGAAAATGTAAAATGGAATACTGACAATAAACAAGCAAACACCGATAAGCGTATTTGTGCACATAAAGCATTAAGGGTATTCAAGAGGGTATTCAAAATGGTTTAAGAGGGAAAGGAATTTGGTACTATCAAGTAACAAAACAGAATACAAGTGTACATCAGAAACAGAGCATGCATTTAAAATTGCGATGGACGAGTATAGAAGTTATGAACATAGAATAAACAGATAACACCACGACTAACCTGTTTAACCATTGAGTACTTGTGAGGCTTATTAAGCTACGGGGCCAAGGTATTTGAGATAAAAAAGAGAAATAAAATAGGCAAGTTAAGTACAAGTTGTCAATTACTGAGTGAGGGCATGCAGAAGGTTTTTTTTGCAGGATATATCGAGTCAGCTGGAAATAACAAATTAGCCTAGGACATAGGCTTTTAAGGCAGTCTCGGTTATCTGGGGTCAGGCTTAAATGACAAAAATGCTTTTATGCTGCATGACCAAGAAGGGTTTAAGTTTTGACAAATAATGGGCGTTTTATATTGCATTGTGCTATTACAAAAAAAGAAACAAATGGATAGGGATATTAGTACCTCCAAGTACACAAATAGCAGGTTGCCATAAAACAGATGTTACAGACAAAAGCATGAATGATTCATTGTCTATATCATGAACTAACAAAGTGGTTCAGGTCAACAAAGCATCTGCCATAAATCAGCACCACTAATTCCATCTACCCTAAATCAAGCACCGCTAATTCCATCTACCCATAAATCAAGCACCACTAATTCCATCTACCCATAAATCAAGCACCACTAATTCCATGTATCATAAATCAAGCACCACTAATTCCATATCTACTATAAATCAGCACTACTAATTCCGTCTACCCATATCACAACCACTAATTCCATCTACCGATAAATCGACACCACTAATTCCATCTACCATAAATCAGCACCACTAATTCCATCTATCATATATCAAGCACCACTAATTCCATCTACTATAAATCAGCACTACTAATTCCATCTACCATTAATCAAGCACCACTAATTCCATGTATCATAAATCAAGCACCACTAATTCCATATCTACTATAAATGAGCACTACACTCTAAAAAGTGAAGTGCTGAAAAACGAGTGCTAATTGGAAGTTTGCACTTGACATGCTATTTCTAACACCTCACGTGCCATTTGCGTCTGGGAGATAAGGTGCAGAAAATTGAGTGCTAAAAGTAAGTGCTGAATGTTAGGACGCTCGTTACACTTCAAGTGCTGACCAACGTCCCGTGACTTTAGCAGTTGCACAATTCTGTGCTAATAAGCGATTTCGTAATTAAGATTTGCGCATGAGCAGATAAAGGTCATTTGACATCAACTGGAATTTTCGTTTATAATTCACTGAGATAAGCATCGACTGTGTAATGATTATTCATATATTCATTTATTTAACAAGTGTTCATTGATGGTTGGTATTTGACAGTCTGCCAAATGATAGCCAACTTGCAAACAATGCGCTTTCCCAAGTGTTCATTGACGTGCTATTCTAGTCACCTGGTCTACGATGTCTTTCTTTCATAGAGTTTGAATTCTGTATGTTGCAAACTTACGTATTATCTTTCTTGAAAAGATGCCTATCCTAATGAATATAGAGAAAGGTCATTTGCGAAAAGTTGCTCATAGGCCAATTACGAAATCGCTTATTACGCAACTGTAGTGCAAGAGCCATCATCTCCTTGCACAGGCATGGCGTGGTAAGTTAAATTAAATTTAGAACTTCTATAATTTTATGCGAATACAGGTATCAAATAATATGTTATTTACATTAATTTTTGTGGTGGTGGATATGAAACATGATGAAAAGCAATGAAATTGAAATGCCATGTTTCAGCATGTGTGGTGGTGTGGCTAGCCAGGATTAGCTTCGTGAATGTAGAAAAAAAAATGGCTATACGCCTTCTACACACGAAGCTAGGCGTTATTACCCAGCAATCAGATTCCGCACGGGGTAGTACGACATGAAAAATGCCCTGAAATCACACTTTTCTGATAATTTCCGCGACCCACAGGCCCTTCCCCACAGCGTTTCCTCCTAGGGAAACGTTTGGAATTACAATTTTTTTTTGATTGAGTATAATTTTGGAAATATATCCATAAAAAGATGATAAAAATTTCAGAAAACTCACCAGCGTTTGCGTATCCATGCCTCCGAGGTCATGCAGATCAAAATGGCGGCACGATCGCCGTAATCGAAATCATGAAAACTATTAGGCGCCGTTTGTAAATTTATTATTTAGCTCAATTATTTACATATAATTCACTATTTAGCTCTTTTCTACGATTATTATACGATAAAATGACATAAAGGATACAATGTTTTATAAATAATGAATTTTGCAATTTCCATTTTTTTTAAATAATGATTTTACAATATTCATCATATATAAATAAAGAATTTTGCAGTTTCCATTATTTATAAATAATGATTTCACAAATTCATTATATATCAAATATTATGGAAATTGCAAAATTCATTATTTATAAAACATTGTATCCTTTATGTCATTTTATAAGTAAAAATTGTAATTCCAAACGTTTCCCTAGGAGGAAACGCTGTGGGGAAGGGCCTGTGGGTCGCGGAAATTATCAGAAAAGTGTGATTTCAGGGCATTTTTCATGTCGTACTACCCCGTGCGGAATCTGATTGCTGGGTAATAACGCCTAGCTTCGTGTGTAGAAGGCGTATAGCCATTTTTTTTTTCTACATTCACGAAGCTAATCCTGGCTAGGTGTGGCCAACCGTCTACGGTACGCGTTGTCGTTGACATGAAAATTGTTGATCATGCGGGGTCAGCCAGGGATGGGGCATGATCGACCGCGTCTTTTTTTTGTAACCAAGCCTAGGCAGAACCCCCTTTTTGAAGACTTTGAAAGAGACTACAAGTATCGGACTTGTATTTTCTTACTCAGTCACCTTATTTTTAAATAAGCAAAAGAAAATTTCGTAATATAAACTTCTGCCGAGGTTCGAACTCGTGGTTCTTTCACCAAGAGAGGACTGGATTATCCGATTGCGCCACACAGAACAGCTGCTCGATGCCCTTGCTCGTTTTATTATATCGCTATAATTCGTTTTCATAAATATTTATGCAGACTAGTCTTGACGGAATAAACCGTATTAGTATGAAAAAATGCGAAATCTGCCTAGGCTTGGTTACAAAAAAAAAAAGACGCCGGCCGGGCATTGTCGTAAATCAAGATGATGACCCGTCTGCCGGGAACATGTTGGCGCACTCTCGTGCTGTTGCAGCTAAGAAATCCTCGAACGATTCCCTCGTCGTCGTCTCTCTGGACACGGTGTGGTGGACGAGGCCCACCTCTCCAGATACTGCAAATGTGATGTTGCAGTTTTTTCCACGCTGACGGTTGACGACGCGACGAACAGGGGTGCCCCTGGCAGCTCTCCCAAAAGACCTCCTCGTCCAAATGTTATAGCCGCACTCATCGATGTATACACAATGACTGATGACCCCTTGGGCCATGAACCACTGTGCGTACTCTTGGCGCTTTTCCATAGTTATGGGGGTATTTCTGGCATCAGGAACGTCTTCGGCCAGTTTGAGGGTTATCAGCATCCCATCAAGTGCCCTGGAGATAGATGTCACGGAAACGGCGGTCTTCTGGGGCAGGGAGGCTTCTAAGTCGCGCTTCATTTGCAAAAGAGTTTCTAAGGGATTGGCACCAATTATTTGCTGAAGACGGGCTCGCATGTCCTCGTCAACCTTCACGTTGTTTGCTCCCCCTCTTTGCAATTTGTGACGTCTACCTGCCCTTAGGTAGGTGGCTACTATGGATCTTGCAGTGCTCCTGTTGATACCCAGGGTGTCTGCAAGTTGCAGGTAATCTGCCTGATGTCCCTCAAATAAATTGAAAGATATTAATGCTAAATTACTTGACCGAAGTTTTTAGGTAATGTATAACAATTCTTGTTTATTTTATCCAAAATATTGGGGGGGATGATAATACAGGCTATCCCCCACCTAAATTTTTTTTGGGGGATATATACCCCCATTCCCCCCGGGCTCGACCTTATCATTCAGCGAAACTGAACATGTGCACACCCTAACCGGCCCGGGTTTCGCAGGTGCTTGACCCCTCAAATGTCAATCCCCCCCCCCCCGCATTGTTTCTTTTTCTTTCTTTTTTTCTTTCTTTTCCTCCTTATCCTTTTTCTCATTTTCTTTCCTCTTTTCCCCTTCTTTCCTTCCTCCTTTCTTCTTCCTTTTCTTTTCCCCTCTTTTTTCTTTTTTTTCCACCGCCAATAGGGGGTGCCGCGGCCGATTCGACCCCCACCTGGATCGGCTAGTGCATCTAGTGATCTTCAGTGTATCTGTAAGGAACTCCATACTGTCGTACACTAAAATCTTTCCACCCCGACGGCTCCCGGCACAACAATCTTGGGGCTTCGAATGGAGAAAGCAATGTGTGTCTCTGTGTGTGGTATACACAGTACAGAATCCGTATTGCTTTTACATTTGAATGTATAATGTATAGTGTCTCCTACTGTTGTTGGGAGTTTACGTGCCTGGCCCAGTATATAAATGTAAATGGGTACCTGATATGCTTGAGCGCTAGTAACTTTGGCGGCTCGGCTATGATCAGGGTAATAATGTCTAATCGCCATGAGCGTCAAAATTTGAAAATGACTGTATATTAAGAAACGAGCATAGAATCAAAATTACTTAACCAAAGTCAATGATCTTGATTTCATTTTCTTTAGTAGAAGATGCTTTACCCAATATTGTAACAAAATTATATACTGAAATATAATGAAAATCCGCCGTTCCGGTTTTTGTCGGACACCCAACGTCCGTAACTATCAAGCTTTTTATTACTATAGACAGTTCTGTTTACTTCATTTTATCCCACTTCAAGGAAACATATAAATCATTTTAATGTCTCACTAAACATAGGCATATTGACAAGGTGTTTTATTACCGTCCAAGCAGTTCGATCACGTTTCAAATTTATTTCATGTTAAAGGCAAGGTTGAAATCTGGGAAGGGTAAAAAATAATTTGTGAGCTGTCTCATTCTTTTTATGTAAGTTTGGAAAATTAACGGAGAAATGTCCCCTGCAAAGGATTGCTCTTCAAATGCCCTCACATTCAAAATATGACAACAAACGGCTGAAATGTTCGGGGCGAACACGTGTGTGTAGTCCCATGTAACATTTTTGTGTGCATACATGCAACTCTCAGCAGGATTGAGTCAATTTCTTATCATTTTGGTGATTCCAAGACCTTACAGCACACACCAATTCTTATGTGCTATTAAATATAATCAACCTTTCTCAATTGGTTTGGGACGGTTATTTTCACAATTCAATCTCATGACCAAAACTCGACTTTATCTTTAATGTTTCAGCAGACTCGAGCACAATTGCGCTATGCTTGATAATAGTAACAGTTTGTTCTTGGGGTTTTAAGCTTTCTGTTGATATATAAATGTAATCATGAAGAAAATGTATGAATTTCTACTTTAAAAGCCATTGTATTGCTCACTTATGTAATACAACCTGTGATACAACGAACGGATGTTATATCATGGAATTGTATTGTATCACAGGTTTCATTGCACAAGATTAACAACACAGTTAGGGTTAGGTGCAGCGCGGACACTGTCCTATTAAAGTTGTATTGCACTTTTCAATATGCCTGCGCACTTGGCCATTTGGATTTATGCAAACTATGCAAAATGCCCAAAGCTGCTTTTTCGACTTTGAATAAGATAGACAATGTCATAATGATTGTTGCTATATCGTATCTCAGTCTTCTGTCTATGAACGGACAGGGCCCTAGTGCATTAAAAGTTACATTTAATCGCAACTCGAAAAATAAAACGCAACTTGATTTTCAACTAATCAAGATCACGTATTTGGGACTTGCGTTTAATTTTTTGAGTTGCGATTGAACGCAACTTTTTATGCAAGAGGGCCCACAAAGCCCAATTTAAATTTGATAATGACACAATTCAGTCTGCTGTATCGCATCTCAGTCGAGTCATGTACATCCTCAATCTCCTGTCTCCGACTGCAGTGGCGGATCTACATAGGGGAAAACCGGTCCGTGCCCCCCTCCCCCTTTGAAACCCAACTGGCATACTTTAAGTACACAATCACAAAAATTTTCCCCTTTTATTGTGTACTTTTACGTCACTGTTCCCCCTCTTTTACAAAATCCTGGATCCGCCCCTGTCCGACTGTACAGGTCTGTTGAAAGCTTTGGCGGAAATGAACAAGGCCGAAACCGTATCTTTCGTCATCTCTCTGTCCGCGGTCTTGTATTTCGTCTTAATGGTACTGGCTCTAACTGTTCGCTACATCATGCTTTGGATTAAGGGAGGTAAGCGAATTTTAGTAAAAGGTAACATGGCAATTTCACCGTAGTCTAAGTAGTCTAATGTTTCCTTAAATAGTAAACAAAGTAGTTTTTATTTCTACGCATTTCATGAACAGTGTGATGATTTCAAATCCTCATGACACCCATCAATATTTATGGGTTAGCATGATCGTGCATAGATTAAAATGCACATAACATGAATATTTATCAAGACTTTGCAAAGATAACAGTTTCTTTTTATGCAAATCCAAAGCAAGGTCAAAATAATCATTTTTGAAAATTCATTCGTGAAAAATGATTTAACTCTTAGGCGACTCATTAAATATGTAAAATGATTTTTATCATTCTTCCCCACTTTTATTAAGGAGATAAATTCTGTGGACTCCGCCTATAGATACAACTGCAAAGGTTTGCAACACATTGATCGTCACTTTCAATAAGCATATCTGATTTTTAAATATGGAAAAGTAGGTTAAGAGACAAAACAAACTAAATATTTGCCAACTCTCTCTCTCTCTCCCTATCCCCCCTCCCTCTCTTTATGTCCGCCTCCCTCTCTCTTTCTTCAGGTAAAACCGGACATAGAACGTCCCCGGCGGATGTATGAGTTGGTGAAGTTCTAACCTAGCAATGACGATGGTAATAATGAAATTTCAATGACAGAAAAAGAACCAATGAATGGCGTCAAATTTGCATTTTGCCGTCGTTGTATATAATATATGGTCCACTGGCATAGCAGAAGTTGGCCTGTATACATCATATTCTCCCGGCTCTCTACAAATCTTAATATTTTTGTCTATGTATTTATACATCACCTTATTTCTCTTTCACATGAAAGCCCTCTGTTTCTCGTCCCACTCACTATCCCCCTTCTACTGAATTTCTCTTTTGTCAAATACTTCTCCATAAATGCACCCTTTCTTTCTTCTTGATCTCTAAGTACTTCCACCCTAATACTAAATTGGTTTTAAAAGAAGCAGACAATTTAAAGATTGAAACAGATCATTGAAAGTTTAAGTGAAATCAAATAACAGATAAGAAAGTTATGAATATTTGAAGTTGTAAGTAATCGATCATAAAATCGGCAATTCCATGACGTATCTTCCATTTACGCTGTAATGAAAAAATCATAAATTTCCATTTTCTCTCAAGAAAATATTTAATCATACATGCATTCTATATTTAACATGTGTTTTTACACAAATCTATTTTTTTTTATCAACAATAAACATCTTTACTAATTTATTGACCAAAAGTTTCTATTGAGCACTCAAAAGCTTACGAGACTTGTCTGGCATAGCAACAACTAACCTATGCGGGGTCATCCCTATAGCTAGAAGGTCCGATAGTTAGCGGGTCCGATAGACCGACACCCAATAGATAGAAGGTTCGATAGACCGAATGTACGAGAGGGTCCAGTAGACAGAAGGTTCTATAGACCGAATCGGCAGGAGGGTCCAATAGTTCGAAGGTTCTATAGATCGAATGACCAACGGGTCCGATAGTCAGAAGGTCCCATAGATAGAAGGTTCGATAGTCCGAATGTACATGAGGGTCCAGTAGACAGAAGGTTCTATAAACCGAATCGGCAAAAGGGTCCGATAGTCCGAAGGTTCAGTAGGGGTCCAATAGTTAGAAGGTCCGATAGACCGACAATAAATACGTAAAAAGGGTAAAATAGTGGATAAAATGATAAGTGGGTAAAAAATAAGTGGTTAAAATAAGTGGGGGCGTTCCAATCAAAGAAAAAGCAAAAAAGGAAGAGGTTGAAAAGGAAAGAAGAAAAGAAAATAAAAGAAGCCCGAATATCATAATATTCGGGAAGTGAGGTATCCGACTATTCTCGAATGGCCCCACCCCCCCCCCCCAAAAAAAATGGTATAATTTACCCGACAGAGTCCACAGACTAAAATTGGCCACAAGGTTGTAGTACGGGTGTAGTCGGTGAACATTCAAGAAAGTATAAAAGCTGACATCATACCTGGTAGGAAAATATCACCTGACAACCCTAAAAAAAATGGAAACGCCCCCTCCCAAGAAGGTGGTAGGGCCTAATTGAAACAAGTTCATTTTTATCGGTCAGAATCTTTTGTTGTCAGAATCTTATCTTTTGTTGTCTTTTAATGAAAATTCAACTATAAAGTGTGCACCCCATAAAAATTCTTTGTTTAAAAAATAACACTTTTGTTAGAAGGGGACGCCCTTTCCACTAGAAAAAAAATGCTTCGGGCATGATGGGCCTCGGGGCTTTAGTGTGCACCATATAATTTCCATGTTTCAAAAATGGTCAGCGTTCCCCATTGCCAATACATCGGTTTAGTGGCAAAATTAACCGGGGGGGGGGGGGGGCTGAGCTGCATGGGTGGACCAGCCCCGCCCAACGGTGATGATGATGATGCTGTGATAAAATACTTTTAACATGTTGAAAATGTATAAAACAAAACTTTAAAATAAGTTCCCCATTTTTTAAAAACTTATTGTATCCACTTATTTTACCGTTTTTACGTTATTGTCGGTCTTATCGGACCTTCTAACTATCGGACCCCTACTGAACCTTCGGACTATCGTACCCTTTTGCCGATTCGGTCTATAGAACCATCTGTCTATCGGACCTTCTGACTATCGGACCCCGTTGGACATTCGATCTATAGAACCTTCGGACTATCGGACCCTCCGCCGATTCGGTCTATAGAACCGTCTGTCTATTGGACCCTCTCGTACATTCGGTCTATCGAACCTTCTATCTATTGGGTGTCGGTCTATCGGACCCGCTAACTATCGGACTTTCTAGCTATACGGCTGTAACCACGTATGCATTTCATCCGTAGAGATGCCATTATGCATAGCGGGTGCACTGAATAGTTCTTAACTAAGAACTCTGGAGAGAAACATGCATACATAGAAATGCATAAAGATGTCTATTGAGAAATGACAACTTTTTATATATAACTTTGATATTCCTTTTTTTATAATACATGTATTATTTTTGGTATTGATGTTGCATTTTGGTTACTGTACAGTTCAGTCTATATTGTACTGCCAAGCATGTTTTAATAAACCCTAAATTTATTGTATTATATTATTTGTGTTGTATCAAATTGAAGGAACTAGTGAAAAGCATTATACCACATTTATAACATAAGCTATTAAAGGGCCCCTGTCATCAAAATGCAAGTTGATACCTCTTGGTGTGCAGTCCTACATAATCTCATATTTTGATATTTAAACTTCTAAATATGTTTCATAGATTTTTAAATAATTTTCTACAAAATAGGAGGTTATGAAAGCATGTAATTCCATTATGAGCGTGTGCTGAGCTGGGGGAAATTACATACCACTATTTATTCTACAATAAAATAGACAGTGGTCCACAAGCTCAGCACACGCTCATAATAGAATTGCATGCTTTCATACAATACCTCCTCATTGCCTTTGTTTTCCTGCTGATGCTACATCATGTCTGACATAGCAACTCCTATGTTGGTATTGTATGTTGTATTGTAACAGGTGTCAGCTTTGACAAAGTTAACTACCAATTTCACTTGCAAAATCGCTCATAGCAACCTGATGATTGACAGATGATGTCACAGTGGTCTGGAGGATATTTTTAAGTGGGTGGGGCCGCTTAGCAGGTTGTAGAAAATTATTTCAATGAAATCTATGAAACATATTTAGAATTTTAATTATCAAAATATGAGATTGATTTTGGACTGCACACCAACAGGTATCAACTTGCATTTTGATGGCAGGGGCCCTTTAAGTTGGCCAGAGTCTGAGGAAGCATTTCCATATTGAATCCGCTAGATCGCTACTCTGCAATGATTACATAAAACACTCGTGGACTATTCATTGCTTTTTAGCAGGGGTTTATTGGCTTTACGATTTCTGTGTTGAAATTCTGTAATATTTTACAATATTTGTTATAAGCTACTGAAATCCTTGAATCCCTGATTGGCTGAGGGCATTTTGTCATAGAAATGGGGCAATTGTTATAAGTTTTATGAACAGGGCACTCTTGACGCCTCCCCTTCTAGCTAGTCGACGGATGGCCCTACTCTTGAACCTTGCGACCCTTCTTATACCAGCTGTAGTCGGGGGAAACTCCAAATTTTGTCGGTGCATTTACTTTGTTATATTTAACTCCGAACTAAGCAATACTTACATAATAGTGAATGGTCCTGAGTCGGATACAAGGGTATATATTGCACGAGCTATGAGCATATTCACGAGTCGGCACGAGTGAAATAATTTTAAAGCAAGTGCGATATACCCATAGAGATATAGTATGTATCTCTATGGATATACCCTTGTGTCCCACGAAAGAAAGAAAAAAAATCAATGATTCTCAATAATTTTATGAATCATAGAACCTCATTTTCACCAATACATCCTTACGTTTTACGTTTTGTATTAATTGGCACATTACACAAACAGAAAGAGAAACTTATTCTGTCCCTACCCAAGCATTTTACAAGGGCTGCATATATACATCAATTTGCGTATCCATACAGCCTTTCAGACGGATAATAATGTATGATACATTAGTGTGAGGGTGTGTGGGTATGTGTATTTGGGAGGGGTAGTATACTTATGATGGGATGATGTAGTTAGGTTTAGATGACATTGTAATTAGTGCATGTGCGTATATATTGTTGATATTCTATATTCTGTATCATTCTACGTTCATATTTCACATTTTCTTTTTTAAATACATTTTTTCCTCTTGAAAGGACGGACCCACCACTTGGAAAGAAATAGCTCTAAGTATCAATCAGCTTTTAATACTAAAGCTTCAAGCTTAATTTGAAATGACAACTGTTAGGACACTTCCATGTTTGTTATCATTAAAATATTGAACATTTTGTCCATGTGTCATAATTATTGTGTTATTATGGATAGGTAAATTTTCAAAACTTCTTTATTATCCAACGAATGGTTTTAGTCAGTGTATTATAGTTTTAGTTTTAGTGCTTTTGTATCAAAATATTGTATTAATAAATTTACTTTAATCATGCTTTGAGATAAGATATCTATATTCAATAAAATGGCCAACGGACGGTAAAAACAACTTAAAGAATTCGCTATTAAATATATTCTATGGGTGTTGGATGAAGTACTTGTATTTTTAGTTTCTCTGCTTGTGCGGTTGCTGTTGTGATTTCGTGGACAAGTCACCGGTCTGTACATAACAAGGCACGGGGTTCGAATTCCTGTCACAGCACTAAAGTCCTTTTGTAATACATTAATCTACATTTGCCACTCTCCACCAATGAGAGAAAAAAAAGGGAGAGGGGTTGGCCACATTTTTTCCGATAATGGACCGAATTGCAACAGAAGGAAATATAACAATACATTGCAAACATACACCATGTACACACACGCACATACATACGACGCCAAACTCTAGTTTCAAACGTTTCAAGATGGAAAGATATCATTTGCTCTCTGTTTATTAGTAAAATCATTCTATGACAATTATCAGGTTCGCAACATTTCTAAAAACAAAATTTAACCCGTTACCTGTTCAATATCGTATCATCTTTAAGTTGCTCTTACTTGTCTTTCATTCACTGCATGGAACTTATTATTGGGGGGATCGATCATTTATATATGCTGGTCCATTCCTGTGGAATAATCTCCCACAAGACATTCGTAATCTATCCTCTCTCAGTAACTTTAAGACCTCACTCAAAACCTGGTTAATTAGACAAGCCTTTTTGTAATTGTTCCCTTCATCCCTTTTCTTATATCTTTATATCTTCTATCTTCCTTTCACTGCGCCATGAGCATCTACCCATGATGGATACCGGTGCATTACAAATGTTGTTGCTATTATTATTATTATTATTATTATTATTATCAAAGTCCCGTATAGGGTTAATACAGGACCACCCGATTCCAGTAGGCAATGGGTTAAGCGTCATTCGCTCTCAAATACGCAATTTTTGTTCTTTTTAACATTTTCTTATCAAAAGACACAATTTCTCTCAAAAATTTCAATAGCAAAGTACAGTATTGTACAGAAATATGCAAGTATTCTTCATCAAAAAATACCTCTAAATCTAATATCCATATTTGAAGCAAGATTGAAAAAACCCCACACAATTTACTAAAAATATAAAACTGAAAAATACATAAAATGGAATACTTAAGCGCATAGAGACATGCTCCGCAAAGTGTTATGCGCTATATAAGAATTGTTAATTATTATTATTATTACTTAGATTTACGAATGTGACTGGAGAAGTGTAATATGAGTAGACAAATGTAAAATGAGTAGACATTATGTAAAATGTATTCAAAATTCACCAGTAACAAAACACACGAAGTACAAATTCGCTAAGTAAATTTGGACAAAGTTATACTTACACATTCTGTGACATGCATACCCCCCCCCCCCCCCCCCCAAAAAAAAGGAAAAAGAAAAAGAATAGAAAATAGTACTTAGATTTCTGGGCATTGATTTACACACAAAAACGTCCGATAAGCAAAAGAAAGAAAATTATCGATGATAAAAAGAAGGGCTTTAATGACCCCAAATCCCTGAAAAGCCAACAAAAAATGGGGTGGGACTGAACCCCGAGACCCCCCCCCCCCCCCCCCCCCATCTACCCCTGTATCTTTGTTGGTGTTTCCGTGGGATCTAAGTTTTTGAATGACAAATCCTCTGCTATATTTATAGTAGTTAATAAATCATAGATAAAAGAGAATATATAATTTCAGTCTTAGGGTGCAAACTACATCATGCATTTCAACGTTTGGGTATCTGCATATTATGACACTATGTATACATAACATAGGAATGCTCTATCTATTCTACTATAATAATTTCAGGTTTCTATGCTGTCAATAAAGATATGTAACCTTAAGACATGATTCGCCGTAAAACTTGAAATAAAGTAAAATCTGGTATCAAAGTAAACATTATCCATGCAACATAAATCCTTATGCTAATTTTATTACACGCTGATAATTAAATCGACAAATGAGCTTTACATTGATATCAATGTAGCTTCACACTCACTCAGTCCACAACAATTCATTAGTGTCGTAACAACAAAACATATTTCAGCTTTAAAAAAAGATGGGAAAAGTAATCTTAAAAAATGTTAAAATTTGTGCAAAAGAAAACTGAAAATTAATTCATTATTATATTATAATCAAGTCACAAATGAAAATAATGGCTGAATATCAGGAATATGAATTAACGATCACTTCCTCTATTATGACCTTCAATGCTAATATGAAGAACTCTGAGGCGGCAGAAAGCTTGTGTCACATTGTTCTGCGTGAAAGACTATCTACATGGAAGAAATTTGTCCGCGATGAATGGCGACCAAGGTTTTGATACCCGACCTGAACTACGGACTGATATCCGATTTGGTCTTCGCGGCTTTGACGGTTCTACATGTGCAGATGGATAGCCCGATGAGTGCGAGGACCATGATGACGATCAGGCAGATGAGGGCGATCCACCATGGGTCGATCAGGAGGTTAGACTGAGCGTCGTTCATTCCATCCACAGCTTGATTTTGAGAAAGAAGAAGATATGAATCGAGAGATGGGGTGCGAGAGAGAAAGAGAGAGAGAGAGAGAGAGATAAGGGATGCGGGGAAGAAAGGGAGAGAGAATGAAAGAAAGGGAGAGAGAATGAAAGAAAGAGCATGAGGGAGGAATAAAAATAAAGATGAAGTTTAGAAAAAGAAAAAAAGAAATAAGAGGGAGAGAGAGATGGGAGAGGGGGTTGAATAAAACATTTGAGATTATTATATTAAAATAGGATTATAGTTTACTTTGTTGAGTCAGGTCATTCGAGCTTTTAAATAGTATTGGATCTCACTAAAATTCCAAAAATTGTGAATCAGATGAATCAATAAGAAAAGTATGTCCACAGTGGGATTCAACTTAATAATGGAGAAATTAATGCAAATCAGTTTGAAATAGCATGTAAAACTGGACATCCACGGCAACGTAATTTGGTTGAAAAGAATAAAAGCACGAAGAATTGAAGTTACCACTCGTAAATCATTGAGCAAAAACACCACGAAAAACAAAATCAAAAATCAAAAACAAGAAACAATTGTGAAACCTATGAAGCTAATGCAAGCAAGTAGGAAATACTTATGCCAATGGGTCCGATTAGTATTGAAATTAGAGGCATGGATACTTGATTTCTTTGTTATCATAACTCCATGTACCAGGCATGTTTGTTCTCTATCCGGCTTGGCATATCTCTATATGCATTTTCTTTTAGCGCCTGGGGACTCTCTTCTGTAAGTGATATTCGCTATATAAGCAAGTTTTATTATTATTAATATTATTATTATTTCTATTTTTCAAGCTACCTTGATTGCAAAATTCTCCAGTGTATCCATTCTTACACGAGCAGACAAACCCATCGACCAAGTCCACACACGTAGATGATAATGAAGGGCATGGGTCCGAAGCGCAGTCATCTACGTCTATAAAAGAAGAAATTGATGCATGTTCTTTTATCTACTTTTCCCCTACTTTTAATCTGTAAGTAAGCACATTCAAGAATTTAAAGGGGACAGAAATGAATATTGACAAATATGATTAGACCCACCCCCCCCCCCCTGTAAAAATATACATGCAAAAGAGCATTAAGGGGAAATGATTCTATATTTAAATTGGAGGAAACTTTTCCGCCCGGCAATTTAATGCCAGTGCATCTACTACTCCATCCCAAACTGCTTTCATCGTACAGTGCAATTTGGTATTCCAACTTGCAATATCTATTTACGGAAATAATATTTCGAACATATATTTTCATATTATAGGATACCTACGGAGCCCGGGAAGGGACATGGGGAAAATATATCTTTTTTTTGGAGATATTATCTCGTTCCCTCGAGCTATTATCTCGTTCCCTCGATAATTAAACAAGTTAAACCCGACGATGGGCTTAAGTAGAGCTTAACAAGCCCCCCTCCCCCCCCCCCCCCCGGGGCTCGGAGGGGGGGGGGGGGGGCACTCAACATTATCGCTTTACACACGCGCAACAACGAGATAATATCTCGAGGGAACGAGATATTATCTCGAGGGAACGAGATAATATCTCGAGGGAACGCGATAATATCTCGAGGGAACGCGATATTATCTCGAGGGAACGAGATCGAGATATTATCTCGAGGGAACGAGGAAACTGAGGAAAGAAAGATCCATTTCAAAAAAAAATAAAAAGGTTACTAATAAGCCTAATTAGCCAGAAGCAAAAAGAAAGAAAAGACTTGCATAATAAAACCATAATATTTTAGTTCTACATTTAGTATATCAACTCATTACCTAAGTCAAATTTTACAGTATTACTGATAAGCAGTGAAAGCTTAGACATTTTCGTCATACTGGCTATTCACTTTGATTAGCTTTTCAAAATACTATTATCAGGTTTTCAAAACTGATTTACTCACTAGTTTCGCAAAATATTCCAGTGAAACCAGACTGACAGACGCACACACTGGAGAGGCATCGGGCGCCATTGTCGCACTGCAATGGCCCCCCGCATCCTTCGATTGGTGGCTCGGTGGACACTGTATTGAAAAAAGAAAAATAAGAAATGGTTTACGTCTCTTGAAAGATTTGATGATCAACAAAAATAAGTGTGTGTGTGTAATTGGATTTTTACAGACGTGTATCAATCAGATATGATTATTTACGTCTGGGACCGACCTTTAACGTCACCATCCGAAAGACGTGACTCAGTCTCGAACCTGGGTCCGCTGAATCAGTTTATAACTTCCACTGGTAGCTGGATTACAGGCGCACGCCACAACGCCCAGTTATTAAAAATATTAAAATAAGTGTATTTGCTGTCATGTTTTATTATCACCTTGTAGTGTCGGCACGGACATTTATTACGAAGAGTATTAAAGTCATTTATTTAGTTCTCTAAAAAAATTGCCAATATTTAAGAAACCAGTGACGTATCCAGTGCAGGCCAGTGCAGGCCGGCGCAGGCCGGCGTATGCCACGGAACCTTGGGTCTTACGTCACAGACCCTTATTTGAAGACATATAAACTATCCAAATGGATCGTTGTTTGCTTTAACTTTTTAATACTCACCATTTTCACAGAACGTTCCGGTGTAGCCCGCCTGGCAGACACACACATCAAAGATACATAGGCCGCCGTTCTGGCAGGGGGACGCACCTTCGCAACTGACAGGAGACTCTGTAGACACTGTACATGTATTTAAAAAAATATCATTGTTTTTTTGAAATTATGAAAAAATAAGTACTATTTCAATATTAATAATTGTCATGTACAGTTCTATACATGCGTTAGGCTAGCAATGTCCGTTCCTTTCAAATTCTTTTGAAAAGGTCACATTGTTTGTAAAGGGTATATCAATGGAGATGCTTTTTTTAAGGTCATCAAGTAAGCAATGCGTGCACTCATATTCCACCAATAACTTTTCTACGGAAATGCGACTTACAATCAATCTCTTCACACGCAGGGCCTGTGTATCCGGTGTCTCGGCAGTTACATACAAAGTCAGTATTCTCATCATTGTTTGAGCACACTCCGTCGTTTTTACACGGGGACGAACGGCAGTAATCTGCAGAGGATAATGGATGGGACATTGCATTAGTTAGGGATGAGAGAAAAAAGTTAAGAAATATAAAACACAGAACATGGTGGAAATAGAATTAGGAATAAGGGAAGAAAGGAAGGAGAGATAGAAGAAGGGGAATAGTGTGCAGGGAAGGGAGATTTACAGAGATAGAAATGTATATCGATGGAGGAGTGAAAGAGAGAGGGAGAGAGAGAGAGAGGGAGAGAGAGAGAGAGGGAGAGAGAGAGAGAGGGGAGAGAGAGAGAGGGAGAGAGAGAGAGGGAGAGAGAGAGGGAGAGAGAGAGGGAGAGAGAGAGAGGGGGGAGAGAGAATGAGGAAGGGGAAAATTTAGGGGAGAGGGAGGAGGGGAGAGGGAGGAGGAGGGGATGGGGGAGATCACATAAGAACGACATTAAACGACAGAAAGCAAAACAGAGAACAAATCAAAAGTCATATTATAGTCGAGATATAAAAAGAGTGATGCAATCTTTAACTTAGGAAATTTAACAAATAATAATTCCCAGTGATTGGAGATGGAGAGGGCTATAACATACGACAGATTAAACAAAAAGTAAAACAGAAAATCTATTGCATGTAGTAACAAAATATTGTATTATTGTATTTTATAATTGCAGTAACTTGTGATAATTATTTCCAGGAAACAATGAGGAAAAAAAAGAAAGAAATTAAATGCCAGAAAAATTCCCGATTAAGGAAAAAATGTTAAATTGTAATAATGAAGGAAAATAGTACATCATAATTGCAAGGTATAACGCTCATCATCGATCAAGGTTTTGCCCTTAACGTGCTTCAAATATAATACTCTCCATCGAAAATGAACGGCTAAAACAAACAGAAACACAGAAAACAAAGATGAAAGAGAGACGAGCAAGATATAGTGGTTTGCAATATACGCCTATGTTTCAGCGTGAAACGCACGGTTTGCATGCAAATGATATTGGGTACACAAAATTATCAATAAAAGAATTAAAATAATGTGATACGTTACGTATCAAACACGCAAATCATCATGCAAACATCAAGTAAATAAAACAAAAATAAAATCTACTGAACGCAGAAACAAATTTGAAAATGTATCAAACCATTTATTCACACTTTAATAATTCATGCGATCTTAATAAAGAAATATCATGAAGGTCGTCTTGATGAAAGAGAAATAACCAGAGAATATATAAATATAATATTTCAACTTTCAGTAGCAACAGATACAGCAATAATTTTGAGTAATTCAAATGGTGATAATTCGGGGTGATATGATATCACCAACGGAAATATATTCATTAGAATATGATGTAAGAAATGGTTTAAGAGGGAAAATGCGAATTAATGATGAAATTACAGGAGAATGAAACCTAACAAATTTGAGATAATAATCATGTGGACAATTGTCAGCCTGTTCAAAATATATTGAAATCACCAGTTCTATTTAATGACTTTACGAAGAACAATCTATCCAAAGTTTGCAATTTCCTTGCTAGACATTATCCCACGGGTAGCCTGGAAGGCCCTTTGACTTCAGTCAGAATGCGTGCGAAGCCCGCGCGCTCGCAGTGGTCTTGTCTCACGTATGGTGGATCCATGGGTGGATCTGAAAATTGCGTGAGTGACTGTATGTTGATGACATTATATTACGGGACTGCCGGGTCTCCGAGCGCAACGTAGGCTTTCATGGAGCTGTTCGGACAGCCGGTAACCATTAAAATTAATATTTCACATTTTGTTTTCCATTTTTTTTTAAATTCTACGGTAAAAAATGGGGTTTTAATATTCTAAAGCTGTGGTGAAGAGGAGATGAGAGAAGCTGGCTCACGGTAAAGGTGATTTTCAGGAGGTTCTTTAGACTCTAAAATGGCTGCTCAGTTGCAGAGCGACATTAATAACCATGCTCTATGAAGAGTAGCGTCAGCTTTTTTTTTTAACTCTTCAAAGAGCCTTCCAGGCTACCCACGGGGCTGCCATTTTCATAAAAATGATGCTCTTTTGTATACCACAGCAATTGTGGAGGGTACAATGAGGAGCTGTATATTTTGTCCGCTCTCTTTGTCATCGTGTTCATAGTGTGGGTACCCGTTACTACATGTACTATATAAAAGCCGCACCGAGTCTTTGAAGCTAGATATGCCTCTTTTTGTAAGAAACAATGGGAAAATATAAGCAAACAAGAGCCCCAGGGGGCACGACGCTCACCTGAGGTGGATCAATTCACATCTGGTGCAGGGGCCCCTATAAGGCCACCCAGAAAAATTTCATGAACAACTTTCATTTTTCGTCTATACAGGTATCTCCATACACAATACCATCTCTGAGCTATGCCTGGTTCTGGAGAAGAAGATGTTTGAAATTTACATAGCTTTTACAATTGGGGGCCCTCCCCCTGGGGCCACATGTACCATTTTAGCAACTTTGGGTCCCCTACCCCTAAGGATGATTCCTACCAAGTTTGGTTGAATTCCGATCATGTGTTTTGGAGAAGAAGATCAGAATGTACATTTGCCTGGCAGCGCCCCCCCCCCCCCCCCTCCAGTAGGTTACCCCACAGGGCCCCTATAGGGCCACTCAGAGAAATTTCATGAACAACATTCATTCTTCATCTATAGAGGTATCTCCATACACAATACCAAGTCTGAGCTATACCTGGTTCTGGAGAAGAAGATGTTTGAAATTTACATAGCTTTTACAATTGGGGGCCCTCCCCCTGGGCCCCCCTGGGGGCCACATGTACCATTTTAGCAACTTTGGGTCCCCTACCCCTAAGGATGATTCCTACCAAGTTTGGTTGAATTCCGATCATGTGTTTTGGAGAAGAAGATCAGAATGTACATTTTGCCTGGCAGCGCCTCCCCCCCCCCTCCAGTATGTTACCCCCACAGGGCCCCTATAGGGCCACTCAGAAAAATTTCATGAACAACATTCATTCTTCATCTATAGAGGTATCTCCATACACAATACCAAGTCTGAGCTATACCTGGTTCTGGAGAAGAAGATGTTTTAAATTTACATAGCTTTTACAATTGGGGGCCCTCCCCCTGGGCCCCCTGGGGGCCACATGTACCATTTTAGCAACTTTGGGTCCCCTACCCCTAAGGATGATTCCTACCAAGTTTGGTTGAATTCCGATCATGGGTTTTGGAGAAGAAGATGAAAATGTAAAAAGTTAACGGACGACGGACGACGCACGACGGACAAATTTCCATCGCAATAGCTCACTCGAGCCTTAGGCTCAGGTGAGCTAAAAAGGGCACTTATTAGAACAGAAAAGCGCGCTTTGTCAGAAGTGGAAAGGGGCACTTATAATATATGAAAAGGGGGCATTTATGAAATGAGGCAAGGGCTCATATTTGATAGGAAAAGGGCACTTGTCAGAATTAAAGAGGGGACACTAATCAGATTAGAGAGAAATGGAGCATTTTTTCAGAAATAGGGGCATTTTTAGGGTGCTTCGAAAAGTGGGGGCGGGGCACTGAGCCACTGTGCCCCCATGCCCCCCACCGGCGCGCCGCCCCTGGTTGGGTCTCTTCTGTAATGAAATGTTTACATAATTATAGACTCATTAGTAATGACGTCATGTAATAACTGTTATTGATTCGATGACTTGACTTGAAGCAATGTAAAGCAATGTTGTTCCAAATTCATGACGATATCGAAAAACAGGTCTCTCTTTCGAAAACATGACTATTGTATTTATGTAACTCACTTATGACATCGCATGTACCACCTAAATATTCATCACCACAGTAGCATACGAATCCAGAATTATCTCCATTGTTAGAGCAGGGTCGGTCATTCTGACAGGGGTCGTTGAGACAGAAATCTGAAATCAAATAGTAAAAACATGGGGTATACGTTTAGCAAAAACAAGATTACATATCGTCAGTGTTCACGGATAAGATAATTAGGGTATCTTGATATTGAAATTGTTAATTATTATAACTTAACCCGGTCTGAAGTTTAATTAAAACTTGAATAAATATGAAGAAGCTGAAGGATAGGATGTACAAATAGACAAGAAAGATAGAGAAAGAAACGTGCTCCAAAGACAGAAAAAGGCAGACGTATATAAAATGAATACAAGAACTAACTGATGTTTTTCCCCTTGACAACCTCACACCCCCACATTTACATGACCCAACCATGCAGATTATAGAAATGGTAAAATAATACTCGCATCGCTCTCAGTTATTTAATCAACATTTTTAATAACTTTGGTCAAATGCCGTACTTTAATTCCCACACTATTTGAATAATTCCACGGTTTCATTTGTGCAACAACAAATAAATTAGATACACAGTTTGGGAAACTGTAGTAGTTCAACACTTCCAGCACTATAATGAAGCGGAAAGTGTCAAAACAGAACACATTATCTATCGATGGTGGGAGTAAGATTTTAGAATGACTAAAGGAGAATGACTAAAGGAGACTGATGATTTATTAAAAAATATGATAACACTAAGAGGTAGTATTGAAGTAATGCAAGCTGAGCGTTACAAAAAATACCTGGACACATAAGATATAATGAATTTCTTCTACACTGATATATGCATCAGCACAATAAGTGTAATTACGACTTAGATCTCCCCTACCCCCCCCCCCCCCCCCAAAAAAAAAAAAAAAAAAAAATCCTGGATATCATTTATTAAATTATTATAAAAATAAAAATAATAAAAATATTTTAGCGAAAGCTCCACCGGCATTTGGCTTGTTGAAAACACTGACTTACTGGTAAATTCACACGAATCTCCCAAATACTCATCTCCGCAGTCGCATACAAAACCATCGTCGTCTTCATTGTTTGAACATGGCCGTCCATTTTGGCAGGGGTTGTCCATACAGAAATCTGTGGCTGGAGATAGGGCGAATAATACATTATTACATTACTGCTCATACTAATATTAATGAAATTAGCAAAATATTACTGTTGTTTTGTATACAAAGCAAAAAAACATAAAACTCATCGTGTAAGTTGAACAATGTAGTACTAACATGATTAATAAGTAAAATAGATCTAGAAGGAAAATTATTATCTCTGTTCTCTGTTCTCTCTTTTTCTTTTTACTTACTCGAGCTTGGAAATGCACAAGTTTTTCCAGTAAAGTCGTCGCCACAGTCACATTCGAAATCAGAGTTGTCATCATTGTTAGAACACGGCCTTCCGTTCTCGCAGGGGTCACCAAAACAGAAATCTGTATAAATTGATAAGTTTTAAGAATTCAATTATGAAATGTATTCTTTAAAAAAGACGGAAATATTGGACTTCTGGAATATTGGTACTAATTTCAACGTATGCTATCGTTCTCACAAAAAATTTTATGAAATAAACATAACAGCTACGTATATAATTATGTACGTATGCAGCGGTTTACCTGGGCCCGGTCTTATATACTGTGCATCAACAAAAAGTTAACAGCTGGAAAAAGTCTCCCAAAATCAATATTTCAGAATATTGTCCTTAATTTTTCATTCCTGTTGATAGTTTAGGGTCTCTCCTATGCAATAACACCCCAATATTGGACTTGTTATTAAGCTTGAGTGATCAAAAACTCACATTTTATGAAAGGGTGCAAAATTCAGACTTGACAGGAATTGGCATTTGTCCTGGCTGGTATGAAATAAGTTGAGAACCGTTTAAAATTGACAGTTGAAAAACGTCTCCCCATTTAAATATTTCAAAATACCTGTGGAAAGCTTATGGTCTCTTCTATCAAATGACACCAAAATATCTCACGATATTTTACGCTTGTGCGAGCAAAAGCCAATTTTGTGAAAGGGTGCAAAGTCCATAATGTACAAATGTTTGTTTATGTTCTGGCTGGTATCAGCAAAGTTGAGAGTCTTGAAAATGCTTAGAAATGTCATATTCTGATCATTAAAAGGCAATTTATGAAAGAACATACTATGTTCACTGTATATTTTGATATATCCCATCAAAACTTTATGGTTGAGTGAGCAAGCCAGGTGAAATTAAAAGACTCATAAAAAGTAACATTTTGAAACACTCAACAAAGTAGTTAATTGCTCAATTAAGCAAAAGATGTTGATTTGATGTGTAAGGACATTCAGAGAACAAAGCCTGTTATTTCATAAAGTGCATTTATTGACGAGGATAGGGACATTTCTAAGCCTTTTCATGACTCTCAGCTTGGCTGATATAAGCCAGAGCCAATATCAATTCTTGTCAAGTCTGGACTTTGCAACCTTTCATAAATTTAGCTTTTGCTCACTCAAGCGTAGAATATTGGTTAATATGTTGGTGTAATTTGATACGCTAAGCTTTCCACAGGTATGAAAATTTCCTTATAATATTTTGAATCATTTATTTGAGTAGACATTTTACAACAGTTAACTATTTTGGACACACTGTAGAGTTGCTTTTGATCCGGATTGAGCTAAAGTCCTCCAGTCAATCCCAAACGTGCAAACTCATTTCCTTTCAGTACAGAACTGCGATTGGCTGCGAGAGCAGGCAAAAGTTAATAACTTAATGACACAGAAACTGAGCAGCTTACTGGTCCTCTGGCATCTGAATCCTCGATACTCCTCACCACAATCACATCTAAAGTTGTTATTTGCTGCATTGTTCTCACAAGGGCGTTCATTACGACAAGGGTCATTCAGGCAGTAATCTGTAAATTAAGGAAAATAAAGTTCGGACACGTATTCTATAGGGCAAAAACCGGCTTTGAAAGGTATTTCGAGCGAATTTCAGCAAGATTCAAAGTATCTGTTAATTATGCACAGCAAATGTGTCTCTTCACCTAAGGAAGAATGGTGTTGATGATAATGCCGAGTTGGCTTCCAGGTCATTCATTATTACAAGATTTTTATTATTACACTGAAATGTTGTACTATTTCTTTTGAACCGTTTTCATGTTGTGTATTGGAAATAAATACAGCATAACAGCCTGAGATAAAGTGATATATGTAATAAGCTGTGATTCCGTCTGACAGAACGTTGTAGTGCTTATTTATGTTTATATTTATTTAACGTATTTATTTCGATACTTCCATTCTATTATGATTAGGGTACCGAAAAATATTGATCCAAAAACTTTCCTTCAATCATGTTCAATTGAACTCGTGCAATAATCTGTTTAACATATTGAAACGTGATTAAGTGTAGTGGTGATATATTTAAATCTCAAACTCATTCGTTTTCAGAGAGCTATTTGAAAGTTAGATGATTAAACAAGAAAGCTTGAGTGAGTTATTCTTATAAATTAATAATTCGAGTAAAATGTAGTTAAAAGAAGAATCCCACTTAGTATGAAAACATACTGAAATTATATCAACGAGGATGAAACGAAAACTAGAGAAAACAAGTTCTAGAGTACATGCTGTTAATATCTTTTTCTATATGACAACAAAATATATCACAGAATGTAAGATCAACTTACTTGCAAATTACGTAAAGAGCAGAGCACTCGCTTATACAGTCGGTATGATCTGCGTTGTTCGTGCACGACTCTCCATTGCGACAAGGGTGTCTGAGAGCAGAAAGCAGAACGCTATCGCAGCGCGCATAAATAACCCTCTGCAACTGCTACCACTGAACTGGCGGATTTAAGGAGGGGGGGGGGGGGGTCAAAACCTTCCCGTGCTCCAAAAGGATTTGATGCTCTTTTCCCCCTTTTTTATCACTTGTCAGAAGATTTTCTGAATTGTCCCCTACCTTATAAAAAAAAATCCCCTGACCGCTTTCCTAGCGTAATGGCTTGGATATAGGTTCATAAGCTTGTAGCTGCTCCATCTGACCTCATATATTTGCATACCGTGTGATATACATAATTGTCTGATATTTAGAAGCGGTAGAGGGTAGTACTCATGTCGGAGATACATTCGAAATCATAAGTTTCAAGGCCATTTTCCCTTGCTGAAAATCCGTCAAACTAGGACTAACCTTTATCCTTATTAGAAAATTAGGGGAAAGGGTATGGATTGCTAGTTTGCAATTATTTAAGGTAATGTTTTTGGACAAATGTTATCCGCCTGCATCATACAGTCATCGCATATTCTGGTATGCTTAGATTCTCCTTTTTAAAATTTAATTATCCCTTGAGATGGGGAGCTTAAAAACGGACTTCAGCCGGAAAACGCGTCTGTAGCTTAAGAATATCCTTAATGGAAAATATATTCTGCATAAACCTATTTGTGCGAGTTTGCTACAAATGTCATGTCTTGATATAACCAACAGAACGATAGCGGATGAATATTGTTAGGATGAATTTGAAAATTAGCAACAAGGTATGCGATGCCTCTTTTAGATATTAGAATTAGAATTTTAAATTAATCTTAATGAGTGTGCAAAACTTTACTCTTTCGTAATCAGGGGCGGATCCAGGATTTTGTAAAAGAGGGGGCACAGAGCCGGAAAAGTACAACAATTAAGGGGGCAATTTTGTTTCATTGTGTAAATATGGTATGCCAGTTGGGTTTCAAAAGAGGGGACACGGGCCGGTTTTACCCCTATGTAGATCCGCCACTGTTCGTAATGTCGAGATCGGAACAGAGATCATCCAATGAAGGCATGCAAAAATATTACATACGAAAAGAGGATATTAATGAAAACATTCTAAAGAATGCATATTGAGCACACAACTACAAATGTGCAGAATATCTTCGAATCGTGCAAGGCCTAGAGTGAAAAGAAAAACAAACAAACATGCACACCCCAGATATTTTGCACTCCGACTTACTCGTTATGTCACAAACATCTCCCAAATACTCATCTCCACAATAGCAAACAAAACCCGAATTGTCCATGTTGTTTGAACATGGACGCTGATTGTTGCACGGGTCTCCTGCACAAAAATCTGTTTAAAAGATATTATAAAGATATTTATCTCTCAAACATGTTGATATGTCGTTCCTGTATTCGAAAAGCCTATAATAAATGGAGGTGAACGTAAATTGATGTAAAGACAAACATTATTATAAGACCATCATAATAAACGATCTAAATATTCACTGGGGTGCATGCAAGTTAAGTACAAAGCTTGCGGATAAAAATATTTATGTTGTATAGGCTACTTAATACCAAAATAAACAAATCCGTCGTTGTTTTCATTGCTCTAACATGGTAGTCATTCTGGTACGGATTACGTCGACAATTGATCATAACAATAGTCTGGACAAAAATATGATAGAAATGATTGTTAGCGAAAATCTTCTCAGGCACAATACAGTGGGTACAATCTTCTCAAATATCCCTGAAAAGTAGAGAATGACTGCCCCCCCCCCCCCCCTCCCTCCGGAGTCGGCACTCCTTGCAGGGAAATACGACCAAAATGTATTCATAAGTAGAAGAAGGACACAAAAGATACAAATTAATACAGAGTTATGCGATAGTTTGAATATCACGTGATACAAAATGGCCAACTTGCTTGTGAATTCGCGTGTCTCTCGATCCTACACAATGGTTCCCACAGGAACATTCAAAAGCAGATGATAATGAACTTACCTTGTGTTTCACAGGTGGGTCCCATCCAGCCATTTGTACATTCGCATACGAAGCCATCGTTCTCATCATTACATTCTGCACCGTTCTTGCACGGATCCGAGTCACAAGCAGGAGGGGTGATAGCTGGTCAAAAGAATATTCATTATACAATGAAGGTCGGACGCAGTATTGTCAGATTGAGGGCCCATATTATTTTTTGTTTACATTTTAGAAACAAGGTGAGTTCCGAGAATTGAAATGCTTAACCTATTTGCACGATCCCAAATTGTTTCAAGATATTTTTTGGAAAAGGGAAGGGAGGGGTCCCCAAAATACATCATTTTCTAGCTCGGAAACTTTGTTTTTCTCTCAAGGGGGCGGCCGTTTTAGCCCCTCCTCATAAATCCGCCTGTGATGATTTATAATGTAATATTTCATAAGGATAATTTACAATTTCTAAGACGAGCCTTATATTATCTTGCAAACGTGTTCTTATTGATGCCTGGGACCCATGGCAATAAAACGTACATTATGTGTTGAAAAAGAAAAGAAATGATCAATAACCAATCAATCAGAAGTCATCAATCAGAAGTCATCAATCATTTAAAATCATATAATGTACAAGAGACGAAAGTGTTGCCTTTCGAAATATGAGCACATAACAATAACATCCGAAACATTGTCCGAATTTCTATACGCAACATATTGAGCATGATAAGGTAATAAAGTTGCACCATAGTTAATCTTTTGAAATAATTTGCGATTGTGGAAAGCATTATAGGTTTGAAAGAGGGACTTACGATTAGGGACCTTTAATTTGGAGTCATGGACTGGACTGCTCCTAACTGGCTTACCCTATATACTAGTATTTGGAATTAATGACGGATATCTCATCCTGGTCACAATGGCATTCTGATGCAAAAGATCGCATGGATACGAAACTTGGAATCATTGAAACTGGGGGACAAGGAACCCATGCGAGACAGTTTATACATGTATATCCCATGCTCTCTCTAAATTATGTATAATCTACAAACAATGTTTACAGATCATAATTACATAGTTTACTTCGTATATACTTACGATCTTCACACGTGGGACCGGTATATCCCGACTCCTCGTCGCAGTCGCATTCGAAACCGTCATTGTCAGCATTGTTGGAACAAGTGGCGCCATTCTTGCAAGGGAAGGTCTTACAGAAGTCTGAAAAGCAGAAACAATGAGGCTGCATAATAATAATAATAATAATAATAATAATAATAATAATAATACATAACATTTATATTGCGCTTAATACAATGTTTCTAAGCGCCGAAGTATTATTACCCTGGCTTTAGCCCAGCTGCCCTATGAGGCGCTTGTACCTTGTAGAAATAGTCCATGATGCAGCTCACATACGAAGCTATACTGGAATGATGAAAGCATTCAAGGAATAATTTCTTTTAGAATTAACAAATTCGATTCTCTCGACAAAGTGCAAATTATGGCAAGGGAATTGAATGCTTGGAAATCCCTGGAAGCTCTTCCGGGGTGCACGCACAGTAAAGTGGTTTTTCTTTTACGTTATACAGCATA
Source organism: Heliocidaris erythrogramma (assembly GCA_025617745.1). NCBI lineage: Eukaryota > Metazoa > Echinodermata > Echinoidea > Camarodonta > Echinometridae > Heliocidaris > Heliocidaris erythrogramma. The sequence continues at coordinate 13,736,360 of CM046861.1, forward strand.
GACATCATGACCTTAACTCGAGTATGAAAAATGTAAAAGAAAAAAAAAGAGTATGAAAAATGTAAAAGAAAAAAAAAAGAGTATGAAAAATGTAAAAGAAAAAAAAGGAGTATGAAAAATGTAAAAGAAAAATCACTTCACTGTGCGGGGTGCTTCCAGGGATTTCCAAGAATAATACGTTTGTGTAATAGGAATCTGGCGAAACCCCTTTTATCCGTCTTCCAATACTACGCTCTACAGGAGCGTATTGTTCTCATTTTCATCACTTTTTGAAAATAGGTACGTGATGCGCAAGATGCGTAAATAATACTTTTGAGAAATAGTATTATCTACGCATATTGCGCATGACGTACTTATTTTCAAATAGTGATGAAAATAGGTACGTCATGGGCAAGATGCGTAGATAATACTATTTCTTTATAGGCATTATAGAGCAGGACATACAAATCATGATGCACTGACAAACGTTTTCAAGCAGTTATTCTGGGAATTTTTTTTAAATAATAGAACTGACCACAAAATAGCCGAATCCATTGTTATTAAACTGGCTATAAGCTGGCCAAAAATCACTCGTACTAAACGATGATAAGAACCAGGACATGAATCCTCTCATTACCTTGAAAATAATCTCAAAAACCACCTATTCTATTATTGTAAAGCATTGGAACATGCGCTATTTACATTTTTAAAAAAATTATTATTATTATTATTGATGATGATGATCATCATTATCCTTATAACTATAACTATACAAGTGGTATCGCTAAAACTTACTCCCGTATTCACAAGCGTCTCCGACATAATCTATCCCGCAGTTGCAGACAAAGCCAGAATTATCATCATTGTTAGTACAGCGACGGTCGTTCTGGCAGGGGTCTCCCTCGCAATGATCTGTTTCAAGTTAAGAAAGAATGGGGTTATACAGCGTAATCATAATATTACTTCATATGAATACTAATTCAGTAGACATGTTACCTCACAAATACGTCATAGCCCCACATCTTATTTTTCCCACATCATTAATCATTAATGGCTGGTATCTACACCATTCATACAGCGAACAATACAAATTAACAACTTATTAGAGATCAGTAGTATGACGAACAATCAGAAATATGTCTTTCCAATAACCCACTATGAAAAATCATAAATCTTCGTTTTTTATTATTCCAAGAGTATTCATTTTGAGTGTCAGTAATTCTTACTGTGCTATTAATAGACATGTATTTGTAATAATGATAATAATGATAATATTGTCGATTTATATAGCTCAGCTACTATAAAGAAATATACTCTACAGAGAATCATATTGCTTTAGCCAAGCTGCCATGATAAGGCGCTACAGCATTCAAGGTATTTCTTCCTACCGGGTCCCCATTTACTTCACCTGGGTGGAGAGTAGCAAATGTAAATTAATGTCTTGCCAAAGGAACCGCAAACCATGTAGTGCACAGTCCGGTCCGGTGACGTATCCACTAGACCATGACACCTCTCATGATATCACAGATCATTTTCCCATTTTTCAAATAACGCATTTTAAATTTCCTGCACAATGTACCTCCACTCGTAAATTTCGTCGTATATATGAAAGTACTATTAGAATTTTTGAAGAGAAAGTGTGTAATGTTGATTGGAGTGATGTATTCAACTGTACAGATACTGAAGAAGTTTATAATATGTTTACAGTTATGTTATCTAAAGTTTATGATGATGTATTCGTAATAGGAGACACTAAGAGTAAAAGGAAAATGATTAAAAAGCCATGGATAACTGTAGCCATTTTAAAAAAGATAAGATTGAAAAATAAATTATATAAGAAGTATCGAAAAAAATGTACTGATGATTATAGGAGAAAATATGTCAAGGTCAGGAACATTGTAACTAAAATTTTACGTTGTGCACGTACAAACTATTACAAACTTAAATTTCAATTATTTAAAGGAAATATGAAAAGAACATGGAACATGATAAATGAATTACTTGGAAAATGTAAGAAAAATTTTCCATCATATGTTACTGTAAATGGGACTGATGTACATGATGGAAAGGATATTGCTGATAGCTTTAATACATATTTTGTAAATATAGGAGCTTCTATGGCAAATTCTATACAAAATAATGACAATTTTGTTGATTTTTTATCTGGAAGATGTAATAACTCTATATTTTTTAAACCTATAAAAGAAAATGAAATATTGGAAGTTGTTAAAAATATGAACTCATCTAATAGTAGTGGTATTGATGACATTAGTCCTACTGTTGTGAAAAAAATTATACATGGTATTGTGAAGCCTTTATGCTTTATTTTTAACTTATCATTCACATCTGGAATAGTACCCATGAAATTTAAAATAGCAAAAGTTACACATGTCTACAAAAAGAAAGATATCCACGACATTTCAAATTATAGACCAATCTCTGTTCTTCCCGTTTTCTCTAAAATACTAGAAAGACTAGCTTATGATAGGATGTATGAATTCTTATATAAAAATGAATATCAATACGGCTTTTTGAAAAATGTTTCTACTGAAATGGCACTTATTGACTTACATGATTACATTGTTAATTCTTTTAAAAATAAATTACATACCGTGGATATTTTTCTTGACTTAAGTAAAGCATTCGATTCAATTGATTACTCGATATTGTTACATAAATTAAGTTATTACGGCATTAGAGGGCTACCTTATTCTTGGTTTAAAAGTTATTTACAAAGTCGAACCCAAGTTGTCTCATACAACAATGTCATTTCAGACTCTCTTAATATTTCATTTGGTGTTCCTCAAGGATCGATCCTAGGTCCTTTATTATTTCTTTTGTTTATTAATGATCTCCCAAATTGTTCTAAAAATTGAAATTTATATTATTTGCTGATGACACCAATATTTTGTATTCGACAGATGATCAGTTATCATTGTCAACTATTTTAAATAACGAACTACAAAAGGTCTCAAAATGGTTTAGGGCCAATAAACTTACATTAAATATAGATAAATCAAATTATATATTATTCCATACTGCGAAACAGAAACAAAAAAATAGTTCTTTCCAAAACTTAATAGTGAAAATCAACAATACGTCAATTGAACGTGTATATTGTACTAAATTTCTCGGTGTATACATTGATCATGATTTATCATGGAATACTCACATCTCTTATGTTAGAAAAAAGTTATCACAGAACATAGGTGTCATCAGCAAGTTATGCCATATCCTACCAAAATACATTCTTATTACATTGTATAATACTCTAGTCCTACCTTTTTTTTTTATCATACTGTAATATTGTATGGGCTAATACATATTCTTCCAAGTTGGAAGCACTCTTTATATTGCAAAAGAGATTTGTAAGAATAGCTTCATCATCTACATATTTGGCACATACAAAACCTTTGTTCAAGAAGTTATTCATACTGAATATTTATAAATTGAATAATTATTTTAATGCAATACTACTATTTAAACACAGACTTGGTCTATTACCCCAAAATTTATGCGATATGTTAACATTAAATTGTTCAGTTCATAGATATAATACTAGAAATAGGATGAAATATTATTTATCTGTTATTACCAAACAATATGAATTACACTCTTTCCGACATAAAGCTCCTTCTGTATGGAATTCTATCCCATCAGACATAACTTCAGACCAAAGTTTGAATTTATTTAAAAGAAAGCTTAAATTATATCTTATTTCCAATGATCTCGCGATGTAAACAAAACCAATATTATTCCACGATGCAATTTTGTTTAGGGTTGTGCGGTAAACATTTTTGTTTTATTTTTTATTCATCATAAATCATTTTGTATGATTCCATTTGTAATTTTATTGTTTATGTAAATTTCTTGTCATGGGGGCTGTCAAGACAAACCCACTAGGGTTTTTATACAGCAACCAAATTCCTATTTTTATTGTCAATCTTTTAATATCTTAACAATTGCATGCAAAATGTAATGATTATGTCTTAGTATACTATTATTATATTGCATATTTCTTGCATGTTGATGTTAATGTTTTTATGGAATTGAATAAAGCTGAATTGAATTGAATGAACCATATTCTTGTATTTCAATGTAATGGGGATTCTCTGTTAAAAGGCATTGGTAATCCCATACATTGATATTTTCTCAGTTTCACAATACTGGGAATTTCTGAAGTAATAACTTTGCTATTTACTCGTAACAACGTTGACTGAATGAGAATTTACTATCTATCTTTATATATATCTATCTATTAGCCTGGAGGCCGTTGGGTCTGTTTTCAGCTGTTCTAGTTAGACATCCCTGCCCACTGCTTTATGTTATTAATCCAGGTCTTAGTCGGTCTGCCCCCCCCCCCCCTCTTTATTCTGCCATTGGTTCCTCCAGCCTTGCAAGGAACCAATGGCAGAAGAAAAATAGTTTACTACTTACTGATTACTTCGCAGGTTTCACTCAGAAATTCTTCTCCACAATCGCATACGAATCCAGTATTATCTGCGTTGTTAGTGCATGGCCTATTGTTTTCACATGGCCCAGAGAGGCAGTGGTCTGGAAAGAAAGTAAAATCGATATTTACTTGTACAACAAACAACTAAATGTAGAACTAATGCACAATAGCGCTTTTCGAGTCCTTTTAATGCTGTAACACATACATACGCCAATCAATTCATATGTAACTTGTACAGTCTTTGAAAGGCAACATTAAGTAGTCACCATGTGCTTTTATCTAAAAGATTACAACAGGAGAAAGGTTTTTGTTTATAGAAGGCAAAGAAAAAGGAAAAAAGAGGTAGCAAGGGGACGGAGAGAGGTGGGAAAGAGAGAGATAGAAAGAGGTGATAGAAAGGGGGAGAGAGAGAACAAGAAAGAAAAAAATGAAAAACGAGGGGAAAATAAGTTTTAAAAGATTATTACAGATTATTACAGTAATGAAATGTGTATGATAAGAAACAGAAAAATCTGAAATGTCCGATATAGGTTTGAGAGAAGAAAGAACAAGGACAAGAATTATTTCCCCTTTGAATACGTACTTATGATGGTGCAGACGTCATCAAGATACTCATTACCGCAATCACATACAAAGTTTGTTCCTTCATCGTTGAAGCTGCATATACCACCATTTTGACAGGGGTCGGGATCGCACCAATCTAAATTAAGAAAAGACAAGGGGGAAAAAAGACACCCACGATAAATTATTTCATTTTCATTTGTAAATAAAGATTTGGAACGCTGTCATAATAAATCATGATGTAAATATTCTGTAATGGTGTAACTGTGTGACTGTGTGACGCAGATAAAGCATAAATGTAAATCACGTGAACAAACTACACCTATGTCCACATTATATTTACTTTGGACACAATATACTACACAAAGGTCCAAAAGTTGACAATGGTATGTGTTCACAATGTTTAATCCGTGTTACACTTGGTGCACACTGTGGTTACAAATGCAATCAAAGTGTCCCATCACTATGTAACTACAAATTATTTTGAACACTTTGACAGTTTTTTGGCCCGTTGCACAAAACTTTCGTTTAATCACAACTCCTAAAAATCAAATGCAAGTCCTTTATGCGCACTCCTGATTGGCTGATAATAAAGTTGCGTTTGATTTTCCTGAGTTGCTTTCAAACACAAGTTTTGTGCAACGGGCCCTTGATGTCGTTAATGCACTGTGTTCACACTATTTTTAAACTGCGTGACACAGTGAGGTACTGTGTACATTTTAGATATGCCACACTGGGTTTTCCACACTGGGTTTTCCACACTGGGTTTTCCACAAGGTGGGCGCCCCCTCCCCCCCCCCCCCCCGATCCGCCTCTGCAATAAGCAGCTATACCTACCACTCACTCCATTTAAATCTACTTACTCGTCATTTCGCAGGTGTCACCTGACCATCCCACTGCGCATGTGCAGACATAACCTTCATTGTTGATGGGTGGTGTACATGTGGCGCCGTTCTTACACGGATTATCCTCGCACGTGGTAACTTCATTTTACCAATGACAGGAGAGATATAAACAAAAAGGGATAATGAATGTCAAAAACGTCTTACTTTTTAATCTGGGGTTATAAATTAAGCCGAAAATGGCGTCTAAAATAAATCTATATCATCCTCTAACCCACTAAATACCATCATTTGGCTGTAGAAACTTTGGATACTCAGTGCTGGCAAGTTTCAAATAATGATTGTGATGAAAAAATAATATAAACACGTGTAAAAGATATCTAGGTTTAAAAATGTAAACATTTTCAACGATCTGACTACAACAAAATTAGGCTAATAATTAGTACGCCATTCTGCCATCTATATTTCATTTGTATTTATTAAACAGCGCCGCTTTTTTAACTAGCAATATAACAATTAGAAAAAGAAGGAGAAAGAGAAGAGAAACAGATACACATACAGAGATAGAAAGAGATATGATGATGATGATAGAAGAAGAAGAAGGAGAAGGGAAGTTATTCGCGCCATGGAATGAATTTGGGATCATCCAATTTTTTTGTTTTTGTTTGTCTGAGGAAAACACCTCAGTGTTTCCATTAGCAATTAAATGGCCAAACATATCAAAAGTGAAAAAAAAAATCAAATCGTTTTCTGAGGAACACACGGCACATTACCTCCCATAAAGAAAATGTAAGGAAGGGAAACGTATATATAAGGCAATATACTTTGAAGGAGGTTAACATTGTATCATTACCATTCACCAACAGGACGCTAAAGCTTTAAAGAAATAATTTCTTTTCTATAATTTCTAAATACTACTTGTACATACAAAAAAAAAATCCAAAAAGAGCACAAAAAGACAATAATGGAGAGCATGTGAACTTTACTAAACAGATTTCATATTTAAAAAAAATATCTTCCATATTCACAGCGCTAATGTAATGCTTGAATATATATTCAACATTTTTCTTTTTTTAAAGTAACGTTAAAAGAGATTGCGTTAAAAGCCGCTTTCCCGTATATTGGAAAATAGAAACAGGGAGAACCCTCCGCCATCAGATAAACATAAGCCATTTTAAAAGACATTTTCACCCGATTCGCCGTAAGTTTGTCATAGCATAAAAACTGTAATAAATCACCATGACCTTTCTTTTACAGAACCAAAAGTTAACAGGCAGAATCTGTAGAGAGAAGAAACATTTGATTTCCTTGATAATGTAAATTAAGAGATCAATTATAGCGCTAGATACATTATGTTTAGATCCATTAGATTGTAGGAACAGACGAATTTTTTTTCAGGATATAATCTTCTTATTTCTAAAAAAGAATATAGCGCTATTATCATCACTGAATAAATGGATACTTCTTTTTGCAGACTGTCTTTGAATTTCTATTTGTGTAATTTTGTAGCTCTAAAACACATTTAAAATTGGTTGGAAAGAAAACAAATATTTCTAGGGGGAAAAATATACAAAGTGCAAGTTATGAACTAATTCTTCTTTTGTATACTTTATGAGTTACACTGAGACATTATGATACTCATCTGTAAAAAGACAGAAACAAAACAAAACACGTTATAAATGTGAGATAGAAAAACTATAAAACTGCAAAGAAACGTTCTATAGTATCTAAATATCTATATTGAACTTGATGTGTCCTGCATCGTATGCCGTGTAGTTTCGTTCGCTTTCAGTTGTAACAAAACTTGAAGATATTTTATATCCCCTTTACTGCAATTTGCTGATTCGGTAAATACCCGTGTCATAACGCAGTTGTTACGCTGGTGAGAAGCGGTAATAACATTAACGAAAATTGATATGAAAAAAAAAAATGGCGTCACACTTACTCTTTATAAGACATTGTGGTCCTGTGTAGCCCGTTCCTTCGCAGTCACATGTAAAGCGACTGAAAGCATTGTCGTTACATACACCGTTGTTCTGGCATAAACCCGGGTTCAGAAGACAGTAGGTATCTATGGTGAGATGGAATTATTTAAGAACATGACGGTTTGTCGGATTATTGGGATGTCCCGTCCCTTGCTATTACAGATTGCCTTCTTAACCGGAATTTAAAAGAAACTAATTTCTTGCATTTAGAATAGTAGAAATTTTTTTCGGCTACGAAAACAAGAATATCGTTGTTCCAGTTTTTAGCAATACCAATATTTTCAAATACATGTAAATACAAAATCATAAATACGGAGAAAATCGGTCCGTCGGACTATAGGGATGTCCCGTCCCTTGATATTACAGACTGCCGTTCAAAAATATTTTAAAAGAAACTATTTTCTTGCATTCAGAATAGTAGAAATATTTTTAGGCTACGAAAACAAGAATATTTTTGTTCCAATTTATAGCAAAACCACTAATTTCAAATGAATACAAAAATCGTAAATAGGCAGAAAATCATTATTTTCATGCCCCGTTTATATTCTACTTACTGGTCGTCTCGCATGTGTCGCCTTCCCATCCCGCTGCGCATTGGCAGACGAAACCGGTACCGCTGTTGGAATTGAGACAGGTGGCGCCATTCTGACATGGATCATCGTCGCACGTGATAGCTAGAATTGACCAATGAGAAGAGGGATATCGGTCATGTGGAGTAGAGGTATCATTTGATTGATGATGAGGTATAGAAGCTGCCCCTCTTGACAACATTTTAAATACAATTTTGATTTGTCACGCCAACATTAATAGTTAAAAATCTGCAGTCATTAAAAACAGGGGCAATATTGGACATATTCTAAACCATAAATCACAGCAACCCTCTAGACGGTTTATGATAACAATATTTTACTTCAGCTGGGTTTCGTTTTATCGTGGAAATAAACCGCAGTTACAACCGGGGAAAATATCTGTAACATGCAGCATATATCTAAAGTATCTAAAGCAAGCTGGCATTTCCCTCTCTGATTTATGTACTTTCTGTTCAGCAAATACTGAGACCATTGCTCACTTATTTTGGGAATGTCCCTTAACTCGTAGGTTTTTGGATGATTTTGAAAAATATACCCTTAAAAATAAAAAATTAAGTTAACTTTTAATGATTTTGTCTTGGGCATACCAGGTGGTAATTACTCTGCAATCAATTTTTTTATTTTGTACGCAAAATATTATATATTTTCAACTAAATATTTAAACGGCTCTTTATCATTTTCTTCATTTGAAAAGAAATTGGAATATCAATACGAGATAGAAGAAACTACATGTATGAATATGCAACAGGATAAGTTTATCTTAAATCTTGATGGAGAGAGGCATATCCAACTCATTTGAATTCTACATTTTCTTTGTATATTATAACATTTTATGTATCATTTACATTTTGCATTTGTGTACATTGTTTATGGAGAAATATTGAATAAAGACTTGATTTAAAAAAAAACAAAAACATGCAGCATATTTTATACCATGTTGCCCTGTCTCGAGAACAACCGTAACAAAAATTTTGCACTTCCGAAAAGCAGTTGTATGGAATGAAACTTCAGCTGTTAAAGATCTATCCCATTTTATTTTACTTACTACTTATTTCGCACAGGTCGCCTGTCCAACCCGTTGCACATATGCAATTGAATCCAATACCGCTCACTGGCGTCACACAGGTGGCGCCGTTCAAACATGGGTCATCAGCGCACGTGATAGCTGCCATTGACCAAAGAGAAGCGAGATTTTTTTTTTCATTTTGAATGTAGGGTAGCATGGGGTTGATAAACCAGGCATGGACATATACAAGGTGCATTTATTTCTTTCCAATAATCATCCTGGGAAATTATAAGTTAATAAAGTAACATTTCATAACGCTGCTTTTGCATTCAGTTTACTTATAATTAATCAAACTGATTATCCCCAAAACAATGGCTGAATATGTGACCATAGAGGCCAGTAGGAAAAAAATCGTTTGAACGTATATCGTATAATCAAGACACTAACAGATAGGAATATGAATGAAACCCATTAAATCTTTGTCCTTATTTTCTCTGTTGCCGTTGTTGTTACATTTATAGTGAATGCAAATATTCAATATAGGTAATAATACACCTCCATAATAGTATATTTCACAGTAATATATCTAAACAAATAGAATGCATAGTAAACGAAGAAGCTTGATGGGAGGAATTTTAATTTGTAAACAAATTTTTAGGCATTTTACTCCCAGTGTTAAAGATCGTATGCTCGATCTGTAATGAAAAACACAAGTCAGAAAAAATTGGAACGAGCGGGATTCGAACCTGTCATCTACTGCTTGCCGGGCAGCAACTTAACCACCAGGCTATTCTGGTTCACGGCCAAGTCACGATGAACTGGAATCAAAAACCCAAGATCCTCTTCTTTCTGACTCATTAATATTCAAACGGTCCGCCGTAGACAATGGTTAGTAAACGAAGAAGCTTGATGGGAGGAATTTTAATTTGTAAACAAATTTTAGGCATTTTACTCCCAGTGTTCCAATTTTTCTGACTTGTGTTTTTCATTACAGATAGAGCATACGATCTTTAACACTTGGAGTAAAACGCCTAAAAATTTGTTTACAAATAGAATGCATGTTTACAAATCTTAAGTAACTCTTAATTCAATTGTCTTGTATGATTAATTTTTAAGTATTATATCCCCCTTTTTTATTTACTTACTACTTACTACTTATTTCGCATGTGTCGCCTTCCCATCCTGCTGCGCATTGACAGGCGTAACCGGTACCGCTGTTCGCGGTGAAACAAGTGGCGCCATTCTGACATGGGTCATCATTGCATGTGATTGCTACAATTGACCAATGAGAAGAGAGATTAATCATGAGGAATGTGGGGTAGCATTCGGGTTCGTTCAGACTTTTGGACGTCAAAGAGTTAGTCGAGTTTTGTATCCTTGATACTCCTTACAAAAATCTGTAACTTATTCAGTTATAAAATACAACGCACAATTGATTTATGATCACATAATGTTATCTGTAATCAACATGATCAGTGAAAATCGTTCAAAAGAATAAATAATACTTCATTAAAAAAATCATCTAGTGAGCTAAAGTTATTTTTGAAAACTTTTTATTGTTTTGTTTTACATAGTGGAAATAAACCCCATTAACTCAAGAAAGGTATGATGAGACATTAAGTATAAATGCTATGCAACCACAAAATCCTACAAATTTAAAATGTAATCAATAATTTGTCTTGTAGGAATATCAGCTGTAAACTAATTCATGTCCCATTATCATTTCACTTACTACTTGTTCCACACGTGTTCCCTGTCCAACCCGTAGCACAAATGCAAACAAAACCGGTTACGCCGATGGACATCGCACAGGTGGCGCCGTTCAAACATGGGTCATCAGCGCACGTGATAGCTAAAGTTGTACAATGAAAAGAGAGGCCAGCAGGATATCATTATGTTAAGTTGGTAGTAGTGTTAGTTTTAGTAAAGGGGTTGGAATGTTTGTGAATTAGAATGTATTTGAAAAAGCTCCGACGGAAATCAGTCAATAATACATCCCGCAAGATAACTACACAGGGTGGCCCAGAAAGAATGTAACACCTGAGATCTGCAGTCTCAACGAAAACATTGACACAATGTCATTAGGGGTTATAAAAAAATTATTGGGTAAGAAAAATCTTTTCCGAGGAGAATGGAGCAAAGAACATCATTTTTGGGTAAGGTGTTTTGATTATACGGCTATTTTTGTGAGGCAATGTCAATAATTTTATAATTTATTATCAATTATAAAACGGTAAAATACAGCCCCCGATATAGCAGCTGAAGAGCTCCTTGAACGCTGCTGAGATGTGTGACGACACACGAAGGACCAGTCCTGTCTAAGCAGACGATGTCCCATAACATCTTACACATTTTCCAGTGCCTGTTTTGTCATCTGCTCTTCACTTATTTCTCTTACTTGACTAGCGTCAGTCTTAATGTTAGTCTGTTGCCTCACTCTTAACTTCGTGTATGGTATTATTTTGATGAAAAATGCAGCGTTAAAAAAATAAAGGAATCAGTCACTTGTAAACAAAATAAGACGCCATTGTATTTTCAGCTGCTTGCACCGGGGCATGTTCGGCGTTTCAAGAGGGAACGAATACAATCTGTGATATTATTCGGAGGGCTTTTCAATTTGAAAATGGGGTTTATTTCATTGATCATTGACCCTTCTCCTGTGTATTTACAATCAAACGGTTTTAGTTATCAGAATCAGTTTCACTTTCCCTTTTAGAATGGTGTGAAATAAGGTCATGTTAAATATACCAAACTCTTTATAATTTGATAAATAATTGCATTGCAATTACGTGCATTCATTATAGGACGTCGTCTGCTTAAGCAGGATCGATCCCTAGTGTGACGACATCAAAACATCGCTATATTTCTGGCGAATCCTCGGATATTCCAGATGCTTAGAAGAGCTTTTATTTATGTTGTTTTTATAATCATCAGATACGCAGTTGACATAAAACTTATACGATTGCCATCTGTAAGCTTCCCAGTTTCTAGTGATACATTAATTGCCATATTTGTGATTTTCTTGCAATGTGATCTTTAAAAAAAAAAGCCCGCAGACCATGAATAGTGCCTTGTTCTATTAAGATTCCTTAGCACTCTACTAAAAATACAATTGCAAAATGCTGAATTTGTATTTTACTCTTACGTCAACATATGCAGGAAACAAATCTAACGACACTATTTTGACTTAAAACTGATCATAAAAGAGGTGAGCAAGGATCATAGTTGATGAAAAATCATAATTATTTTTAAAAATCGTAATTCATCATGATTGTCTAAGCGCTTTACTTAACCCGTTGACGACTGAATTATCATATTCCCATAGGGTTAATAAAGGGATCACCCAGTTCTAGTAGGCAATGAGTTAAAGACGTTGAAATCACCATAAATGTGTTTCATAATGCTACATTACCAGCCACAAATCTGTGAAATTTATGGTAGATTTTTACAATATGTACATTTTTTTTAAAACATCCCAAAACCATACTTTTCAATTCCTCCTTTTTGTTATCCCACTGACTACTAATCTTGAATTTAACTGACATGTGAAGTATCATGAAATAAGCATAATATTATGTAACTAAAGTTGACAAGGAAGACAATTAACATTGTATATCATTAAAAAAAAAAAGATCATTAAAACCCCGATTTTTAAACACTTCTATTTCTTGTTTCATTTCTTTATATTGTGGGGGGGGGGGGGGGGGGGGGGACTCAATTTCTAAAAGTACATGAAGCTATATTGCATTTTCCCCCGGCACAGATTCTTTCTACAGTTTGAAACGTAATCCTTTAATTGTCTTGTATGATACATTATATACATATTTCAATTAAGCATCATTCCATTTCACTTACAACTAATCTCGCATGTGTTGCCTGTCCACCCATCTGCGCAACGGCAGACGAAACCCGTACCGCCGTTGGCCGTAAAACAAGTGCCGCCGTTCAAACATGGGTCATCAGCGCACGTGATAGCTACAATTGACCAATGAAAAGAGGGAATGGGCCAAAAGGAAAGAAAGCACGTTAGATGTGGGGCTGCATATCTGCACATGAGTTGATGAGACAGTTGAGATATTTACAAAGTGCTATACTTGTAATTTTCAATGTTTCTCTACAATGTTAATAATCTACCTATAAATTTAATGAGCTTGAATATATACGCGTATATATTTTATGAATATTTGATTATGTTCTACTTAAATGCATTTCGATTTTGAATATGGCTGATAAATTATTACTTCACATTTCAATAATATTTGCTTATTAGAAGATTTTGTTGTTGCTGCTGCTGTTATTGGGGTGAACAACTGAGAATGGGGATATTGAACAGTGGTACAAACTTGATTTTTTATTTTGCTAATTTCAAAGTTTATTTTCAATTTTCTGACGTAAGCAAGAGATTCGTACTCACCGCCTTTCGCAAAAAGGGGACATACTGTATATCCTAAAATTCTTTTGAGAACTTGCTGAAACATTTTGAATAAAATGGAGCGGTGTCTGAATACGCAACATATTTTTTTTTTGGTTTACTATTATAGGGCTACATTTACTCATTTTTAAGGATTTGTCAAATCATGTTTGGGTTCCAACATTTATTGCTTAGCTCTTTATTAACATCATTTGATAAACCTTTCATTAATTAAACAACTAAATATCGTGTTGAATGACCAAAGAACAATCATTTTTATTCTATTCTACTTGTTATTCCACTTACTACTAATCTCGCAAGTGTCGCCTTCCCATCCATCGGCACATTGGCAAACGAAACCTGCACCACTATTCGAAGTAAAACACGTTGCTCCGTTCAAACATGGGCCATCGGTGCATGTAATGGCTACAAGGAACAATAAAAAGAGATGACAATTTATTATGTGGTTGCATGAACTATAATTTAAAGAAGTGGACCTGTTTCAGTATTATATGTGTTGTAGTCAAATAGCTCCTGTATAATTATGATTTTTTTTTTAAACATTAAACTCTTCTTAGATAATGCTTTGATGTCAAGATGCAGGTATAGCCGAAGACTTATGCGGCGTGGAGAGCTTTTAATTTGAATTTTAACTCTCGGTTCTAAAAATCATGAAGTATTTTTGTTTACTATCAAATATGAAATATAAAGAAGACAGAATGCTACAACCGTAGATAAAGATGTACAGAATCATAAAAAAATTAGTATTGATAAATGCTTCTTGAGGATTCAAGCTAGGAAATGAAAAAGATTAAACACAATAAGAACTACTTTCGAAAAATAAACTCAAGGCAATTTCAAAGGCCTATTGTACTGCCTAGAGAAATCCGGTTCGGATTATGTAATACACCATTTTAATGTTCGCACATTTCTAAAGGTGATAGACAGGGCTATTGAAATTGTTTTTCGAAAGTAGTTTTTATCGTGTTATTACGTATAAAGTTCCCCTTTAACTCATTTTAGTCAGGGAGCCTGTCCCGAAATAGTCACCCCATTTTGCATATGATATTTCATCCCTTAAAGTTATTTAGACCATCCATGTCATTCACAAACAGCTTGTCAGCCGGGTTTTGCCCCCAGAGCCCCCAAAGGGCCCAAAAATCGGGTCGATATTTGTAATGCACACCCATACCTTTTCCTTCTGACAAAATGTGGTCCATGGGCCTTAAGGGGGAAAATTTGCCCCAATTTTTACGGGCCGTCTGACAACCCATCCCGATGGAAATTTTGTCAGTTTTTGTGTTTTGGTAATGTATAGTCATACACCTTCCTTCTGACAAAGTATGGTTTGAAATCGACCGGATTTTGGGGCCCTTTGGGGGACTTTGGGGGCCAAACACGGCGGCTTTGTTCGAACTGACAAGCTTTTTGTGAATGTCATGGATGGTCTAAGTAACTTTCAGGGGTCAAATCTCAAATGACTATTTCGGGACAGGCTCCTGTCCTATTTCTACCATAGTAAAGGACATAATAAGAATAGTAGAATATATCTTGTTCACCAATTAAAATACATTGTTGTTTCAGAATGTGTACTCTAATGGAAAACATTTAAATGTTTATTCTAAAATATTTGTTGTACCCATTTTACTTCTTTAATAATGCACTTACTTCTGGTTTCGCAAGTTTCGCCTGTCCATCCATCTGCGCATGCGCAGACAAAACCTGTACCGCCGTTGGGCGTGAAACAAGTGGCGCCATTTCGACATGGGTCATCGTTGCACGTGATAGCTACAATTAACCAATGACAAGAGACACATGCAAAGAATGACTGCTATTGAGTTGGGAATGTGGTAACAGTGTTGTTGATAAAAAGATGAGATTTTTAAGTTATAAAGATTTTGTAATTTGGAGCAGCATGAATAGCCTATACGTTTGAAAAATACAACCTAAGAAATTTTGTTATCGAAATTTAATCGGAAACTTTTGATGTCGAATTTTGAAAAGCCTCGTTCCTAGATGAGAAATGATTCGCTTATGACTCACTAGAATAAAATACTTGGCTGAGACTCCATAAAATCCAATCAAGCATTTTCCCCAACAGTTTTTGATAACATTAAAAAAAAATCAACACTTTACAACAAGTTGCGTAAAGTCATACTTTAATTGTCAGGAAACTCTTTGATAATGCATATTTGACGTCTCGTTTTCCGACAAGACTCTACAGCTTCTGGCAGGTTTAGCAAAGAAGTATTTGCAAATATGTTTGATAACTTTGAAGATTATAAATTCTATGTCTTCTGCTAGGTATTTCACTTACTTCTCGTCTCGCAAAAGTCTCCGGTGTATCCATCAGCGCACGAACAAACGAAGCCTGCACCAGTATTGGATGTAAAACAAGTGGCGCCATTCAAACATGGTCTATCTTCACATGTGAGGACTAGAGGGGATAAATGAGAACAAAATTACATAAATCAAAAACTGTAGTCAGATGAGAGTTTGCGTCAGTATCATAAAATGCACGTAAAAACGCTCATAAAGTCAATATTGTGAACAGCACCTTTCCGTGTTTAAATATTATGGTATAGGCCTGTATAAGATTTGAATAATTTTGAAATAAATTAAATAGAGAAATATACAGTTTTTAATCACTTCAACGTCATCTGGATTGCCTCATCAACCGAGAGTCGATATATTTATCAACCTTCAATCAGTTGTTCTCATCCCCTTTTTATAAATATTCATGCATGAATCTTCATAAGCTAGTCAGTTAAGTAATGTGAATGAAAATTATTTCAAGACAGATTTCTGCAATAGCCTTTAAAAAAATGCAAAGTCATTTTACACAATAAAACTATTCATGTGTGTATAAGTTTTGCACGCAGCGAATCTCGTCCCACATAGAAATTACTCGGAAATTGCAAGAGATCGGAAAGCGTTCAAACATTGTTCGGGGTTGGGATTTATGGTCATGAATATTCCTGACAGGTGATTCTTCCGAAGTTAGTGCAGAGTGACAGCATTACGTAAGACCCGTCGGTAATATAACAGTGAAGTCCACTCTCGGTGACGAATAACATAATTATGTTATTGGGAAAAACACCCGAATAGTGTAAAATGTCCCCATGAGATCCCAAAGGGCAACTCCACGGTTACTCACGTTACAGTTTGAGAGGCTTTGAGTTACATCTTAAGCTCCTTTTCTCTTACTACAGGTGTTAGGTAAATGAGTTTTAGTTACAACAATGCACACATATTAGAGTACCTAAATACAGTAGCAACACTTCAGAAAAAGAAACATACTTTCTGCCAACCCTGCAAATGTTTAGTTACTCACGTTACATTATTTTTAAAAAATTGTAACATGTGTAACCGAACATTTGGAACACCTGTAGTAATAGAACAGGAGCTTAAGATGTGACTCAGTACCTCTCAAAAGGTAACCGGAGTAACCGTGGAGTTGCCCAAAAGATTGCATGTCTTTAAACAAAAGTATTTACCTGGTATTGGGTCTTCAGTTATAGGAGGGTCGGTAGGATCAGGTCCATTTGGTCCATGGATAGGAGCAGATGTGACGTTAACCCAATATACCTGGGAACTGGATACAAAGGTGCCTCTGCGAAACAAGGCATGGCAATAATAGGAGGGGAGTTAGAATGTCTGTAGCATAATTACTTTAGATTTTACTTCTAATTCACTTCAGTTCACTTATATTAGATTAGATTCGTTTTTTATGATATGTGTAAGCAAATGCAGATATTTCTGTTTATTCCTGACACAGGAATTCAACAATGGAACCGAGCCTGCAAAAACTAATCAGTTCTGTTAGCATGTAAAACTCTGGACAATGCAAGTATTATTTTATGTATAATGTATAAATAGATTAAACATCGTCATTACAGGCTAGACTTTAACGATGCACATGTCTTATTTTTCTTAAATACATAACCCCACAATGGCATATTGGTATATGCCAATTTTCCTTAACCCACAGAGGTCCAGACTTTTCTACCAATGGTCTGTATGAATCATCTTTGCCTCCTCAGACTGGCTACAAGGCTATCACTTTTACGTAATTTAGTCATATCAAAATTATATTGAATGATAACCTTTGTGAATAAAAAATATTGAAAAAGCAACATAAAATGCCAATTGGTAGGTGATTGTAATTTAGAGACTTCAATGCTTCTGTCAATTAAATTGTTCATATTCATGACAGCACAATGTACTGCAACAGAAACCTAGTCAAGAATTTTTTGTTAGAAAGTTCTGCTCATTTATTATGAGTTATTCATAGCATTCTAAATCAAAAGATAAAGCATAGAGTCTCAAATATATGATACTAAACTACTCTTGAGGTAAGTAGTTTCCACAATGTAATCATCTAGTCGTCATCGTCGCACACGCTCATGTCTGAAACTTACATGAATTCGACGTCGCCTACATCTGATTGCGGCGCTAACCAAACGACGGTGACCGAGCTCGGCTTGATACCGTTGTTCGTATGCGTGATCGTATCCGACGTCGCTTCACACGAGACGACCTTCAAGTCTGCGTTGGGGAGTAGGAAGAGAAACCCGATGGGTGTGGTTGTACCTTTCTCACGGGCTTGGAGTATTAAACCACGGTAGCTGAACCCGTCTGCGGCATCAATGGTCACTGGCGAATGGAAGAAATTAATAAGTTAACGTCACAATAACCATGATAATACAATGTGACCATCCGGCATTAGAAACAACGTTCTTAAATTTGATCTGCTTTATAAAAGTCCAATGTGTTCGATGTATATGAATTCACAAGAATCACAAACAAGGGAAGCTATTACGATTTGGCTTGTTATTTCACTTTAGGCAATAAATATTACTCAAATCATAAAATTTTGATTTACATTAATTATATTTCAGCGCTTAACAAATTTATACATTATAGGAGGATTGTAAATCCGATTTGTGTGACCTTTGGAGTGCTGTTCTTTGATTAAAGCGCATTATGTTATCCCTCCACATGTGCTAGACTCATTTAATAAACATTACACTCTTAGAAATATTGGGCAAAATTTTACTCAAATTTTACCCAACATGAGGGTCCTTATGAGTCCGACCAACTTTTGGGTAAACTTTACCAATTTCATTCTTATTTTTGACCAATGTTGGGTAAATGCATGTAAAAGTTGAGCAAGATTTAACCAACCTATGCCCAATCTTCATTTACCCAGTGGCATTAATTTTACCCAACATTTCTAAGAGTGTATAACACTATAATTATTTTATTCATTGTGTTTATTACTGTTCATGTAGAATATTTCGGTTGGAGGACAAAGTGTGATTATACTTACTATTAAAATTCATATACCGTGTCATGTTATGATTTGTGCGTAAAAACATGTCTCATGTTAATTCAATCTCGTGGGACGATGAATAAAACAACAGATCTATCTGTTTATTTAGACGTAAATCATATGTGTTTCCCGAAGAACGTACTGTATAAGTGTGATACATTTAGAAAAATCTTATGTATCACCCGTCATTGAATCTTTGAAATATGTCCATAACTTGACCATAACACGACACGTATGACAATGAATGAATGGCAATAGATTTTTACGTCATTGCAGAGGAAGTCCATCCTGGTAATTAATTGATAATTAAATGGAATCGTAAGAATGAAAGAAGCGGATTAGTGAAAGTTTGGGCAAGATCCGACAAAAACAAGAAAGTTATGGGGTAAAATAATAATGCTCAAATACTCGATCTTCAATACAAACAAATCTGAGCATTAAACAAACCACATTGGGCTTGTAAAATATATTTTTGTGGCGTCTCCCCGATTTGGTGGGTATGTACATCAGTCACACCTCACAAACGACTCCAAAGTGACAAATTCTTGGCCATTATAGGTGTAACGTAATATTCTCTCTCTCTCTCTCTCTCTCTCTCTCTCTCTCTCTTGTCGTTCTTTTTAATGTGACTGGGAAATTAAGGAATGTGGGATAGCCTTACAACCAATGCACCATGCAATACAATTCATATATTGACGAAAGGCATGTGTCATGATTTCGATGTCAATATTGATTTTCTAAACAAGTTACGTAAATGCCGCAAAAATATGAGAAAGAACGTGGTTAGCATGCGTCCTTTTCAAGAATAGTCCAACTCGCGAAGGACCTTGATGGGTTTGTTTGGATAATATACTCTCATTGAGCGCGAAGAATGCATTCTGAATATACTCAAAAGGAATAGTGTGGGTGTCGGTATTGATGATTTCACCTCGGTGCGTTCCATTTCCTCATATTTTTATAACATTTCCCAAGTATTGTAGTAATTGCGGGAAATGTTGTGTAGTAAAGTTCTCAGACTGTCTGCTGTCTGCCAGAGTTGTAAAGTCGAGTTGAATGATCAACGTAATTGCAACTAAGCTGTAGCCCAAATACTACATAGTTTGGCTACAGTGTTGTGGCAAAATGGGAAAATTTATTTTGGCAAATAAGATGTATTCTGCCCAATAATCATTAGGTATAGGCCTACCTGATAATTGTGGGTATCCCTACTAGAGCTTTGATAAAGACAAAATATAATAATAATAATAACAATAATAGTATTAGAAATAACATTAATAATCAAGATAATACCTCGTTGTTTCATTAACCTCGAAAAATAAAATCAAATTAGAAAAAAAGTCACATTAAAGATTAGATTATTATAGCAATTGCGTGTACCATTATACTTGGTAATGTATGGGGAAACATATAGCACCAAATACGCTGCATACGCTACCAGGGATGTCTATATCTCTTCCGACAATCTATGCAATATTGTAAGTCTATTATCTGTTTTTATTTGAAAGACAAAAGGATGAATAGTGCGGTCGGATTGCCTTCTCTCATTAGAGGGATACGCCAGGCGGCGTGGGGAAAGTCAGGATTGCGTAAGCCCCATTCACTCGTACACAAAGTTTGTGTTTCGAACGCGTCCGTTGGACTAAGTGAATGGAGATCAATTGCATGAACTATTCGGTGGTTTGTCAAACATGGTTATCCCTTGTGTTCTCACACGTAAAATCATTGGAGGTTAAAAGAGATAAACAAAGAAATCTAGCTCATTTGCATCAATGACACAAACTTCACCCCGGTAATAAAATCAAGAACTATATGTCTCCTTTTTGCTTTTGCAATCGATGCTACAGTTTACATCGAATTAGTTCACATTGGAAGGTGATTTTTTCCCCGGAGATTCTATAACCATAACGTTCACTCTTAGAAATAATAGTGCTTATGGGGTACTCAGCTCCAAACTGGTGCCGGATTGAAAAGGTGTCTACAAGTTCAATTAAAAGGACCTTAGCCATTGAGCTTAGATTTCTCCACCTTTTATTAGTCTTTATCATAATCTGTAGATATTATTTAAACATGTCCACGATAATATCCAGCTCATTCGTCATTTTCAAAATACTTTGGTTTGATACAAATTGTATAAATGTTTTCTATTGCACGTTGTTATAATTTATTGACTTCAGTTACTATGGATATATTGTATTTTTTTCGAAGGACGATAAAATATTGCTCAAGAGTAGGCTAGCTCTTTGCCAGTGCTCGTGATGAGCACCTTTAAAGGTATCGATGAAAACCTTTTCAAAAGGTGCTTATAGGGACACCCTAAAGGTGGCACTGGTGTGGCAAATATAAGCACCTTTTAAAGGTGCTCAAACAAACCTTTTTTCTAAGAGTGTTGCATACAGCTAAACCTCCGTATAGGAAACGTTGATGATATCAATATTACATCATAAGCAGATGATCCTTCTGTGAAGGTTGAATCCAATACTGTCTGCTTATAGCTAAAAGGGCATTAACTCAGAATTATATGAGATAATTAGGCACTTCATATTATGTGAAAGTACATGGTGCATGTATTTTATTATTAAAATAGTTACTTTCTTCACACTTAACGATTACATTTATTATGTTGACGTCCAAACTTGAGCCTGAATTGATTATTGTATGAAGCGGATCTGCCTTTTTCTCAAGTAAAATTGCACTTTCAAATAAGCTCCGGTTATCCTACAGAAACTTGGATTTATCCGACTTCGTAAAGCAAGATATTGAGCAGGTTCCGGGTTAATACCAATTATATACCACACATGTACAAGGATTGATTACCAGAATATCACATATAATATAGGGACTTGAACTACTGTGACATTTTAGTGACTGAACCTCCAAATATATTGGTACTTCTGATACTTTTGTAAATTCTTATTCACTATTCGGGTAAACCACTTTTTAATTAATGAATGGGACATAATTATTAGGATTCATATTAGATATATTCGATTTTTATTCGAGGAAGATTTTCCACTTTTCAAAATACAGAATACGTTTCACTTTGTTGCATAAAATCACAGTATTCTATTGAACATCAAATAGTATAGGCCGACGAGTATCCAAAGTGTGGATTTACGAATGTTTTGTTCGTTTGTCTTACTTCAAGCAAGCGGCTATTGAATAGCAGTAGCAAATAGATGTTGCCTAATGTGCGCCACTAGAGCAAACGTGCTTTAACTTTCCATAATGGGGAATTATGGGCACTCTTTTCAATTGTGGAACGAAACCCACCCGTGTCTGCAAATGAGATTTTCTTCTTCTTTACAATGCTCTCTTTTAGTGTTCTCGTTTTACATAATACGAGATCTTTTCTGATCTATTTACAATGCTTCCACCAGTGCGCTCAACAATGCTTATTTAAAGTAGAACGTTAATGATTTTAAATATTGGCTTAATACTTATTATTGCATAGATGGCATAAATTAAACAAGGTTATGCAAATTCAACGCTTGGAAACATTTGAAGTAATGATTATTATCAATTATAAAACGGTAAAATACAGCCCCCGATATAGCAGCTGAAGAGCTCCTCGAACGCTGCCGAGATATGTGACGACACACCCTGGACCAGTCCTGTCCAAGCAGACGATGTCCCATAATAACATCTTACACATTTTTCAGAGCCTATTTTGTCATCTCCTCTTCACTTATTTCTCTCCCTTCACTAGCGTCAGTCTTAATGTTAGTCTGTTGCCTCACTCTTAAAGGAGAATTAAGCCCTGATTACAAATTTACTTATATTGGAAGGTGTAATATATTCCTACTTATTGGCCTAAATCATTTTCAGAATTATCATTATCAGAAAAGGGTTAAATAAAGATATTCCAACACCCGGTATCGTCTCCTACTTATTTACATGGGGGCTGCCATTTTCTTGCTGATTTGGAGTTGTACATGAACCATTGAGAAATGTTCCAGTCAGGAAGATATTTTGAATCCAAATCCTAAATTGATTTTCTTCATTACCTAAAATCCCATATGTGACGGAAAATATAAAGTGGGTGTTTACATGTATTATAAAATTAAATCTTTATAATGATACTTTTAAATTGTCTGGTTTTGCTTAACAAAAATCTATTTTCTTGGGTTTGCCAAACAGAGCAGAACATAATATATGCAGCATGCATTCTGACTTTTCAAGTCCATTATCCGAAAGCAGGTGAATGCATAGTTTGCCACTATAGATGCTCAGGGAAGAAGCATCCATAAAATTTGAATTAATTTGCTCCGTCCCATACGTCCAGTATCGAGAAAATAGATTTCTTTTAAGCGAATATCGATTTTCAACAGAAATATATAAGGAAATCTTCAGTTTAAAAATAAATTGACATATCTATTCTATATTTTTAATCTCAAATGGGTTTTTAATTTTGAAAAAGGCAATTGAGCATTTGGATTAAGAAAATCTTCTTGTACACATAAACAAAATGGCAGCCCCCATGTGCTGCTAGCAGACGATACATATTGCTAGCAGATGGTAAATTTTGCTCAGAAAAATTTGATTCGTATCGATCTCGTATATTTTGACGCGAAGCCATATAGTATAACAAGTAGGAATAAATAACACCTTTGAACACTATCGTCTTTATTTTTGAGCGTAATTCTCCTTTAACTTCGTGTATGGTATTATTTTGATGAAAAAATAAAGGAATCAGTCACTTGTAAACAAAATAAGACGCCATTGTATTTTCAGCTGCTTGCACCGGGGCATGTTCGGCGTTTCAAGAGGGAACGAATACCATCCTGCTATTATTCGGAGGGCTTTTCAATTTGAAAGTGGGGTTTATTTCATTGATCATTGACCCTTCTCCTATGTATTTACAATCAAACGGTTTTAGCTATCAGAATCAGTTTCACTTTCCCTTTATAATGGTGTGAAATAAGGTCATGTTTAAATACACCAAACTCTTTATAATTTGATAAATAATTGCATTGCAATTACGTTCATTCATTATAGGACGTCGTCTGCTTAAGCAGGATCGATCCCGAGTGTGACGACATCAAAACATCGCTATATTTCTGGCGAATCCTCGGATATTCCAGATGCTGAGAAGAGCTTTTATTTGTGTTGTTTTTATAATCACCAGATACGCAGTTGACATAAAACTTATCTGATTGCCATCTGTAAGCTTCCCAGTTTCTAGTGATACATTAATTGCCATATTTGTGATTTTCTTTGAATATCTACTTTAAGACATATCAATGCCCGTTTGTCTGTCTTCCGGAAATAGAGAAACTATTCTTCCTCAAAAGCAAGCGTCCCTAAATTAGGTCGTGGTGTGATTCTGTGAAACGTGTCCCGTAGTACGACATAAGTCTTTTATCTATTCATTTAATCATTAAAAAATGAAATTTTTCTTATATGACCATTAACGTTTGGTAGTAACGTCAGAAAGTATCATGAGTCAAGGATCAGATGAATAGATGTTTCACTTTTGAATTGAAATAGTCCATTAAAAGACAATGTTTATGAAGTTTGGTGGCAATTTCAGAAAATTGAAATCAAAGTATATGTATAGTCTGCTTCTCCTTTTTGTTTTGTTCTTGACTTGGGGGAATATACTTACATTGCACATTTCCACCAGGTACATAAGAGTTCACTGTCGGTGTGATAGTGAAGGGGGACGGCGAGGTTTGTGGGATGGCACCGTGTCCAGGTGTCAAGGTACTGCAGATCTCGGGGTTCGAGTCCACAGGTGCTCCTGTAGGATAGCCACAAGACTGATGCACTAAAAGCGACGCTGTCCCAACTAGGAGGATCAGCGCTGAAGACACTTCAAAAGTAGTCCGTAAGTACATGGTGATGCTAGAAGATGATGCTTATTAAGAGTTGTTGTTATCAATTGCCAAATATCAGCAACGGGGTATGTTGGCAGATTAGTCGCTTTATTTCAAACAATTTCAGATCCAATAAAGCAAATGTTACGCTTAAAATATAGCTTAGGACTATCGTTATATACTTATATCTTGGATATGCTTCACATAGTCAACAAGGTGGCTCTTCAGAAGAAAACTAAAACATCCAAGAAACATTAGTTTCTATTAGTAAGGAATTTTTCTTAAAAGAAAAGACAGTTGTGAGAGCTGACTGAAAATCTCGTTTCCTGCAACGAGGATGTTAAATAATCTAGTAGGATTTACGTAGTGTTAAGTGAAATCGTAAATCGAAACGACCCTTGCTTTTCGTTTGTCCACCGAATTACAGACGACAGATAAACATCCCTTTCGGCCAGCTATCGACAAAATGCGAAGGAAGGCGCCCTTTTCTCCAAACTCCCCTCCTTCTCCGCTGAAAATGTTTATCGGACCAGCATCATCTCCATCAAAATGTTTAATCACTTTCCCCAAGCTCTGGAGCAGATTATTGATGAATAAATTGTATAGAAAGTCACTGACACTGCAATTAGAGTCCGAGCAGGAAAACGAAAAATCCCATCATGTAGTCCTATACGTGGTAGACCAGCGTCTTTCGATTCTCGTCTTGTATAGACGGGTCTATCAGTTGTGCATAGATTGCTTAGGTATATTAGTGAAAGACGTCCCACACGTAATAGGTCACTGAAAATGGGATGTTAAAAGAAAAGGAGTGGGGAGCGACGAAGCGGAAAGCCCACACAATAGACCCATGGGAAGCCATTGTATTATTAGGTAATAGCACAATTCAGGATGGTTTCATGAAAGAAAGGCGTTGGCAAAGAGTTCGGGTGGAGAGAAGGGAAGGATGAGGTCACCTCGAAAGCGAATTGTTTTGTTCGTCAACTAGGGTGGGGGCCGCGATAATGTTTGCATTGTTTCCAAATTAACAACTGATATAACGATCGCAACGATGAAGAGTCGACCGGTTTGAGCTGCTATGAGAAATAGGTTGGTAGGCTTATAATTCCTGAGAACTTTCCTGGTTTTTAACCTGTTGACTGCTGAATTTTCTTATTTCTATAGGTTTAATACAGAGACTAACCGGTTCCCGTAGGCAGTGGGTTGATAGGGATTCGCCTTCACAATTGGTCCGTTGTATCCTTGGAGGTCATTAATCCACGCCGGTATTAAAAGCCAGCAACGCCTCAGCTCATGAAATTTTCGTGTTTGAAATATATGTTTCTTCCGTCAAATTCATCAAAACAGCAGCCAAATTGATGAATAGTCGCTCGATTTAAACTTGGATGCTAATAATCAAGATGTATATGAATATTCCGTGTTTAATCTATTTGTTTTGAAATGGGACGCGGAACAAACTATCGAAATACGAAAAGATCCCGTATAATACGAGAGTCTGGTCACCCTGTGTCCAATCGCTATTCGCAGCTGAAGATGTTCTGTTTTCACATATTATCTACCCACATAACAAAGTGTCCAGTTAACTCATTGAAATGAATAATTATAACCTTAAATGCTGAATAGTAAACGATATGAATACAATTAACAAGATGGAATTTTGCTTTAAAACTTATTGATTGACTATAGAGCTATTCAGTTTCGTAGTTTGAACATGTCCTCCCTGGAAGATATTGGCCAGTAGTCCAAAAAGGTCGCCAAATTTGAATAATTCTGTTTCTGTTTTATTATTTACCAACAATCTACCCCTTTGTAGATTGTTTGTAAATAATTATACTCCAACAAATACATGTTGGAAAGCTTCAGCATGTCTCTGCTTTAAAAAAAAGATATGTACACGGAAACTAATAAAACAATTGGTTACTCGTTTGGTTGACTATGACACATTCTCTAGAAACTTGTAAGATAACTTGTTAGATAATCTGAACGACAACGTGTAAATGAAAAGATTCCATAAAATTTAAACATAAACATGATTTGATGAACAACTTTGATAGAAAAAAAACACTCTTTCTTGGCTGTTATTCCACCCCCACACACCGTCTCTCTTGGCGCAAGTGAGTTTTGGCAGAGTTACCTAAATTGGCCTCTGTGTAGCCAACCATGAAATATCCGTGAATATATGGTATCAAAAGAAGCATGGGTAAATACTCTACAAGTACATATCTCATTCGTTCATAATTATTTACAGCACACACTTAAAACTCTAGGAAATTATAAAAAGTGCAACGTTTTTTTCTGACTAACTCTGTAGTTGACAGCACTTGTTTTGTTTTGTTTTTTAATTGGGGGGGGGGGGGGCACAAATTTCCATATCCCATGTGTGAAGTCCCTTCTACCCGTTCCTGCGTTCCTGTGTGAAGCGCTTTTGATCACTGTAGGCCGCATTTCAGCAAGACTGGTTTATAGATAACTTATATTTCTTATCATTTTTGATGACTCCAAAATCTCATTTACTCTTTTACCTTACATAATGTTTTCCAATAACTTCTACCGTATACAAGTTCTATCTCTATGTAATTTCACGACCAGAGTTCAACTTTATCTTTAAAACATTATTTTGTTTCTATTTTTTTGAACCGGGAATCTCTTTATCCCTAATACAACACTCTTTATACGGGAGTGTTTGTGTTCAACCTAACGGTCTTGTCTTGCTACCATCATTACCATGCAGGCCATGTCGATATACCAAGAAGTGGGGAGATGTTGAATGGTCTCGCCATTATGAACGAATTCTTGATTTTGTTCGGAGATGATTATTAGGAGGTGATAGAATATGGGGATTCTACGACACTGAACGTAAAGAAAAATCGACGGATACGGTTCCTCAGCGCAATGAAAGGAGAAGCACTGCCCCTTCAACCATACATCAAGGAAGTACTCACTATTCAAAATGGAAACTAATATCATGAAGCGGAAAATTCAGCCCGCGAGACAGACAGCGTTCGAGACCGGCAATAGTGAGCTTTCGAATGTGTCGACTTGAACGCCGTCCTAGATCCTCCCAGCTACAATGGACTGCTTTGTGTTAGCTGCATACTGTGCTTTGTGCAAGAACGGCTCATCCGTCCCATTGGCTTCTCCCTCGATTACTAGTCAGATCGAGAACGCGTCAAACATGGTTTTGCCGTCTTCTCTAAAACGTGAACCTCGCTTCACCCATTGTTAGCTTCATGCTTCACCTACTTTGTACGCAGTCAACACAAAGCAGTGCATTGTCGCTGGGAGGATCTAGGACGAGGTTCTAGTCAACACATCCGAAAACTCCTTAATGTCGGCCTACAGTGAACCCTAAAAAAATGACAGAAGGCCCACGATACCGGCATGTCGCTCTCATCATGTTCACGGGATCTCGGTGTAGTGGGCCTGTTGTCAAACATTTCTGAAGGTCACTAGACTTAAATTGTCGGTCTCGTGGGCTGCCTGTATCCTGGGCTGTCGGTCTCAAGAACCCTCGGTTAACTTTTTAGGATATCTGCGAGACTGACATTGCCGCTCGTGAGTTTCAGTCTCGTGGTCTCTGGAACCATATGATCTTACGAATGACAAATTATAGTTTCAAAAATGTGACGAAATTAAAAGGGGTCTATCTATGACGGCAGACCTCCTTAAAAACATACACAAAAAAGGGGGCAGCACAGGAGATTACCTCAAGCATGTTGAATGTGGAACCATAATAGAAATTCCTGACAAAAATAAATAAGGTGCAGCAGAAAAAAAATGAAACATACTAAAATAAAAATTTAAGAAACGAGTGTTAATGTTTCAAGAGAATTGGTAGGCGATGGAAATTATTTAAAGAGCTCAAGCATCGAGCATTTTATTTGGTATTGTTCAACTTATTGTTAGGCCCTATTATTTGTTCATGTTTTCAAAAACGTTAAATTTAAGATTTTAGAGTTAAAGACTGGGTAGAGATAGGGATAGGTAAAATCTCGTCTGTATAAATTTTCTTTCTGTTGATATTTATTGATATCCTGTAAAAACACTTCTGTTTAATTCTCTATTAATTCTACATGCGCCTTGAGCACTCCATACAGTGGATGTTGCCCTACATAAGTTACATTTATTATTATTATTATTATATCAATAGCATACGCCTATTTCTGTATGCATCAAGAATTTGAACGTGTTCCCATTTGTCCACCTCACCCGGGCCATTTTGGCGTATTTGTGTTTGAAATGTACAGTTTACAGGCCCGTATTCTAAACTCCGGTTTAACTTAAACTCCAGTCTAAATTAAACCAGATTAAAACTGACTTAAACCGCAATTCCACACTAACGACTAAATTTCTGTATAAAGTAGATAAACCACATTAGACTGGAGTTAAAGTTAAACCGGAGTTCAGAATGTGATTTTCGATTACTCCGGGTTAAAGGGCAGATTTAGACTGGTTTTGAACCACACTTAGACCACGGTTTAAATTCAACTGGAGTTTAAAATACGGGCATATGAATTCACTGTTGCACAGTTGCATCTTATCAAAACATGAAATTATTAATCAGTGCCTAAATGTACATAATATCATTTTGAAAATTAACGTTTGTCGCTTATTGTTGAATAAACCATACTGTTCTGCATGAAATGAATATTCCATTTTCAGAAAATGAATGGGTTATATGCTAAGCTTTAGTCAGACACTGTGGAATATGTTTGTACTTTCATTCAGTCATTCACATGACTTTCATTTTAAATAGTTCCGATCTTTACCCGGTGCTTATGTCACAATGCATTTCATGTGTATTTATCTCTCTCGATCCAGGTGTAGTGAATCCATTTAGTGAATAGGCCCTTGGATAGCGGTAGCTATGCTGGAACCGTAATCACGGTACTATATCATCCTGAGCTCTACAAGAACCGCACTGAATCTGTGACTACATTTTAATAGTATATTTATCTAAATTCTTTTATTTCGACTGACTGGCTCTCAAGTAGAATTTATAAAACGGGTTCAAGAATGTAGCCATCCTGATTGGTCAAATAACACCACGTGACCGTGCAAAAAAAAAGTGATAACAAACGGTAAAAGGGCTCTAAAGCACGGCTGAGATGCGCGTACGCGTACCTCTGGTGCGTGCAAATTTAAAACGCAATGAAATCGCGTAGTTTAATTGTCATTTTAGCGCAGGGGTTACATGCGCGCACTGAAACGCGCATGACTTTTGTTGGCTGCGCTTCTGTGATGTCATCCAGGAAAGCAAATGGCAGCCTCCATGACTGTGCGACTCTTGGCGTTTCTATGGGGTTCGTAACCATTTTTATAGACTTCATAATCATATTGCCGACCCGTTTTATAAAACTATTAATACATGGTTGTGAGTTCGTGCATTAGTGCGATCTGGCAACACGCAGGTAGCTATAGTACACCACGATAAAAACCTTTGTGTTGCCAGATGGCACCAACGCACTCCCAACCATGTATTAATTAGATGAGGTGTGTGTGTGTGAGAGAGAGAGAGAGAGAGAGAGAGAAAAGGCAGAGGAGAGAGAGGGAGAGAGAGAGAACACTATAAAATCCGCACAACATTAACAAGAAAACAAAACAAAAGCAGAAGCGCATTTCCCCACTCAACATGGTTTGGGGCAGGTTCGGGGACATTGGAACATTAATATATTATCGTGACTTCAGAAGTGTTTTTTTTTTCATCGCCCCCTGAATATTTTGTCAATTCTCAGCATTAACCTTACATAACGGAATATGATTTCGTATAATCTTTGCCCTAATTCGTATATTTTCAAACACTATCCTAGAGTCTCTGGGCGTGGTGGTGGGGTGGCTTTCCTTCATAAAGACAGTCTCCAGGTTGTCATAGTCACCCGAAATTTACGACAGTTTTGAATGCATGTCTGCATCAATCTCCAATAACTACAGCTGTATGGACATCTCGGTGATCTACAGGCCGCCTGGCGGTCAAAGTTTCTCCAGATTTCTGGAAGAATTCTCTGACTTTCTAGATTGCAGAATGTACAGAACTCCACCTTTGGTAATTACTGGCGACGTGAACATTCACCTGGACAATAGATTTTCACCCAACACTCTAAAGTTGAATTATCTTCTTAGTAGTCACGCCATTTCCCAGCTTGTCGAATCTCCTACTCACGACAAGGGTCACATCCTCAATGTCGTCATGGTGCGGAACTCTGATGATCGAGCTTTGTGTTCGAAACCCCAGGTCATACCTGGCATCTCTGACCACTCTGCCATCATATGGAAGCTCAACTTTGCCAAGCCTCGTCGGACCCAGTCTATATATGTCTGTCGTAACATCAAAGACATCGACAGGGAGACTTTCGCTCAAAATGTCGCTGACTGTAACATCATTGCCCCTGTGACAGAAAGTATCGACTCAGCTGTTCATCGCTACATTTCAGAACTTCTCGATATCCATGCTCCTCCAATGACAAGAAAAGTTCGGAATCATGTGGACAGTCCATGGTACAACGTCGATATCTGTACCCAGAAGAGGATACGTAGAAGGCTCGAGAGGAGATGGCGGTCAACGGCAGACTTCAGATCGACAGAGACCATTTCTGCGCCCAGCGTCGAGCGTCGAGATGATTCCAAAAAACTATTTTCTGTGGCTAACCGACTACTAAATCGTCAACAATCATCACCTCTTCCAACCCACACAGACAGTCAGCATAATTATGGCCTCTACATTCATCCACTTCTTTCAGGCGAAAGTCAAGACCATCTGTGACAGCTTATCTCCTGACGAAACACCACTTCATCCCCTCACTTCCTCTTCCTTAGAAGTAATACGACCTACTAACCCAGATGAGATTTTGTCACTCTTACGTAAATTGCCCCTCATGCGTGTCCTAAATTATGGAATAGCCTTCCTGAAGACATCAAAAAGTGCATAACATCTGATTCTTTTAAAAATCATGTAAAAACATTTCTGTTTAATTCTTAATTAATTTCTA
Organism: Heliocidaris erythrogramma; assembly: GCA_025617745.1. NCBI lineage: Eukaryota > Metazoa > Echinodermata > Echinoidea > Camarodonta > Echinometridae > Heliocidaris > Heliocidaris erythrogramma. Next base: position 13,768,321 of record CM046861.1, read on the forward strand.
CATGCGCCTTGAGCACTCCACAGAGTGGATTTGGCGCTATAATAAGTTACATTTATTATTATTATTATTATTATAATTATTTGATTTCGGGGTAAAGACTTGCCTTATAGTGTTTGCTCACAAACATTCCAACTTCTCGAATCAATTTTCCTTCAAAATCGAGGCTTCTTAAGAGGAGTTTTATTTACTTTTAATGCAGAAATGGAGGTCAGTTTGAGCTACCTCACGTAGTGCAAACGAAAATTGAAAGGAGTTTGATTTGAACATGAGCCTGGAAGTACAAAGCGTATCCTTACAATTTATACGGAACCGAAAACGGTAAATATGTGTCAGATTCGATACCAGTATTAGCTCTCAAGATTACACACCACAAAACAGATTATACGTACCCTGTACCCTTCACCATTGCGTAGGTATTTTCTGTATATATACTGAATAAAAACTGTATAGGTTTCGATTGTGAGATATATTCAAGATGATGGAATCAACATGTCGTAATACGGTTGCTTTATCGCTGATAATTTGGACGTCATTGCCACGCCATGCATTCGCAGAAGACGGTATTGCAAATGGTATGTACAGTGTAAAATACTCGTTTTGATGATGGAAAAGTGATATCAAAAGCGGAGTTTCGTCTTGTTGGTGTATTGTTTGTATATTGTTTCTATATCTGGTAATGACATTTTGTCAAACTTACGTCGCAATCTTGGCGTTATGCTTGATTCTCAAATCTCAATTGTCTATGTTGAATCAAATTACTAGCATTTGCAAATCAGTTCGCTATCAATTGCGCAATATTGGCTTCATCTGAAAATTTCCCACTCGTTCTGCTATGCAGAGAAACTTGTCCACTCGTTCAATTCCTCACACCTTGATTTTGGTAACGGCGTACTCTACAACTTATCAAATTCACAAATTGCCCAATTACCAAAGCTACAAAACGCAGCTGAGCGCACTGTTTCTCTGTCAGGCAAACACAGTCACGTTACCCCTATCTTACAAAATCTCCATTAATAATGTTGGTTGCCCGTAAAGGAACGTATAATTTTTAAAATTCTTCTTTTGGACTATCATATTATTAACGGAACAACTCCTGAGGATAACAAGTCTTTGTTACATCAGTATCAACCCACACGAACCCTACGATCATCCACCTCTGGTCTTTTATACATTATGTTCCGCTTTCTACGAAATCTTGGGGGAACGAGCTTTTGTTCATGGCGGACCAGCCCTGTGGAATTCATTTCCACAGGAGCTGAAGAACTCCAACTCCTTTACAGGCAACCTGAAATCCCATTTAGTTAAAATCCCATTAAGTTCTAAAATACAAGATATTGAGAAAGAAAAAGTTAAAGTTTAAATTTAAACTTAAACTTTGTCATACTATTAAAAACTTGAAACAAAGCAAGGGTATATAGCGGTACATTAAAAAAAAAAAGACTGAAATTCAAACTGCTTACAATAGACGTTAGAATGTCATAATGATTCCAATACAAGCATGTGTTTAATGTCACTACAATATGATGTAGAATGTTTATATTCATACACCAACGGAAAACCAATGTGAACGGTGCTGTAGTGCATTGGCGGATCCGGGGGGGGGGGGGTACTTCCGGCCCGTGCCCCCCTTTTGGAAGAAAATTATGCATTTCGACCATAGAGGATCCGCCCTTTTGTCGATTGTGCCCCCTTTTAGAATGAAGACTTTTTTTTTTCCTTGTCAGAGTATTATGGAGGGAAATTGGACCCCCAAAGCCCCCCGAGCGAATTTTGGAGGTCTGGCTTTGTTTAGTGGCGTGTATAGTAGGGGGCAGGGGGCACGTGCCTAGCCAGGATTGGCTTCGTGAATGTAAAAAAAAAATTGGCTATACGCCTTCTACATCACGAAGCCAGGCGTTCTTCCCCAGCAATCTAATTGCGCACGGGTTAGCAGGACTGGAAAATGCCCTGAAATAACGCTTTTCTGATAACTCCCGCGACCGACAGGTCCTTCACCACAGCGTTTCCTCCTAGGAAAACGTTTGGAATTAGAATGTCTTTTTTGCCATATCTGCATGACAAGAGGAGGCATGGATACACACAAACACTGAGTTCTCGGAAACTTCTTATGATCTTTTTTTTTATTGGGGGGGGGGGGGGGGGTAACTTCATTGTTTTCTCCGGGCGCCATAATCCCTAGATACGTCACTGGGTGCGTTCCCTCGCCGGTCATCCCCCCCCCCCCCCCCCACTTCCCCAATCATGAACACAGATCGACACCCCTGAATCCAATACAAAAATGTGTCATTTATTAATCATAATCGTGATTAAGATATGATTAAACATCGATAAACCTCGGTTTCGTTTTTTTCTGGAACGCACTCTACTGTGAAGGCTTCTTTAGAACCCCAAGATTACAAATAATACAGGGTAGACTGTGCCATAGGCGTACGGGCACATTTTAACGAGGTGGGGGGGGGGGGGGGGCGCCTCTTGCCCGAATGTCTACTTTCTCATTTGTAAATTTTGCGAGCGAGCGAATATAAAAAAAACTCTATTCATTTATTTTTTTATTTTGTAAATGTTCTTTCGTCATCAAAGTACGCTAGATAAGATGATCGTAAAATTATAGGGGTCCGATCGCTATTTATAAGGACCGCTATTCATTTAACACGCGTTATGAATAGCGGTCCTTATGAATAGTTATGAATAGTGGCCCTTATGAATGGATGTCCTATATGAATAGCGAGGTAATTTGTCTATGGTTTGCTCGCTATTAGAAGGACCGCTATTCATACAAAACCGCTATTCATTTAGTCACGCGTTATGGATAGCGGTCCTTATGAATAAGTGGCCAATATGAATAGCGGTCCTTATGACTAGCGAGGTTACCCCAAATTATATAGCCTTGCTGCCAGAATAGAAGGATATTCGGGTGCTTCACTGCCTGTATAATATTCTGGAACAAAAAAAACAACAAAACAAAACAAAACAAGCGGGCTGCAGCCCCCCCCCCCCCCCACCCCCCCCCCCGCCTCTTAAACCTCCGGGCAGTGCATGTTATCGAATTATGTTTCATCAGAATCTATCAACGAAAAAATATCTACGAGTCTTGATCAGGCTCAAACCATTATTTTTCCATCACATTCGACTTGAACAGCTGCTGAAGAGGACGTGTACCGAACATGGAGTATAGCTGTTGGGGTACTGGTAGTGGTGACCTTTATCGCAGTCCTCGTTCTGTCTGTGCTTTATGTCCGGGTGACGATGAAAGAAAGTTCTAAGGACAAGATGATAACTATGAGGTAAAGTTCTTTCAAACGTTGGCAAGTCAGATCCACATATCTTGGAGGAAAATAAATCGGTCACCTTCTATTGGAACAAAAATGTGTTTCTAGGTGCTGTATGTTTCGTTTGTGCTGAGAGTTCCCCGTTTCCTTCGAACATTTTTTATCAAGTTGCCGCATGCAACAACAAAACAAATATTAAAACATCAAAGGCGAAAGTTACATCTTATTTATTTCTATTGAATTTTAATAATGTAGGTCTTGAGTCCATAAATTCTAAATAGCGCTTTAGCGCTTTGCAATGCTGTTAGCTATTCAAATAAATTTCATCATTTCCTGATGAAGTCCTATGGGCGAAAATTCTTATTTTTCTACTCTCTCACGGAATTCGTTATTAATTTCGACTTCATAATCTATATGTATTGGTGGGAAGCGTTGTATCATTTTCATCTGCGAAAATGAAAGAAATGACATCGTTTGTATGATCTAAATTCCATATTCTATACAGGAACCAGAGGATGTTACCCTCCAATTCTGCTCATCGACCAGCTAGACAGGAGGCCCATCCACGCATTCTACCAGCGCCTCATATCGACTACCAATACGACTACGATCACTCACTAGCGTCAGCGCTTCCACCGAGTTATCAATACGATGGCAGGGTGAGGGAGTACGCCGACAGTCCCCCGCCAACCATCAACAACGTTTTGTCTCCATCGATGAGGTTTGTCAACATCGAACCGGTGGATGACTACGACAATGAACCCGTAGTAATGCCAAAGATCGGGTCTCCTATCTACCAAGGGAGACCGAGCCTGACTAAGACCACGGTGTTGTATAATCCACTGGCAAAAATAGCATCTGCCCAGAGATCGCATTTGGTATATTTCTGAGTAGAGACGTATGAGGTAAGGGTGGGATAGAGCCCCCCCCCCCCCTCCCCTCCCAATTTTTTTGACTACAAAGTATTCGGAAACCATCGCCAATCTTATACTGAATTAAAGACCAATTGCCACATTAATCTATAAATTCTGATTACTATGCACAACTCCATTTTCTGTGTTCATGTTTACCATATATTTTGTTAAAATTATAGTTTGGGTTAGTCATGCTATCAAGCCTTGCTTATTCATTCATCCGCCATGTTTGTTGTAATCTGCGTAATTTGTCTTTGATAGGCGATATCTTCATACAAACTTAATTCTTTTGCCATGTATTAATTTTGTAATTATTTGTTGTTGGATAATGTGTTAATATTCAAAAGAAAAGAGAATCAAACAAACAAATCAAAGAAATCAAATCAAATTAAAAAAAAAAATATTCGCGCAGAGACTTGGTCTCTTTGTAATGGCAATGTTAAGAACAACATTACATCTTCTTCTTCTTCTTCTTCTTCTTCTTCTTCTTCTTCTTCTTGATTTCCTCCGCTTGGCAAAGAACTATGCTTATATATGAGCACAGGTGATCACAAATCCATGGCACTGTCAGAGTTTGTCGTTAGATGAGAGACACGACAAATAAAACAAATAAAACAAATAAAACATATTGATACACAATTCAATGGATGCCGAAGCGTTTGCTCGCTCCCTTGCAAACTTGCAAAAAATAGAAAATTGGTATCACGGACGGACATTTCAAAACTTTCCAAGTTGGGAGGCCTGTAACAAATAAATGATTAGATGTGATGGATTGCTTTATGATTTATTTCGGAGGGTATCACTAGGTGCACTGAAAAATGATAAACTTTGGTTGTCATGGTTACTTATTTAATTGAGAATCAATAAAACGCTCAATTTTTTGGAGTGGGAGATAGAAATTCTGTGTCGACTTCTCATTACTCTTTATATTAATATCAGATCATGATGTTGTATAATAATTTCACTTGCAAATGTTAGTCAGATAAATTGGCTTCCCTATCAGACATTTGGAATGTCAAAACACGCTTTATATTCTATGAGAGATGTACATGTATGTGCATTAGATATAGTAATTTTGCTAAAAGTGTCATTTTTTTGACAACTCCCCTGCTTAGAAAAAGTTTTATCAAAAACTGTGGCACCTTGGAACCCTTCGAAGAACCAAATTTCTAGTAACTTTCGAAATACTTCATAGCAGTGAATCAGTGATAGTATTTCAATTAATTTTATGATAAAATATAATTTGTGTCACGGACGGACAAAATGCACACTCTTAACCAATCATGCTCTGAATTCACGACAAGATATGTGTGCCACCTATATATCTTTAGCTTCAGAGAGACATTTATAATTAAATATCATAATTGATAGGATTGAAGTAAATTGAATATATCATAAAGAAATGTGAGAAAATTATGGATGTACCCCCTACGCTCGATGGAAAGAGAGGGGCTATGTGAGATTGTTACTTTGCTTCGACGGGAGCCCGGATAGCTCAGTTGGTAGAGGACTGGTCATGTAATCCAGGGTCCCGGGTTCGAATCCCGCTCGGGGCATTGTAATTTTCTCACATTTCTTTATGATAGAGACATTTATATTGCATGTAAAGCTTTGGTTACCATAATTATGATTTGTTTCAGTCTATAATTTTGTTTTGTACAGCCGGGAGTACGTTTTTTGTTCAGCAAGGTCGTCAGCTCTGACATTGAGCTTTTTCCTCCTCTAGTCTCACAAAAACTTGAATATGTCATTTAACTCTTTGGGTACTAAAGAGCTCATGTACTTTGTTGTCATGTTTACGTCCTTTTTTATTTTAATAAATTTCATTACATTTCAAAATTTTTGTATTCATTTGTCCTTCTAAAGTAGTTTGGGTGCAGTGGAACCTCAGTTGAAGTAACTCACTGGGACCATGAAAATTTTCTTGTTATACAATTGACTGTGTGCATAAGTCGAATCTGTTGGGACCACAAAAAATAGACTTATGCAAAATTCTTCTTATGAAATGTACATGTAAATAACACGTTAACATATAGTTTGGTAAAAGAAAATGATTTGGCTTAGAGAAAGTTTGACTTATTCCACTTGAGTTATGCAAGGTTAACTGTATAATTATGTGTCATGTCTTACAACAGAGTTGGCATGAATTCAAATTGACCGCAACTTGAATCAAACACAACCGTGTATATAATTTATAAGAGATAGGAGTTGTGATCGATTCAAATAAGTCGCATATTTACAGTCTCCTATCTTTTATGTACAGAGTTGTTACTGATATCACTATCAAATTAAAAAAAAGTCGGACCAACTAATAACAAGTTGTTACACATGTTCTGTAACAGTATTCTGGTGTATGTTATAACGCTCCTGAAATTTGCTTACTATTAAACTTCTTTACCGAAGCATTTCATGAGATGTGTACACCTGGAGTAGTGAAATTTAGTTAAATACACATATCACATTCCATTTTTGTTTTTTCAGAAATTATTGTTATACAGATGATTTGCTATCATGGAAAATTCATTCAAATACCTTCTCTGATATCTAGTCCATGTTTTTGACCATTAAACACGAAAAGTTTCACGCTTTGAATCCAACACTTCTTTTATTAAGCTCACAAAAAAGCTAATGTCTTTCAAGTTATTATACTATATCACAAGAATTGACATCAAAGAATGTTTTCTGGTCTGGGGCATTAAGATTTTATTAGAGTAAATGCAGTTACATTTGCATAAGTCGAATCTGTTAGAACCACCCAAAAATAGTTTGACTTATGCCAAATTCCAATTAGGAAATGAAAATTACAAGTGTTGCATTGTTTGGTACCCCCAAAATTGATTTGACTTTGGGAAGCTTCAACTTGTGCAACTTTGAGTTATGTGTAATGAGATTGACCAATATATTTTTTTGTTTTGAATATTTCTTTTTTGTTTTGAATAATATATCCCAAAGTTGATAGTGAAACAGCGCCACCTTGTGGCATTTATGTAACATTGATTGACAAGGAGTAAATGAAGAGTCTATGATCGGTCTCTCTTGAAGCACGAACAGATCCTCAGTCTAAAATGTTGTCTGTTGACTACCCAAAGTTGTAACTTATTTGTATTTTAAGTATTAAAGATAGGATAATAAAATTATGCAGGGTTAACGGCACATGTAATTTAAAATTTTAAACAAATCCCACACTGACACCCATACATACAGACATATCATGAAGGCAGCAACGTGAACATTTCTTAACCTACATTAAAGTTTACGCTTAATGTGAATGTCCGCTACTGTTTTGAGTGAACCTTTCTTCGTTACTATACCTACAAATTCAAATGACACATTTAAGCACCAAAGTTACATATCCATTTACTTTTAGTGCAAGACTTCCCACATGACATGACTTTGACATGTACGTGTACTTCCTAAATACACTGTATTATTTTTACAGACACTTTCACTGGAAACAGAGCCAGGTGGTAAATGCACCACTATCATATTACACTCAGGTATGATGTATCATTGAAAATAAGTGCTTTGTATATTTCTTAGATTTGTGTTCAAATAACACTCGTCATTATTCATAAAATGCCTCTAAGGTGTACGATTACATACATATACTATATGCAAATTTCGCCTACTCTTGACAGCAGGCAATATTTCCCTGCTATTTTCTTCAAGCATCATCATCCGAGCGCGCGCCAGAGAGACAGTCTCATGCAGTTAGTTCAGAGCGCGGCGCGGCGGCGCGGGACTCGGAATGGGGATTGGGGTGGGGGCGGAGGCGTGGTGGCAGCATTGCGTAATCTACCCTCCATAGATCTAAAGTTACATGTAGATCTCTTTTGGTTTTTTAAATACAAATTTAAATGTAAATGTTTGCTGTAATTACCGGGTGGTGGGGGGGGGGGGGGGGGGGGAGGGCGGTGTACACGAGTGGTGTGTCGTGTGTGTGTGTGTGTGTGTGTGTGGGGGGGGGGGGGGAGCCGCATAAGACATGACATGGAAATCATGACATTTGAGTATACAGTATTTGTAATTGTATCCCAAATGTTACGGCAACGCCCCCGCCCCGCCCCCTCCCATGATGATTTCTTTAAGTCGTTCTTTTTTCTCTAACAGCCACATGCATCCATTTGGTGGAAGCAAACTCAAAATTCATCCACAAAAAGTGAGAGAACCTGCACAAACAAGCCATAAGTCCCCTATAAAACTATTTCTGACTGTGATCTCATAAGTTTATAGGTCTATATTTATGACTCGAAAAATTACTGATGTATTGAATTATTTGGAGAGTGACTGATTTAGAGAGTCTTGTTCAACGCTGCAGTTTTGAGCTATGTGAGTGATGATAGGCAAGGATTGAGCCTGTCCCGAAATAGTCCACCCATGTCATTCACAAAAAGCTTGTCAGCTCGAAGGAAGCCTCGGCCGGGTTTGCCCCTCAGAGAAAAAACCCTTTTTAATCTTAATAACTTCAATGTAATGCAATTCAGGTCAAATTTACATAATACAGTCTTTAGTATTATAACTTTCTTGGGGTGCAGTTTGGTGTCAAAATTAATGATCATTTCAATCAGGGGCGGATCCAGGGTTTGTATAGGGGGGGGGGGGCACACAAATGCCAGGTTTGTCAACTGTTGGAAAAGGGAGACCCGTATTCTTTGGGTCTCGCCAGCTCTAGAAATGTCGCTCAGTGGGGGTGGAAGTCGACATTTTTTTTTGGCCAGACCTCCAAAATTAGCTCAATGGGGTGGAGTTTGGAATCAAGTTTGATGCCATAATTCTCTGACAACCCCCCCCCCCCCCCAAAAAAAAAAATCAGATCAAATTTACATAGTATACAATCTTGAGTATTGTAACTTTCCTGTAGATACAATTTGGTCAAATTATCATTTCCATTATAAATTATTAAATTGTGAAAATTGTATTGCTTTGTCAAAAATAGTAAAATGATATTGTCAGGATTTTGTAAACACACCCATTGCCCATCTTCGCCTGTTTGACAAGACATAATAGAACAATTAGAAGTATCTGGGCTATGTGGCTGCCATGCTGAAATTTAAAACTTTTTGTATTGTATTTATTTGTCTTCCCGTAGAAATTCCTGCTTTTACAACGTTCGTGACATTGGTAATTGCAATACAAACATACATCATTAATATTACAGAGGTATCATAATTCAAGAATATTCTTCAGAAAGACGAGGTAGCCTGGTAGAAGCATGGCTTGTTGTATCAGGCTCCTCATACACTAGCAAAACTAGACAATAAGAACACAAACTTCATTCATTGTGATATATGGTATAGATACGTGAGAAACATAATATGACAATATTTACAATGAAACATGGAATCTAATCTAGGAGGAACACAGAAAGAGAAAGACAGGACGAGACTAGACGAATACATGAACAAAACAAGAATAAGATAACAGACAAAAATCACAAGACTATTTAACAACACATGGGAGATAAATCGTTACGCTTTCACAATTGGAGTTGTACATATTCTAGCATATTGTAGGTGTAGAGATATATGGTATAGATACGTGAGAAACATAATATGACAATATTTACAATGAAACATGGAATCTAATCTAGGAGGAACACAGAAAGAGAAAGACAGGACGAGACTAGACGAATACATGAACAAAACAAGAATAAGATAACAGACAAAAATCACAAGACTATTTAACAACACATGGGAGATAAATCGTTACGCTTTCACAATTGGAGTTGTACATATTCTAGCATATTGTAGGTGTAGAGAGTAGCACACGAATTAAACTTTTTATAATCCAACACAGTAAAGTTCCAAAAGGGACTCTTTCAATTTTCGCTTAAATACAGGCAGACTAGCTGCCCCGGTAAGGCCTTTATCAAGCGAGTTCCAATATTTTGGGCCAGCGTAAATCAAAGTCCTTTGTGAAAATTTGCTTCTAAGAAATGGTAAATGATAGCCTGAAGCTTGTCTAGTATAATATTTGTGTATATCCTGATTTTTCACGAACATTGAAGTTAGTACTCTAGGTAGACATCCTGCATTCAACTCATACATTATTGTTCCTACATGTAACTTATATATATCCTCTATTTTCAATAGTTTACTTTCATAAAATAGTTTGTCAGTATGTGCTAAATATGGCATATTATGAATAATTCTAATTATCCGCTTCTGAAGTAGAAATAATCTAGTTACATTCATCTGTAATGAATTACCCCATGCGAGAACACCATAATTAAAATACGGCAGAATTAAACTTGAATAGAGCATACACAGTATACCTCTTGGAAAAATTAACCCTAATTTATGCAACACTCCTGCATTTCTAGACAACACCTTTACAATACTATCAATATGTAATTTCCATGTTAACTTATCGTCAATATGCAATCCAAGAAATTTGAGGGAACTCACTCTATCAATTGGAACACCTGTAAGTATAACATCACCTGGTAAATCATGTAAAGAATTACTAAACAGCATATAATGAGTCTTTTGAACATTCAAAGATAACTTGTTTGCGCGAATCCATCTCGTTACATTATCTAATGCACTATTCATCCTCTCTAGGAGAGTCAAAGGATTATCGTGTGACAAAAAAACACTGGAATCATCAGCAAACAATATAAATGATAACATATTTGAGGACAAATGAAAGTCATTAATATATATAACAAACAAAAGTGGCCCAAGTAGAGAACCCTGGGGTACACCATGAGAGACATCTAAAGGTCTTGAATCATATCCATCTAAGGAAACATACTGCTTTCTTCTGGTGAGATAGCTTTTAAACCATTCTAGAGCTATTCCTCTCACTCCATAATGATTCAGTTTACTCAACAATATATCATGGTCGACTGTATCAAATGCCTTTGAGTAATCAAGAAAAAGCCCAATTGTATGTTCACGTTTATCAAAGGCTGATGATATTTTGTCAATAAAATGCAATACCGCGTGAGTTGTTGAGTGTTTCTTTTGAAATCCAAACTGAGTGTGTGAAAGAATCTTACATTTATTTAAAAATGTATAAGTGCGAGTATATATAACTTTTTCAAGAATCTTTGAGAAGGATGTCAATAATGATATAGGTCGATAGTTATTTAGCATTTGAGGATCACCCTTTTTAAATATAGGAACTACTTTAGCAAGTTTCATTTTCTCAGGAACAACACCATTCATAAGAGATAAATTAAAAATATGAACAAGTGGTTGTACGATACCAAGAGACACACCTTGAATCAATTCATTAGAGATTTGATCGTAGCCAGGGCTCTTTTTAGCTTTCAGAGAACCAATAATATTTAATAATTCCCCTTCATTAGTCGGTAATAAAAACAGGCTTTCATTATTTGCATTGGGCAAAAAATCAGCAAATAATTTGTCAGTTTGAGGAACGGCCTGAGACAAGGTTGGGCCAACTGAACAAAAAAAATTATTAAATTTGTCAGATATTTCCTGTTTGTCTTCAATGATATTACCATCTGCATAAATATTTTTAATACAGTTTACTTTTTTGCCAGAACTTAATACATGGCGTATAATCTTCCAAGTGCCTTTGACATCTGTCAACACTGCCTGGAATTGTGAATAATAATAGTTTTTCTTTGCAATACGTAAACTGGTGGTAAGAATATTCTTATAGGAGGTATATTTTAAACGAGATTCATCTGACTTGTTTATTCGAGATGCATAATACAACTTATTTTTCTTATTAATCGACTTTAATAAAGCCCTTGTTATCCAAGGCATGCGAGGTACTCTCTTATTATTAACAGGTTTAACTTTGCGCAATGGAATAATATCATTATACAACTGCATAAAATTTTTAATGAAATTATTAAATGAACCATTAACATTACTAGTATTAAATACATCACTCCAGTCCTCTGATAAAAGTGCTTCGAGTAGCTGAGTGATGTTTTCTTTACTCATTTGCCGAACAAATTTCTCCCCCAAAATAGGATGTGACTGTTTTCCCAGGTTTAACTTAGCGAACACGGGGAAATGATCAGACATATCAGAAATTACAATACCAGACTTGGGCAGTTGTTGTAAAGCATTACAAAAAATATTATCAATTAGTGTGCTAGAATGAGCAGCTATCCGAGTAGGTTTTGATACTAATGGCAGCATTGTAAATGTTGCTAATGTATTTAAAAAATCATTAACATTAGCACAGTGGTCACATTCAAGCAAATTTATATTAAAGTCCCCCATTAGGTACACCTTCTTATTTCTTAGCAGTCTACTGGACAAAATTGAATGCAAGTCATTTACAAATTGATTAATATTTCCCTGTGGAGGCCTATAACACACTCCAATAACAACATTTTCTTTTCCTGGGGAGTCAATTTCTATAAATATTGTCTCAAACAATTCATTCATAACAACAAGTTCTGTTATCATTTTAAACTGAAACTGCTCAGGAATATACAATGCAACTCCTCCACCTTTTTTGTCGACTCGACTATTTGTTACTAATTGATACCCAGGCAAGGAATACATACTTGTATCATCATTATTACCAAACCATGTTTCTGAGATTCCAATCAATGTTGTCTCAGAAGGAATATTTCTAAGAAATAAATTTAGATTTTCAAAATTTTTCTTCAGGCTACGTATATTAATATGAAGCATCGCTAATTCATCATTTTCAAATTTTGAAATTTCCTGTTCAAATTGACTGACCGTATAATAACAACAGTCAGATTGACCCACTGCTGGTTGATTAGCATCATCTAAGACATTATTATAATTAAAGTTCTTTGCGTTGGATTCCAACAAATTACAAATATCTTCATCAATCTGACTCATTTAAGAATATAGAACAACACAATTATTGAAAGTCTGTACAACAAATAGTATTTTACAAAGCACAGCATGGACCCAGAGACTTTAACTACCCGAGCGTTGTTAGTATAAATAAACACACAATTCACATTCATGCATGAATATGCTGAAAGCGTATTCCACATAAGACACAAGCACAAGACACAAACATAGAAAACAATTATACATATAATGATATACAAAATGGAGTAACTAGACATAAGACACAAAAATAAATACTGCGCAGATACAATTTCTGCCAGATGTAACAATGATAATAAAGGTACAATGAATTAGTGTAGTGGGAACGAAAATCAATACACATGCACATTATATCACTATTATACAATGCCAATACTTTAATTTGTTTATCTTTTAGTGCTCAGCTACTAGCGAGTTAAAACTGAAATTATAATACACATGTATTTATCATATGGAGCTAGGATATTCCCAAAATAACAAACAATACCCGCTGCCATACTTATTGTTCCCTTCCCACTACCATAATTTTTGTATCCCTTTAATGATAACAACATGGCATTAACTGAAAACAAATCCTGGAACACTTAAAAACTACAACTTAGCTAAGTCCTCATCGCAGGTTATCAGTTTTCGAGTGAAAGAACCACTTGTGCTTTGAATTCCCGCAAGTATCTGGGCTATGTGGCTGCCATGCTGAAATTTAAAACTTCATGTGTTAACAAATACCTCGCAAGCTCTCTATCACAAAACCAGCAAGACATGGATGGTCTACTCTCTAAGTAACTTTTAAGAGGTCAAATCGCCAATTCTCACATGTAAAGTGGCGTGACTATATCCACCTCGTCGAGGTGGAGATCGATGATCCACCTCACTGATTTTACCGCAAGTTTCGGTGTTGCCTCATACCGACTCGTCGTGAAATTTATTTTCTTCCTAATCTATAATTTTTATTGAAACGAGAATTAAAAGAAAATAAAAAAGGTATATTCTTCGTTATTATACCCTTGAAATGAATATGATTTATTATTTTTTTTAATTGTAAGATTTTTAAAGAGAAATCCTCAGCACAATGTGAAACAAAATATTTGTATTTTTAAGTGTTTTGCCTGGAAACAGACTAGACTAGTTCTGACCGTACGTAAAGTTGTGGATGCCAAACTTCTCACCAAAAACATATGTTTTGCCTGTTAAAACTTTTACCAGGCCCAGCACCATCCAAGATTTAGATTATAGATTGATCTGTCATCCAGAATGAGATTTTTCTCTTCTAACTTTGAAATAAAATATTGATTAAAATAAGTGCTTGGTCGTCCGCGTGCCGCAAAGAGACCTGTGCCTGCGCTGTGGCGTCTGCTGTCATTGCAGCTAGCTGCACTAACTAACGTTACTTACTTGGACCAGAGCCACCGGTATATCGCGGTATTAATAGCGGGGCCGGACACATGTCAGGGCTCCTTGGCTTGGCTTGGCGAAACGTAGTCTACTGCAGTCAAATGCAGTATCCAGGTATGAACTTATAGTCATATATTTTAATATCTCAAAATTTTGTAACGTCCCTATACTATTACTAGGCTATAGCTTTTAGGAAGATAAGGTGTAGGCCCTAATTGTAACTAAGGTCAAATGTCAAAGAGGTCAATTATAGACTTGATAACCAGACTTGTGTAACTTTAAATTAAGATGGGAAAAATAATGCATACTGTGAAATTAGGAGATGACAGAATCATGAGAAGAAATAAAGAACAAAAAACAAAGAATGATGATGATAATGGTGATGATGATGATGCTAAATGATAAAATGATGATATATATAATGATGGTGGTGATTATGGCGATGATGTGATAATAATAATGGTGATGACAATGATGATGATAATGATGATGATGATGGTGATGATTATGATGATGATATAATGATGGTGATAATGATGGTGATGATATAATAATAATGATTATGATGGTGGTTATAATGATGTTGATAATGATGGTGATGATGATATAATGATGGTGATGATAATCATGATGATGGTGATAATGATGATTGATGGTGATGATAATGGTGGTGATGGTTATGGTGATGATGATTATGAAGATGATGATGATGATGATATAATGATGGTGATGATGATAATGGTGATGACCATGACTGGAATGACATTGACCTTAGCCATGCCAAATATGAAAGAGAATCGTTATGAAGATACGACCATAAGTTAATTTGTACAAAATGGCCCCTGGATGACGTCACAATAACCTGATGACCTTGAAATAGATGCGGGAACTTGACCTTATTAGGACTGATGACTGACAAAAATTTGAAGATAATTTACTAATCCAATTTGGGGAAATTGTGATATCAAATGGGACTATTTGATATTGCAGGATACTTGGGAGATAAACCTCATAGCTCTAAAATACTCAACAGGGAATCAGAATTTCCATAGGGTTGTACATAAACTACTGCACACTACTTTCCAGTAGACATAACACGCAAAATAAGGCAGTTTATTTTTTGGTTTGTGATTGTTTGTTATAATAGTCGAAGAAGATGGTAAAATGAAGGCAAAAAGAAGCAAAAAAAAAAAATTTTAATGGACCCACCGGGGATAGAACCTGGGTTACCGTAATGGGAGGCAAGTGCTTTGACCAATATACCAAAACTAGCAGAAGCAGCCCGTGGACATCCACGGGCACTAGCTGTGTTTATGATTAATCACCGTACCGTGTATTTGTCACAATAATCAAGTGAATTAAAAAAAAGTAGGCTATTTTTTTTTACCAAGAAGTATTTACAACATGTGAGTATGTGTTATTTATCCAAATCTTGCATGAGTTCTGAAGAAAGTACATTTTCATCTTGATGAAGACTAAATGATATGGATGCAATTATGTAGTACATATCCATGCATAGAGGTAGAGTCAGCGATTTGATTTTGCCATGTTTCTGTGGTTTAATACTCAGAGAACTTAAGGCCATGAATACATAACATGCATAATTAGCGGTATGTCCCCTGTAAAGGATGCAAAAATGTGAAAAAATGAATTTATTTTCATTTTATTTCCTACACCTCCCCTCCCCCGAATGATGTCTACATATCGGTTTAGTCTGTCGTATAAGGGAATGAATTGAGGCGATATACAATAACATATTTCCAAAGGTATGAAGGCCATTTTCCCCATTCATGTCAATTCAGCTGTTGATAATAGGAATGACTTAATGCGACAACCACCCAAATGTGCGGTTAGGTAAAACCTAAACACTAACCCTAAACACTAACCCTAAACACTAACCCTAAACACTAACCCTAAACACTAACCCTAAACACTAACCCTAAACACTAACCCTAACCCTAACCCTAAACCCTGAACTCCGAACTCCAAAGCCTATCCTTAAATAGTCATATTTGACTGAGACAGGCCTCAAAACAAAACAAAACAAACAAACCCCCCTTCCGCGGATCTTAATAATAGTAACAATAAGCTGAAAATTGAAAGTCAAGGTAGTCCAATTAATTCCCCCCCCCCCTGAATAACATGAAAAATGTTCTTACTGTCAGTCTACTACTGTACTACTAGTAGTAGTAGTAGTAGACGACCAGGTTTATTACAAAATGGTGTCTGATTGTGCATAACAAATTTTTACTGATGACTCATACACATGTAATTTATTATCAATCTGATTTGGATTTCAGTTCTACCTGATGTTACCTCATAAGAATAGATGGATGGCAATGGCTACTTCTGGAAGTCGTCTACTCATTCCTTCCTCATATGCAACTTGCATCCTGCAGGTGTTTGGACAACGGTCAAGGAGGAAGCCAGGACTTGGACTGATGCTTCATCATTCAAGTTCTCTATGGGATGAAGTCCTGGTCCGTGCTCAATCTGGAAGTTCTGGATTGCATCAAACAGCAAATGTCAGTCCTTCTGTTGAGCAAAGAATCAAAGTGAGCCATATGACCTTGGCTAAGAAATTCTCGACAAGTTGCTTTGCTTTGTTACGCTTTATGAAGAGAACTCCAAGACAACATAGAAAGGTCAGCAAGGAAGCTGCAACAGGAGATGAGAGTGTTTCAGAGACCAAGAGGCTTGAAAAATTCATGTCGCTGAACGGTAACAAGGAAGCCATGAGCAAAGAACTTACGAATGAAGTGGCGAATGATCCAGGATTTGAAGGTACATTTGTGATTAATGGCAGGCAGAACCAAAGAAACCCAGTCAACCATGGGACTGCTTTATCAACACTTGAGATGACAGCTGATATACCGCTCCAACCAAATGACTCTATCAATAACCAGAGGCCTCAAGAACAAGGTGAGGTTTTTTCAAAGAGAAGTAATGATGGGTTTCCAGACAAGGAGCAGGTGAGGCGTAAAAACGGGACAGTTCACAAATCTCGAGTCAGTGGTCCTGGACGGATGCAGGGTGAGGAAATGACCTCTTTATCATCTCTAAGAGACATTATTTATTCAACAGAAGAAGAAACTGTGAGTGCAGATCTACTAGAAATAGACTCCAGGAAACACCGTGGTGTAAAAAGGAAGTCAAAGGCTGAGGGATGGAGAAAACAATCACGACAAGTGACTGGGAAAAGGTAATGAAAGTACTCATAGCAGCTTCATGAAAGTGTTCAAGGAAAAGGGGGAAAAACCATATTGATGAAGAAATGGGAAAGCAAATTGTTCTCTCTCTTTCAAAATAAAAAGTCTGAAGAGACTTTAACAACTCCCCATGGCTTGCTTGGAGATGGGGAAAGTGACACACATGAGAAAAAGATGGGAAACCTTCTTGTCACCATTTTCTCCCTAAATTTAACTTCATCATGTTTTTCTATGAATGAAAGCAGAAGGAAGTACTCAGATACAGAAGAGATTAGTATCGATAAAACAAGTTTGAGAAAAATGGGTGAACAATTAGGTTATCATGGAATTTGGGAAATTGTAAATGATCTTCAATCGGACATTTAATGAGAATCTCAAGTTGGCCACCCAGTCATTTGACTATCAATATCTTATGGAAGGATCACTCTCGGAATTGTGTAAATCTCTATTTCTCAGATATACTTAACCCGTTGCCTACTGAATTCTTTAAATCTCATAGGCTTAATGCAGGAGCCACCCGGTTCCCGTAGTCTATGGGTTAACATTGATTACAGCTACATTATCATCAATAATGGTCTGTCCAAAGACGGGTTTATTGCGCTATCATTTTCTCTAATAACTCTCCAGGGGAGCGTTTCATCAAGCGTTTTGTCAGTGATTTTTACTGACAAATTTGCTCTCAGCCAATCAGATGCAAGGATTTCAGTAGCTTATAACAGTTGTCGGCAAAAATCACTGACAAAACGCTTGATGAAAGGCTCCCCAGTTGTTTTGATCATGAAATAAATGGTTCACTTAATTGTTCCATTACATGTGTTATCCCATTCCACCATAAGTTGTATCAAAATTATCACCCAGGAAAGAATTGTGAGGTCTCCTTTGACTCTTCTTTCTCTCCGCACGACCCTTTCTATGGCTCTGATTGATAAGCTGTCATATTGCATTTTGTGTCCTTTACAATTCGTCTGTCATCCTTTGATCATTACATTACATGTACATGTACATCTGATTGATTTGCTAAAATCAGTTCACTGACGGCTCTGAAAATGAATCCTTATGTTCCTCATCACAGAGAAGGGGCCCTATCTTATGACGGGAGTTGTCTAATTTTTCCTTCTCTACACAGCTATCATATTCACAACAAAGCCAAAGAGCATTTGACGACTCCCCATGGACATGATCTGTTGTATGGGATCTCGCCATGTCTAATGGCTCTGCAGCATGGGAGGAGAGAGGTTCACCAACTCTATGTAACAACTGCCTTCCAGAACTCACGGAGGTCAGAGGTCAAACAATTTCTTGACTTAGTAGAGGAGAAAGGCTTGAGAATTTGGAGAACAAACAGAAGAGTCTTGGATAAGTTTTCAGAGCACAGGCCTCATCAGGTAAACATTTAGACGGTACACGACTTCTTCACCTCCACATTCTTCTTCTTCTTCTTCACCTTCACCTTCTTGTTTTTCTTCTCCTTCTTCTCCTTTCTCTTCCTCTCTTTCTTCCTCTTCCCCTTCCTCTTCTTCTTCCTCTTCCTCTTCCTCTTCTTCTTCTTCTTCTTCTTCTTCTTCTTCTTTTTCTTTTTCTTCTTTTCCTCTTCTTCTTCCGCTTCCTCTTCCTTTTCTTCTTCTTCTTCTTCTTCTTCTCCTCCTTCTTTTTCTTCTTTCTCCTCCTATATTTAGTTCTAGTCCTCCTCCTCCTAATTTGAGTCACTACACCTTTCCCAACCACTGCATATACAGACTGTCACACTGGTTCAAGTCCTGGAAATCTTGTGATTTCACGGATCTGGTAGCAGGGGTATAATGTTTTACATGTAGTTGCCCTACATGCATACACATGAAATAAGAAATAAACATAATATAAATAAGCTATTACGTGGCTAACTGCCATTGAAACTGCAGGTATAGAAATGATATCTTTATCACAATTATGTGTGCATAAGAATGTTTAAAGTTATACTTGTATCTTGGCAATAGAGGATCTTCAATTAAGTGGTCTGAAAAATGTCACTGCATTCTAGATTAGACATTAAAGTCATCTGTGTATGAATGTAAATATGTATGTCAGTGTTAGCTTCATCATTTAGTCTGTGGTGATCAAAAGAATACTTATGAGATCGGCAATTGAAATTTGGTCGAGTAAACTGTACATGATTCCAATTTGATAACGATAATTATCAGAGTAAATGCTGGTATGTAAGAAGGATTGATTTTCTCCTAGAGAGTGGATCCTTGCAGTCATGATTATCACTCAAAGGACAGTTCTATGTCTCCACCACAGCACTTTCCAAAATATGTTTCTTGGAGAAAATTCTGCGCGGTGTTTCTGTATAAACTACCGACCCTAGCCTATTCCTCATGCACACGTCTGTATGTAAAAGTATAGTGCATATTAATATTTTCATTAGGGTGTGTGCTTGGAGACCAGTCGTCTATACTTTAGTCCTGTCCAAGAAGAGGGAGACGAAGATGATAAAGGTGCTGTCCCTGCTTCTTCAGTAAGACTAGTCTTGGACCAAATCAAGGTTAGTGACCTTTATGTTTTGGATAGCACATACATTTTTATATTAAGCTGCTAGCAGCATAGGCCTATGTCTTAAGATCAAAGCAGTGTTGGTCTGAGAAGGATAGCACCAAGAAGGTCACCAAGAAGAAGCTGGCAACACACCCTCCTGCTGCCGAAATGATAACTGGGTCTCTTCACAAAGTTGCGGCACTAAAACGTGACATTTTATTGTAAAAACATTGTAGTTTTAACACTATGACTTACACCATTAAGTTGTTTTATATGAATGTACTTGGTGCCTCCAGGAAGCTTTTGAAGAACACAAGACAAATTGTTTTGAGAGGCATTTTCAAAATATTGACAAAAACATACTGGTGTCCCATGTTACATCCACAACCACCTTCTTTTTAGATTACCAGCATATCTACATGCATGATACCTTACATAGCTAAATCCTAATGGGTACAATGTGTTATGGTGCTGACTTAATGAAGCAAAACTTTTAACAAAAGAATAACTATCTTCCCTGAGTTTATCATGAATGTTGTGGGTGTAACGGTTTCCAATCAAATGTCACAAATTGTGGATGAACGGGACACCAAAGAATATCTGCAACTTTCATCAATAACTCTTGAAGTCAGTATACTCTCATTGCAGTTGTTGTTGCATTGAATTAAATAGAGAGCCTAAAGTAATCAGGCAAAGACTTATCATCAAGAGCATTATGGATGTGCTGTTATGTCTCAAAATGAGACTTTGCGGATGTAACACGGACACGATGTCCAGTTACATCCACATGCTTGTTTTTCATAATTATTTCCAAAATACATTGTGGAACAACATGTTTATGATTCTCAGATGCTTTTTATTTTCACCAGAGATAGAATGGCCAAGTAAGAAAATTCTAACTAGACTTTTCATCAAATTACAGGGGATTAAAGAAAAAATGCCTCAAAAGGTGCCCAACTTTGTGAACAGACCCAACTACATTGGTGATTTGGGTATATTTATGGTACTAAAAAGGTGTCTACAATGCTGCTGGACATTAATTCTTTTTACCGTTTTGTATCTAGATAATCTTGCATTATAATTAGGCCTAATGTCAATAGAAAAACCTTGAAAGCTTAAAGACAAAAAAGGTTGGATTTTCATGGGAGTGGGGGTGCAGTTGTGTAGTTTGCTCAGGGAAGCGTTTCATCAAGCGTTATGTCAGTGATTTTTACCGACAAATTTGCTCTCGGCCAATCAGATGCAAGGATTTCAGTAGCTTATAACAGTTGTCGGTAAAAATCACTGACAAAAGGCTTGATGAAATGCTCCCCAGTATCACTCTTGTATTGCTTCGTAGTAGGCTCAGTAATAGGGTACTTCATTTGTGATGACTACGGTCATGACCAATTTCATAAGCAGGAGTAAATTAATGTTGAAATCAATTACCTTTAAGCATGACGAAAATTCAGTTCATCTTTAAGATATATAATGTATTGAGAAAGCAGTCAATATCAATTATTTTTTCTGTGTCTGCAGGATCCTATGAATCTCGGGGCTTTGTTACGATCAGCATATTTTTTGGGTATAGATAAAGTCGTAGTCAGCAAGAAAAACTGGTAAGTACTTGTATTTGAAAAAAAAAATACAAAAAATTGGCTCTCATATGTACATTGTTAAATAAACATGTAATCCAAATTGTTAAAGTTGTATTTATAGAATTCCTAACCTTGGTCTTATTGGGTTTTCTAGCCTATGATATGATTATGTATTTATTAATTGAGTGGTTTATTTGAGTTAGAAACAACCGTTCAAATACATGTACATTCTCATTAACATTTGAATGCCTGAGAATGCCTGAGAATGAATTGTACATAGTTATATGCATGTATTGAAAGGTTTGTGTTATAGAATACCTGGGTATTTGTTTGTGCAGACTGAAATACTGAATTAACCCTTTCGAGACAATTGACCACATTTTGTGGTTTGGCTCAATAACTTTTGATTCAGAGCCCTAAAAAATATACTAGATGCATGAGTAGAAAAGGAAACAATTTCTGCACACATTTTTGTTGCATGACCATATTGGCAACACACTGAGATGATCAAAATTGACAATTTTTTTGCGACTTAAATTCAACAAAGTTCCATACAATGTATGTTGTTTTCAAAGACATTAGATTTTTTAAGAACCATATAGGATTAGCAGAAAAATATTATTGTTGCCAATTTAAAGAGCTGAATGTGATCAATTTCACCCTTAAATAATTCCTGTCATGAAAGGGTTAAATACTGTCTCTGATGATCCATTCTCTCTTTCTTCATCAGCTGTTCTCTGACACCAGTCGTCAGCAAGGCCAGCAGTGGTGTGATGGAGATAATGCCTGTTTATGCCACAGCAGATGTCTCTACATTTCTTGAGGTAACATCATAAATACAGTCAAACCTGCTTTAGCGACCACCTGTATAGAAAAACCACCTGTCTATAGAGACCACAATTTTTGTTTCCCTTGAAAGGTGTTTCTCATTGAAACATATATTAAAGGAACCTGTACTTCACCTGGTCATAGACACCTTTTCTTGTCTCCCTTGAGCGGTCTTTATATACAGGTTTCACTGTATTTGTATGTAATATACCCTTTTTGTTGTATCTGTAAATGTCAGTACGTGCTTTCTGTAATTGCTCTTGCCAATGTCAGAAGCTTATTGGAGCATTGTCTGACTAAGCAGCACCAATGCATGCAAAATGGAGGTTGATGAATGAAATTCAGTTGTTTTGGAACAGCCTAATGTATTTGCTTCATACTATCAAAGTAGAGTACCTAGAGTAGCTATTGGTGAATTGGTTTTATATGACACCTCATTAGATCCTTGCCATTTGATTGGTTGTTTGATGTTGATCATTTGTCCCATTGAACAATGACGTCATCAATCGTGCAAATTTGATCCATTCACCGTGCAATTTTGGATCCATACGAAATTGTCCATTGCACTCGCGACCACCAACACGTCTACACATACGCGCAAACGACTTGTCTTTGCAGCGCGCATGCGACTATCAAGTACATTGATGGACCGCCGCGGCTGCGCGCTTACCATCTAACCTCTGACATGCATGGTTGGCCGGTAAACGAAAAATAAAATGACCATGCCGCAGTTTATCTGTTATGCCAAGGATTTATGAACAATTTTGGATTGTATTGTGTTTGAAATAACTGACTGTTTTTGCAAGTTAACTGACAACAATTTTGGATTGGATTGGATTTCTATTTGAATTTCTTGTTTGACTGTAAACATCTTGACCTGAAAAGGACCAGTGTTGCAAAACAAAATGTAAGTCCCTTCACTCTTGTTTCTTTATTCATAAAATGTCAAATGATAAGGATAGCTATTTTTAGGTGTCATATAAAACAAATAATGAATGTTTTTTCATTCGTGCAATGGACAGAATATTTCATTCGGTGAAAGATGAAATGATCCATTCAACTCGGCTCCGCCTCGTTGAATGGATCATTTTCATCTTTCACCTCATGAAATATCCTGTCCATTGCACTCATAAACATTCATTATTTGTATAATATTTACAGTACTAAAAAGGTTTATAAACTGCTACTGGATACAATTTTTAAAAAGTTAATAACAGCATCATCTAAGATGGTATTAATTATAGAAATTGTTGTAATTTCCTCTCTGTCTCTGTCTCTTCTGTCTGTCTGTCTGTCTGCCTGTGTCTCTGTCTGTCTGTGTGTCTCTCTGTCTCTGTCTCTTCTGTCTGTCTGTCTGTCTGTCTGTCTGTCTGTCTGTGTGTCTCTCTGTCTCTGTCTCTCCCTCCCTCCCTCACTTTCTCTCTTTTGGTATTTGCAAAAGATGTTCATATTCTCCTTTTCTGCAATATATGTAACTCTTTGTGTGAGGGAGGATTAGATCGTTCATAGTTGACTCTCTTATATTTTTTTTTAGGATGAGAAGAAGAAAGGATGGAGTATAGTTGGTGCTTCTGTTGGCAGTTCCAGGTCTTCAGAAGATATTACTCCATGTCACAAGTACAACCAAACAGGTCCTATTCTTCTAGTTGTTGGTAAGAAAAGAGTTGTCCCGAATGGACCTTACCCATTCGTCATTATGTACATTTAGATACAATGGATATGTACATGTATTTATCCAATTGCCTGGAATTTGACTGGGTGCATCAAAAGCAATTTAAAGGGCTAAAGTTTTAGTCATAACTTTAAACTTGAAATTACGCAAATCTAATTGAATTCAAATATTGTGAATAGCAAAGAAATCACAGGGAACAAATGAGGGAATAGCTTCTGGAAAATATGAAGTTTGTGGATGATTAGGGCAAAATGCAAGATGTTACTCTGGAAAATGTTTTATAAAAAAATATATGTAAATGGAATGGAAATTTCACTGTCTTGTAAAGTACATGTATTATACCTGTATCAGAAATTTGTATGTGTGTTTGGTCATAGTTCTCTTGCCCCAAATTCTGTATAAAATTCTTGTTCAGTGCATAGTACAAATCTTCATCTGGGATTGGATGCATATTCAGCAATATAAATTTCTGTATCAGACTTGCTTAATAATGATGATGATGATGATGATGATAAACCATTCGTGTATAGTGCATATCACATTATGATATAACGTTCCTATGCGCTTCTCTTCTCTTCTCTTCTACTGTTGTTTTGTTTCTAGGAAATGAAGGCTTTGGTCTTAGTAGTGACATCAGTGAGCAGTGCTCAGAGTTCATTTCTATACCAGCAGGAAGACAGCTGCATGCTGGGATTGACTCCCTCAATGTCTCCGTAGCAACAGGTGACTGTATATGCTCTGTTGAATAATAATTCCCTGCATTAGATAATGTTAGTTTTTGCAATATATACTGTATACACCATAAATTTCCGTGAATTGGACGGGCCAGACTATTTCGCGAGTCGTTGAATTCCCGATCAGGAAATTCTCAGATCTGCAAACGGCAATGATGATGTACTTTCGCAAAGCTAAGTGGTGAATTTCTGACCAGGAGACAACAAATTCAACTGACTACTTTATGTTGGCAATATGTGACCCTCCACCACATAATGACCAACAAGTCAGAAATTTACCTTTTTATGCCTCCGCCCACCGAAGATGGCATTATGTTTTCGGGTTGTCCGTCTGTCCGTCCGTCCCGCTTTCTCGTTCTCGCGATAACTCAAGAACCACATGAGGTATGAACTTCCAACTTGATGCTAGTATGTATCACCATAGGAAGACAATCTGATTAGATTTTGGGGTACGTAGGTCAAAGGTCAAATGTCACAGAGGTCAATTCTGAAATTACAGGTGTTAGCTTCGTTCTCACGATAACTCAAGAACCATTTGAGGTATGAACTTCAAACTAGGTGCTACTATGTATCACTATAGGAAGACGATCTAATTAGATTTTGGGATACGTAGGTCAAAGGTCAAAGGTCACAGACAGGGGCGGATCAAGGATTTAGTATAAGGGGGGCACACAAATGCAGGTTTGTCAAAAGGTACACTCATATTTTTTTGGTCTTGCCAGCTTCTCGAAAAGTCGCTCAGGTCGGGGGTGTCAACAATTTTTTTTTTTGGCTAGACCTCCAAAATTCGCTCAGTGGGGGGTGGAGGGTTATGGGGTCCAGTTCCCCTCCATAATTCTCTGACAAGCAAAAAAGGGTTTCATTCTAAAAGGGGGGTGGGCACAATCAACAAAAGGGCGGATCCTTTACGGTCAAAATGCATACTTTTCTTCCAAAAGGGGGGGGCACGGGCCGGAAGTCTTGTATAGACTAAGCAAACCCTTATAAATTACAGTGAGAATGTCAATCTGTCTCCTATGTCTGTTTCATACCTATTAGAATAGATATATTTTTTTGTTTCTTTTTTTTTGAATATCAGACAGTGCATAGTTTTTGAGCTATGAACTATGTAAAGTATGATCGTAGCAAGCTGACACACAAGTTTGAATGTCCAGGAAAAAATGGTTATTTTGAATGAGAGAATTTCAACATAGTATTTTACCCTGAAATTGTGTCAGGTGGTAGATTATTCAATTAACTTTCAGAAAATACAAAAACTTATGATAAAAATTTCCACCCCAAAACAACCGTTTTCAGCTGTTTACTCAAAAACTCCTATTGCGACTTAATGGTCGTCTTGTGGTGGAGGGTCACATATTTTAGCATGTTGTTAAATTTGCATTTCGCGAAATTCCCGAAAATAAAACCCGCTTTAAATATATGCTCTATACAGTATTACATAAACAAATTGTGGAAATCACAGTTATTTTCTACTGAGCGTAACCTTTTATATTTGAATCAATACATTATTTTCTTCTTCATTGGTGAATTAAAACTTGTTAGAAGTTTATGCCAACTTTGCAACAGACCATGACTGTAGAGGACAAAGAAATAATAGGAATGTGAAAGCTAAATGAAAACTAAAATAACTACTTGTAAAAGCAAGAGCTCATCAGTAGACAACATACCTCAGGCTTTGGATTGTGGTCATTATGCAATTTACAAAATTACGAGTAATGCAGGGTCTGGATTTACCAAAATTAATAGAGTATTTTGTTTATATAGTGAAAAGTAAAGTATTTTGCTTTGTCTTTGCCCCATCTCTCACGTTATGTATGTATTTCTCTCTCTCTCTCTCTCTTTCTCACTTTGTCTTTTGTGCTTTCTGCCTGTCTGTCTGTTGTGTAAGGTCAAATTTTACTCTTGCTATCTTGCTCTCTATCTCTCTCTTTCTCTCTCTCTCTCTCTCTTTCTCTCTCTCGCACTCACTCATATTTATCTTGTGTTGCTTTTTATCCCTCTCTCTAATCTCTTTCACTACAGGTATACTCCTGCATTCTCTCCTTAGAAGGAAGTAGGTCTGTGCTTCATCAGGGACAACCAGGAGAAACTAGTGAAATCAAGAAATGGGCTGTTTGTGCAATTTTGTACCTCTTTTCTTGTTTTAAAGGTCCTTTTTTCAAGGTCCCTTTACGTACACTTGCAAACGGACGCCTATGGCGGCCTTTCGCAACTTTGATGAAAAAATCAGTGCCAACCATTCTGAATTTGGTGCAGGCGTCTATTTAACATTCTTGAGAAAATTGTGGATTGAAAAAAGGTGACAGAAGTGATCATAAACATAATATACAAATAAATGCAAAAAAGAGTCTGAAATCAGACTGTAACCCAATTTTTATGCTTGTTGCATGACAATAAATGAATCATTGAATCATTGAATGTTGGATATATGAATATTTTCATAAAAAGAGGTCTATATATACAGTTAACAGCATAATTATTCATACCCCTTTTAATTTGAGGTCCTACTTGTTTGTCTTAAAAATGAAATGTTGACTTGTGGAATTTTGTGAATTGTTTTATGTTTTAAAATATTATACATGAATAGTATACACGAATGTAGCTTCGCTCTCGTTGCTTTATTTTGCAGGTCCCCTCTCCTGGCAATATAATAAGGGGTGGCAGAATGTTCCCTATGGCATATACATGTATGGTGTTGAGGACTGTGATTTGGCTCTGGTCTAATGTTTATGCCCCGCCCACCGTAGGTGGTAGCCAGAGGCATTATGTTTTCGGGTCGTCCGTCCGTCCGTCCGTCCGTCCCCTTTTCGTTCTCGCGATAACTTCAAAACTGTTTTTTTTATCAGTTTGTAACTTGGCCCATGTATCCAAACCATATAGAGGTCATTATATACATAAAAATGGTTCGTTCTTGTGATAACTTAGGAACCGTTTGGCGGATCAGCTTCTAACTTGGCCCAT
This sequence comes from Heliocidaris erythrogramma, assembly GCA_025617745.1. NCBI lineage: Eukaryota > Metazoa > Echinodermata > Echinoidea > Camarodonta > Echinometridae > Heliocidaris > Heliocidaris erythrogramma. The sequence continues at coordinate 13,796,192 of CM046861.1, forward strand.
GTATTCATATGGGAGGGATGATAAACTGATTAGATTTTGGGGTCTCAAGGTCAAAGGTCAAAGGTCACAGAGGTAATTATGTACATAAAAATGGTTAGTTCTCGCGATAACTGAAGAACTGTTTGACAGATCAGCTTCTAACCTGGCCCATGTTTGCATATGGGAGGGACGATGAACTGATTAGATTTTAGGGTCTCAAGGTCAAATAATAACATTTAAATTGCTTTAACTACACTTTTATAGATGCTTGAAAAGGTTCATGCTGATTAGTAGAGTCAATTCATATTTGTTATATTACATCAATCAAATTTTATTTGTACTTTGTTAAGTTTGAAATTACTTCCTACCTACTTTTTATAGGAGATATAGGAGATAGGCCTAATATGTATTTTCTATTAAGGCCCTATCAGTTTACCGGTTTTGGAAGACTCACTCGCATCCATTCTTTCCTCCTCCTTCTTTCTTTCTTTTCTGTAATCATGTGCCATTTCATACTTTGTAGTTGAAAGTGTCACGATTGTGTATTTCTGTAAATATAATTATTTCAGATTTCAGACAAATATTGCAGAGTGAAATAAAAGCATTATATCAAAATGTTTGAAAAAAATATATATATTTACACCACATAGTCGTGTATCTCATCTCTTTCTTTGTGTATATGCGAGCTCTTATATGTGATGTTTTATGTTGTGTCATGCTTGAAGGTACATGTACTCAGTGCTTTTTTCAAGAGGGGGTGCGTTTTGGAAAAAAAAAGACAAAACTTACCAACTAAGAGGGGGCACACAAATGAAGGTTTGTCAGAAGGTAGACCCGTATTTTTTGGGTCTCGCCAGCTTCTCCAAAAGTCGCTCAGTGGGGGGGGGGGGGGGGGGGGGGTTGGGTTATGTGGGTCCAGTTTCCCTCCATAATTCCCTGACAAGCAAAGAAAAATTTAATTTTTTTTTTGGTCTCTGCACCCCCCCCCCCCCTGGCAACGGCCATGGTACTATAGATCACACTTTTTTAAATGAAAAGTGCCGTGGCTAAATTGTGATTAGAGTATTACATCTAAATGGTTGAAAAGTCCTGTTATCAAATGTATAAAAATCCCCTTTCCAGCTCACTGTTATGTGAAGAGGTTTCTTAATAGACTGCTTCGGTAATGTATGCAAATTTTGTGCATACTTTTCAAACAAAGGTTGTTCTTGACAACCTGAAAGCTTGCCGGGCATAGCAACAAATAACGTATGCAAACTGGATTCCAAGCATTGAGGCTCATTTATAAAAAGCATGTTCATGGAATAGCTCGTCACTAGGTGCTTAGAGAATACATGTGCATAAATTTGTAACATTACAGAAGCTGTCTATTGACAGTAAGGAAAACACCAGCAACTGTAATTTTGTTAAGGAAATAATTTACAGTCAGCTGTTTTTTTTTTTTTTAGTTATGTTTTGTTTCTTATTTTTGTATTTGTGTTCTTTAACTTTGGAATGATATTTCATCACAGCAAATAGGCCTACTGTTACAAAAAGTGTCTTTAAGAGCGGGCCAAGGGAAAGAAAGTAGGAAAGAAAGAGTAAGAGAGCGAGAGAGAGAGACAGAGGTAGATAGAGAGAGGCTTTTCTGGCAAGGAAGAAAAAAGTGTATGAAAGATTATCACATGTTTAGGTGCTTTCTACTCCAATGTTCTCTGACAACAGGGGCCGTATTCTGAAAACTATGTTAACTTTTATGTTAGTAAAACAGTGTTAATTGTCATAACAAATCAAAATCAGGACAAGGCATTGGTTAATGATTGCGCAAAGATGGCTGTGCCCGCGTAAAGTTGACATTTTTTTTGCTTGTCAGGGAATTATGGAGGGAAACTGGACCCAAACCCCCCACCCCCGCCACCCCCCCCCCCCCCCCCGAGCGAATTTTGGATCCGCCACTGGCAAGCACCAATGATTAGTGTGTATTGCGCGCAATTTCAATTTGTTATGATAATTATTACATAGTTTTCCTTAACATAAAAGATAACATAGTTTGTAGAATACCGCCCCAGAAAGTTAACATACGGTATACCTATATTACATTATACAAAAAAGATAGAGGGGCGGGGGGCGGGGCGGGGGATCTACGAGAACCAGTCACGCCCATTTTGCGGTATAGAAGTCACGTGACAAGCCCATGCAAGTCTAGCTCACACTCGCTGGCCGGATAGACGACATCGAGCGAGCTGAACGCGGGATCGGACGGCTAGGCACGGGTGATTGTTCATTGGATTCCCGCTGTACTGTGTGCCGAGATCAGAGGACAGGTAATCTTGTTTGTTTCTCCAAGATCAACCGAAGCCTAACCCCGTTTCTTTGAAGGAAAACTCACGACAGAATAGAAAGATGAGCGGTCGAAGAGCATTGCATTTTGTTTTCAAAGTGGGGGATCGTACAGCTACGGCTAAATTCTACCGAGAAATCTTGGGAATGAAGGTACTTAAATTAATCGTTTATACTATAGCCATATTAGCCCCGGGACGCTGCCACGAAGTGGCAGCGTCCTGAGTGAAACCAGTACGATTCGGTGGGTCTCACAATCTACCAATGTTCAAATGACCATTTAAAAAATGGCCATGTAACTATTATTTTTTAATTAAAGTATCATATATACGATGCCACTTACCTAAACGGACTTTACGCAAATCAGCTTTTCCTAAAAAATGTGTAGAATCGATGAATGTCACTTTTTACTCTCAATTTTCGAAACCATTCCCATTCGCCATGTTGTTAAAGCCAAATTGAAAATAGGCACTTGCGCATGCGCCTATGAATGTTTATTACAATGACGGCATAGTTTTCGTCAATGGAATAATGAATATTCATATACCCACTGTAATCCGCCGATCGCTAGCGTATACTACTACTACTACTAGTAGATCTAGCGCTCTCGCTCAAGCTCGTCTTAATGAATATTCATAATCCTCCCTTCTTGTCTGTATTATAATTGGAGCTGCTTACGCATGCGCATTGCAAGCAAAACACCGACCTTCGGAAGTTTTTACTACAGGCTCTTGGAGATAAATATGCCTTTTTTGTATCATCCTCATTGAAAAGAAAGACGACAGTCAATCGTAAAGTATTGTAAGTACCTAAAATAGCCTAAAATCAACTGATTTCATGTTTCATGGCTATCATTTTGACAAACGACCTTGTAATTATGTGACATCCATGCGATCAAAGGACTGCGAAGCGCAGCAGTAATAGCCATATAGGCCTAGATCTTTGTTGAAGCAGGGAAGTTTGAGTTGAGTGGAGAGTTGAGTTGATGACTTAACATTTATGATTTATTTAGATTTAGAATTCGTAACTTGTTCAACTTCAAGTTTTTGTTTACATTTGATGTTGACTTTAATTATTGTCATTACATTTAACCTCATACAAAATGCAATCGTAATGATCATGTAAATTACAGGTAGATAACCTAAGCCTAAGCCTAAGGCTATGCTGTAGTCTGAAATGTAGATTCAATGAATGTTGATGCACTAACACTACAGTAACAATACATAAAGCTGTAAATTTGTCATACATTTTCTTCAGTCAAACAAATCAAACAAATCAATCGTGTCAGTTTTGGCTAAGTATACTTAGATAACAATTAAAATTGCAGCTACTGTAGGTGCATGTAGAGGTAAGTTGATATGAATATCATGAATATTATTTTGACATCCCAGCATGGGCGTAGGCATGCATATTTATCCATTAGTGGGGGGGGATGATCTATTCATCATCGGATGATTCCCCCCTCTAACAGTAACAATACTATAGAAAGTGTGTTCATATCTACGCCACTGCATCCTAGTCGATCAGTGATCCAGGCCATGAGACCAATAGAAATGATGTTCCACAACTGACCACAAGTCTGTCTCAAAAAAAAATTGTCAGATGATCCTGCCTGTCTTGTGATCATTGGTCAACTTGGCTGTTCCATGCATTTTGTAGTTGCTCTGCTTTCTACACTATCGTCCAGTAATGAAATCTGCTGCTTCGCTAGCTTGTCTTTCAAAGATATTGAAATATTGTACTTTATACTCAATGAATCATTTACTTGATGTTTTTTACCCGAAGGTTGCATTATGTCATCAAATTATTGGACTGAATTATCTGAAATAGAGCATGAATTATAACTACATGTATGCATCAGATATTTGATTTAATGGATGCTATTCAAAAATTTGAATCACAATCATTAAATATAATGACTGAAGAGATGAAGTACATTGTAATTATGTTCGGTGATCTGATTTTTACCCCCCCCCCCCCCCAAAAAAAAAAAATAAATAAATAAATAAATAAATAAAAATAAAAGGAAGAAATAAGAGATGTACATAGAAGTTTAGAAATGTAAAGTGATAAAGCAAATTCTTACAAGAAATGCATTTATGAATTGAGTATGCATCTCTTAAATAATTCTTTTTTGTTATTCAACAGTTCCTAAGACATGAAGAATTTGAAGAAGGCTGCAAGGCAACATGCAATGGGTAAGACTGTGTATTAAAATAATCAAAAATCATATCCCCCCCATCCCTTCACATGTGATGAAGAAATTGGTAATTATTATGTTCCTAAGACTAAGACATGAAGAATTTGAAGAAGGCTGCAAGGCAACATGCAATGGGTAAGACAGTGTATTAAAATAATCCAAATTCATATCCCCCCCTTCAAATGTGATGAAGAAATTATAATCATTATGGCTTTTGTAATGTAATACTCAGGACTAATCAAGACTAGGGACAGACGACACCCCCCCCCCCCCCCCCTCCTGCCCAATTTTCACCCTGTCCCCTTGTCCCCAGAGAAAAAAAAGAGAAAAAAACTTAATAAGTTACTGTCATTCAAGTTCATGGACGTTTTGGTAGCAAAAAGGAAATTGGAATGAAACTTGTTCAGTATAATCTCATGTTCTTGTATCAAAAGAGGTTTGTACGAGATCATGTGGTATTCCATCCATGATGACGGGTGAATTTTATTGTAAATATCTGTAAGTAACGCAAGATCATGGTAATATACTACCCTAACGCTAGGACCTTGCGCAGAGCCTTGCGCAGATATACATGTATCATGTTTGTCATGCTGTGTGGAATACACATAATCCTCATAGGTTTTTGCACGTATTATAATGCATGTTGCCGTTGTTGGGAGTTTATAGCCCTGGCCCAGTATATGAATTATTTTTCACCTCTCAGCTCTCAATTGTAAAATAGTGTCTTGCTATTTATCAACAAAATTCCAAGAAATCTGACAAAAAGTTATGAGGGAGTATTACGTGTAAAACTAAATATTATCCTTAATGTGGAGCCCCTGATACATTCACATTATCATTCTGTCATTTGAAGCAGTCCTATACAGTGCATGTATGTACTATGTTCATTCATATACATGTAGATGTCCTCATTAAAAGCTAATAGTTTCAGACAGAATTTGATCATACATGTAATTACAAAACTTGCATTTTCTCACCCTCGCTATTAAAAGGCCTTACGATGGTAAATGGAGCAAGTCTATGGTTGGTTTTGGTCCAGAGGACAGCCATTTTGTGACTGAGCTCACATACAACTACGGGGTGAAGAGCTATGACCTGGGAAATGATTTCTTGGTGAGTAGATAGATAATTGGACATACATGTAGTCTAATTGTATCATTTTATTTCTTTCTACCTCATCATATCTCTCCTACGCATCGATCATCCTTTCTCGCTCTCTCTCTCTCTCTTCGGTGTAATTCTTAATCCATCCTACAAGTTTCATTTTATTCCTCTTGTTGTAATTAGCCCTCATATCCTGCATTAGTCGTCCTACTGTTACTTACTGTGTTGTTGGTCTTTTTAGTGTTTATCCTTTCATTTTCTATTCATTTCTGTCACAAGTTTTATAAAAATACGCTATATCCGTTTAGTTTGTAGCTGTTCCTTTAGTCATATTTTTCTCTCTGTTAATTGCAATATTGATCAAGATTTAATCATGGATTTACCATAGTAAATCTAAAGAATATATATTGTTCGTGAGTTTTTAGGCCTGACAATTGATGTCTTCACCATGCAATGACTGCCGGTATGTTTGGATGTGCATGCAAATTCCTTTCGCAGTTGAAATACTATGCAATCAGATAATAGTATTTTGCATTTTCTGAGTATTACCTTGTACTGTATTGTTCAGTTATTTACACAAGAACAATAGACATGGGGAGCATTTCATCAAGTGTTTTGTCAGTGATTTTACCGACGACTGTTATAAGGTATTGAATTCCTTGCATCTGATTGGCTGAGAGCAAATTTGTCTGTAAAAATTACTGACAAAACACTTGATGAAACAGTCCCATGGTCTCACTCTTCAAGGTTGTCTTGAGTAAAATACATACTGTACAAAGCCAGGGGAGAAATAAACACAAAAGACATTGTTTGATATTATTTTTTGAGACTGTACTAGCATTCATATCCAGGGAGCCTGTCTCCAGAGCGACTGTCTTACATACATGTAGGTTACACAATGAGGGCAAAGTAAACAGTGCATAGTGCACTGCTACATTGTACCAGGGAGCTGTAAATAGAAGGAGTTGAAACTCTTGTAAAATTATGCAAACGTAATAACGTATGCTTGAGTTCTAAAGCTTAACAATGGATGCGTAACATTCCACTTGGCTTTGAAGTTCCATGTGTGTTGCCACTCTTCCACCGCGAGGAAATTCGGAGGCCAGGTACCAGTTTCGCATTTATCAAATTACCGGCCAAAATTGATAAAATGACTTTAAAAGTATGAATACATATAATAAATAGAACAAGGCAAAATAGAACAAGGTAAGAGAGAAGATATAAGGGAAATTGGTAGAAAGAGGATAAAGAAATAGAGAAAGAGAGGGAGAGAGACAGAGATTAAGGGCAGACTAAAATAGAAGTGGAATGTGAGATGGATGGACTGTCAAGTACAGTTGAAGAATAGGCATATTGTTTCATACAGATTTAAAATATCTTTCCTTATAAAATGTAAATGCATTTGAATGTGTCCGTAGAATTAGCATTCTGAAGAGCATAAGGCAAATTATTCCAAATTTTACCACATCCCCACTGGCCAGCTTATCTAAAACTAGTCTTAAAACATTTGAGAGTAGGTTTACGTAAAACCACATTCAATGCATTGGCAAGTCTTTATTAAAACCATGTCTATCAAAAACCATTTCAACTTCATTGCATATTCGTACTGGGGCATTTCCATGAATGCAGTTGTACATAATACATACTAAAAAGTAATCATGTCTATTATCAACTGATTGCCATTTCAATGATTTGATTATATTTGAGCTACATGTATTTACATTATAGTCAAAATTACCGACAACAATTCGTGCAGCTCTTTTCTATAATCAAGAATGTTTCGGTTTTGTAAAGAAAAATTCCCCCTTATGGAACAAGAGTAATCAGAGGCTGGTTGTATGGTACATTTGTATATTTTATTCAAGATAGTAGAGCTTATAAACTTACTGAGCTTTTCTTAAAGTAAAAATCTTATAAGTTAATAACAATTTGCTATTAAGAGAATATCCCATAATAATCTATCGTCAATGTCGATTCCTAGATATCTAATACAGTCAAACTTGTCTTAGTGGCCACCTGTCTATAGCGGTCACCTGTCTATAGTGGTCACTTATATTGCCTCCCTGTAGCAAAAAATATGTGCCTTAATAGAACCTGTCTATAAAGGCCACTTTTTCTGTTTCCCTTGGGTGGCCTTAATAGACAGGTTTGACTGCACTTCTTACTTGTATATGATGAGTTACAACTCAATTCCTGTATTTACCATTAGCTTCTAAAAATCTGATTCATTTGCTTATTGTTTGAAAAGAGAGTATGAATAAATATTGAATGAAGATTAGATTTGTTTATTTATTGTTTATTGTAATTGTTTCATTTAGGATACATTTACCTCAAGAAATGGGCAGATAAATGTTGAAATGTATTTGCAATAATAAAAGAATTAACTCAAGATTGCTATCAAGTGGACATTGATTTTTTTTTACTATTTCATGAATATTTTGGGCCTCATTTTGAAATGTACATGTAAGTAGCCAAAACTATAATTCTCAAAAAGTGTTAAAAGTAGTCAATTGTCATCCCTGTTTTATGTATTGTAAATGTTTTTAACACATTAAGGCTGTTGTTCATTAATGCAAAGAAAGCAAGATGGCATTAGGCTAGAATTACAATCTCAAGGCAGTTGCTAGAGTGTAGAAAGCAAATTGCTTTTGACTGGATTTTAAGTGATATCACCATCTCAGTATTTTTCCTTTTGATTGATTAGCCTATGTGGCCTTTTATTTGTCATAAATACATGTACCCTGGAGATTTCCACCATTTTTATGAAAAGAGCTTTGAATTCCTTATTCCTCGATATACTTTCCTTTTATTTCACTAAAGGATTCTATACCACAATTCATTGCAGCAAGGCCGTTGCTAACATGAGGAAAGCAACAGAGCCTTTTGACCCAGATAATGAATAATATCACCATCTCAATATTCTTCTTAGCCTTGACATTTCCACCCTTTCCTATGAAAAGAGGAGATTCCTTATTTTGACTTCCTTGATTTCTTTCTGCAAGATAGTTAAATGCTGTGTTGTGAGGCAATTGCTAGTGTGCGGAAAGCTTAGTGGCCTTTGAACAGGATAATATTTATCACCATCTCAAAATTGTGTTACCATGGCAATTTCTACCTTTTCTATGAAAAGATAACTTTCCTTGTTCCTTATTTTCTTGTCTTTACTTATTGCTCCTGGACATCACAATCGAATGTAGCAAAGTCGTTGCTAATATGAGGAAAGCAAAGTAGCTTTGACTAGAAAAATATGAACAGTATTCTTTTCATGCTACAGATTTCCACCCTGTCCTATGAAAAGAAAACATTTCTTATTCCTTATTTTGATCTCTTTGTACTTTCACCCCAGGGTATAACAATCCAGTACAGCAATGCTGTTGCCAATGCGAAGAAAGCAAATGGCCTTTGATCATTGAGTCTGAGGGTGTGTATTCAGTCCAGGCACCTGGAGCTTATAGGTTATATTGGTGGACAAATCCTAGACCTGCCAGAGGTTGCATTGTTACAAAATGCCGGCTTTGATATTCCTTTCAATTTGTAGATTTTCATCTTTTCTTCTTATGAGAGATAGATTTTTTTCCGTATTTGATTTTTCTTCTTGTTTTTTTCTCATTTTTTTATGCCTTAATTTGTTGTGATTCTAATTCACCCCAGGGCATTACAATCCAATGCAGCGTTGCTGTTGCCAACGCTAAGAAAGCAAAATGGCCTATAACCATCGAGTCTGAGGGTGTGTATTCTGTCCAAGCACCAGGAGGATACAGGTTCTATCTGGTGGATAAACCAAGGCCTGCTGGAGGTAACTATGCGTTCTCCACTTTCAGTGTACATGAGATACTTTAGATCTTCATGATTATAGTATCAGACACAATCGTTTCATAATTAAAACGTCTTGCCTAAGGACATATGATATACATGTAATGTCATGGCAGTGATTAAAACTTGTTTGCCATGTAGTCTAGTATGTTCTGATGACTATATCTTCTGGAAAATGACAACTCTAATTAACTCTTTGCCCTGTACATTATGAAACCCAAGGCTGCTGAATTATTTTCAAAGGTGATGTGACCAACCAGTACTCAGATGCATGGCTGGAAAAAATCCAATGTAAACGACGACCGAAAACGCAATGCAACTATAGCCATACTATTTCATGCATCGGTGCACCGGATTAGAGTGTGCATGCGATCATGCAATTGAATAGGCGCTATTTCTTTTTTTCGTGTGGAGTGTCGATTGTAGTTAACAGAAGCGAGTCCGCGCTGGTAAAATTCTATTTCACTTACATGTACATGTAGTACCAGGCATGTACTTTTTTGGCATTCTAATATTGACCCACAGAGTTAAGGAATGCACTAAGAATAATTTGTGTGATGTGATAAAGAGCAGCCAGATTGTAAATTTTGTCAATACAGTACATTTCTGTTTAAATGTAAATTGATTTTGTTTACACAACAACTTCATATTGTATTCATTTTGGTTTCTTGTTCTTATAGACCCTGTTCAAAGAGTGGCCATTGGTGTGTCAAATTTACAGAAATCAGTTGGTAAGTGAACATTAATTTGAGCATATAATAATTCGCTTCCTGTTCTTATCTTGCCTAATGCCTCCTAATTTGAGTTCAGCAATGGGATGTTTCAGTATTAAAAGCATTGTCTTATGTAAAGAAATAATGCATGTGTTCTAGATTAACAACTCAAATGATTATTCAAGATGATCGATTGTAGTACAAAGTCCATCAGCCTCTAGAAATGAGGAGTTGTAGAGAGAGGGACAAAGAGAGAGAGAGAAATAAAGAAGAACAACCGAGAGAGAGAGAGAGAGAGAGATGAAGAGAAAGCTGGTGCCATGCATACAGTGTGAATCATGACTATAATAATAATAATAATAGCTGTTTCTTATATAGCGCCTTACCAGTTACAATGTAACCGACCAAAGCGCTTACAGCATTATTACCCCGGTCAATGGATTCATTTGCGATTCTGCACATTATATCAAAAAAGTGTTCCGAGAGGGAAAGAGAAAGGGAGTCAGATGAAGGGAAAAAAGAATGAGAAAGAGTAAAATGATTCGGATTGATACAAATAGTATATTGCCAATTGGTATTGGAATAAAGAAATGTTTAGAACCAATCTTAACAGCTGTTCCCCACACCCCCCCCCCCAAAAAAAAAAAAAAAAAATACAAGCATAATTTGTCTTCAACCTGCTTGTACATTGCCTGTGTTAAATACTCATCCCACCTCCCTCATTCTTTCTTGCAAATCTTCCTCATATTTAGATTACTGGACCAAAGTTTGTGGCATGACTCTCCATGAGCAAACTACAACTAGCGCCCTCGTAGGGTTTGGAGAGGGTCAGTGTAAGTTGGAGCTTCTAGATCAGGGTGGGGCTATTGATCACAAGACAGCATTTGGAAGGGTGGCATTCTCTTGCCCCAGAGAGCAGGTATGTGCGCGCTCCATAAATAAGTGGACTAACTATACCAACTTACATGTACATAGCTCAGCGAAACGCAATGGCGCATAAAGACACGGGCAAAACGCAAAGAGGAAAATTGCTAGTTTTGTCTGTCCTTCTAACATTTGAATCAGGCTTATCTGAATAAAAGTTTTCGTATTATTTTGCTAAAAAGTGTTCAAAGAGGTAAATGCTAATTCTATATCCTAATATTTTGGTTCTGCCTCTATAAAATAAAATCTTAACCCGCGTTTTTACGCACCATGACAACTGCGTTAAGCTACCTTAGTGAGGGACTACAGTTTGTATGCTTTTACGAATACTGGGCTTTGTGTCTTTGTGCAATAATCTTGTTAGATCTTTCAAAACTGATATTTCATCGATGCCATACTTTTTTCTTTGGCAGGAATAACATGTCCATCTGTAGAGTTGGTGGTATCTTGAATTGTAGAAGTTGATTTTCATTATATTCTTCTTTTTTTTTCAGTTCACTGTAGTTTTTGTGCAATAACGTTGTTGGCTCTTTCAGAACTGAAGAAATTTCATGTTGATTGTGCCAGCCTCTTAGGCAGAAGTACCATGTACCAAGAAGGTTGGATGGTAGAATTATTTTACTTAATAAATATCTAAACATTATTTGTGATTAACTAAGAGGGGGGGAAATAAGAACGTCTTTATCTTTTGAAGAATAAAAATATATAAAACAGTGCCAATATTTTCCCTTATTCAGTATTCAGCTGTGGTCACTATTGTTACAGTACCCAGTGTTATATTTTCCTTGTTATACTTTCTTTATTATTTTATCCCAGCTACCAGGAATAGATGCAGCTAGTAATGATGCTGGTCAGAGGATCATCACACCTCTGCTTAGCCTGGACACACCCACAGAACTCCTAAAGACGTAGAAGGCTCGTGCGGGTGCGAAATTGTAGGCATTGTTCGTACGTGATCACGTGATATCCGCCATGTTGGTTAGTCCTTCGCTCTCCAGCTCCGGATTCATGAAGCTCGTCTCGTCAACGGCATTCATTCAGTACAAATTGTTTGATCAACACTAGGGTTATATGAAATCTTACTGAAATTGCTAGATTTTGTTAATGCTAGTATCCAAATGAACCAAGACAAAAAGAGAGGGAAGTTTCTCTCGAAATACATGAAATTCCATGGACGGCAAGGACAAGCTTTAATTGAGATGATCCGGGAGCAGTGAATTCTGACTGTAAACAATAAGCACACCATCGTATTCATATGTTTCTTAATATCGATTAGACACACTCAAAATCTGCTGGATTTTATCTTGACACTCATATAGTGAAGGGGCATGAATAATAAAAAAAAAGAAATACAATGAAAGGAGAATCTTGAGCCTGGCTTGTAAAAATACAAACGTTTCTTCAAAGTTAAAAAAAAAACAGTTGAATAAAAATTGATTCAAGCGGCGGCTAAGCAATGCATCTACTCAGAAAGTGGGAGGAGGGCTACAGACTTACCTCCCCCCTCCCCCGTTCCCCTGCCAATCTGATTAATCCACAATTTAAAAAAGTTCATCGATAAAGTCCTGACTTATATAAGGATTATCATCAAAGATAAAAAGAAACATGGCAGAGTATGTTGAACACATCCTTAATTTAAAAAATCAATTAGGCATCACGGCCCCGACATTTGGAACTCCTTACCTGATTCGCTTAAGGTACCGACTTTACTTTTTTCTTTTAAAGCCATTACAAAAAAACACCTTCTTAATCAATACAGTAATTAAAGTTACTATTTAATATTTTTAGAGAAAAATTAACCATTTATTGAGGCAACAAATTAAATTTCAAATTAAGCAGAGGCTTTGTACAATCACTCATTTCACATATTGCACGGCACCCTGCACATTACCCTTCAATTCATATTCATCCTTCTTTCTCTTCTCTTTCTTTTATTTTTCTTCTTTCATTTCCTTTCCCGAGGCCGTCATCATCTCAAGCTTATGCTTACGATGTCGGTCTCCTGCATCATTTCACTCTCCTTAGCATAGAATCGCCCCACTATTCTTATTATATTTATATCTTATTTTGTTAAACGATCAAGTAGATTTTTATCTGTTTGTCAAAAGTAATTATATTATGTTTATTACGTAGATTATGTATATTATGCTATTATGATTCTGAATATACTTTACTTTGTACTTATGAAAAATGCAGAAATAAAGTGCGAAAAAAAACAAAGTTGTTGGCCTTTTTATATCAGATGAAACTGTACAAAAAGTATAACGTTTTACAAGTCATGTACATGGTACCAAAAAAGCAAGTATATTTTTTGTTGCTTTTTCCGAGGGGGTGTCAAGAAGGATGAAGGTGAACAAACGAACTCGGGCTGCTTTCTTGAAAGGGAACTAAAATGATAATAGTGATAGAAAAACAACTGTTTGATATTATCTTGAATTTGAGAGAATATACAATTTTAACCTTTGTGTCCGAAAGAGACCCCCCCCCCCTAAAATGTACATGATATTAGTTGACGTTACTTATGTATGAAAGAGCAGCTGAACTTCAGTGGAAAAGCCAACTTCAAAATTTCAAGTGTATATGAAGGCACAAGGCCCTTTATTTCGATAAAGAAGATCCGATATAATATAAATAGGCATTGAGAAGCACACGGTCTGGTGGGTAGTTGAAAAGATCGAGGACTAAGCAATATGGCGGCGTGTGCACTCGAGCGAATCCTACACCGGGTATTACGGCGATACCGCGATCTGTGCGTTGTGAATGGGTATGAGCCTTCTACGTCTTTAGGAGTTCTGTGGACACACCTAGCAAGGCTACCATTGAAGTGGTCATTCTCATCATTATTGATTCTGTTACAGTTTCTTTGTGTTATTTTATCCTAGCTACCAGGAATAGAAGCAGCCAATAATGGCGCCAGCCAGTCCGTCATCGTGCCTCTCATCCGTCCAGATTATATGCATCGAGCAATTCTACAGTTGAAGAGGTCATTTTCATCATTGTTGTTGTTATATTTTCTTTGTGTTATTTTATTCTAGCTACCAGGGATAGAAGCAGCCAGTAATGATGCTAGTCAGACGGTCATCACGCCTCTGATTAGTCTAGACACACCTGGCAAGGCTACCGTTGAAGTGGTCATCCTGGCTGACCCAGTAAGTTTGACACAAAGGGGACCAATCACCTGAAAGAATAATTTGTGTACAGCTAGTATTTCTAAAATCAACCCCTCAAAACTGTATCCAGTATTCTGTTGATTAAAGATTAAAGAGTATAAAGAAAGTACAGGATAATGTAAAAACCCTGTACGTTCAGCCAAGCTTTGGTTTCGTGTGTGTGTGTGTGTGTGTGTGTGTGTGTTTTTGCGTTTTTGCATACACATTGTCAAATAGTGTACTCGTGAGCCGCTTATACCTATTTATAGATATCTAGACATGCATTTTCTCATCAGAGAATTAATATTTGAAACTCATATTTTCAATAAATTATAATGGTTGTTAATGAGGGCCGTGCCCAATAAGAAACCATTCATTAAATGTACCTCCATCTTCAACTATATTTCTAGATTTGTACATTTTTCATCAACAAAAAAACCCAGATACATGCCTGGGTGAAGAGATGAGTTATAGACAATGCATTTTACTTTCTTCTAAAATGCTGGAACAATTTAAAGCTTTGTCCCTTATCTTGTGTCTGCTTTTGTGTGTTATAGGATGGCCATGAGATCTGTTTTGTTGGAGACGAAGCCTTCAGGGAATTATCTCAAGTCGATCCCAAGGCTGACAGCTTGTTGGATGAGGTAAGGACTCTTCAAGAATGAATAGACAGCAGAGAGCATATCTCCATGGGGTTGTGTCACAGTATGTTAGTACCAGACTGAAAACCTACATGTAGTACCAATTGAAAAACTCTTTAATTGCTTAAAACTTCTGGACAATTACCCCTTTAAAATTTTACCCCATTACCCTCAGTCAATTATCTAGGGGGCCAATCATTGCCCAGGGGTATTTTCCTATAGATAATTGCCAAACGATAGCTGTCCGAGAGGTTTAGTGTCCAAGGAAATACGGGGGGGGGGGGGGGGAGTTGTCGGTGATGATTGTTTAGGCCATGGATTGCCTAGTGTACAGGCCAGAGGTTAGTTCTATAATCTGTCTGTGAATTAGAGATATTTCATGTGTGCTTCTTTTTACCTGCAGCTTGTATTTGCATACACTCCTCATGTATCATCTTTAAATTCTGATTCTGAAGTTATCAACAGTTTAAGTACATCCTTTACTTGAAATATTTCTTCAAGTATATCAAACAAAATATAAAAATAGTAACTGAGCTGAGTGCATTAAAATTACCTGTTTTAATTTCTTTCTTTCATTTGTTTTCAGGCTGTTGCTGCTGACAAGAGTGACGAGTGGTTTGCAAAGAAGCAAGCAAAACTAGGAAAGCAGTGGACCCCGGGATCATAAAAGTGATGCACACACTCCTAAAACTAGCTCTAAATCATTCAAATTGGCAATGCAAAGGAGCATTCAAAACTAGGCTAGCAGTGGACGCCTGGATCGTAGAAGTGCTACACCAGCTCCTAAAACTAGCTCTAAATCATTCAAATTGGCAATGCAAAGGAGCATTCAAAACTAGGCTAGCAGTGGACGCCTGGATCGTAGAAGTGCTACACCAACTCTTACAGCTAAGCTTTAAATTATTCAAATTAGCAACGGATTTACAAACAAGGAAGCAAAACCAGATTAATAGTGGACTTCCAGATTGTAGAAGTGATGCACCAGCTCGGACAACTAGCTCTAAATCATTCAAAAGCTAGCAAAATTAGGAAACATGAAACGCATACATGCATGTAGGCCTGGTTTTACCCTATACAGAGCTCTGTTAAAGACCTCAGCCTGACCCAAAACACCCATATATTGACGTAAAGCTTAGTAAACAAAGAATATAATTACCCTGGGTATTCATAAATTTTCGTCTCCGTTTATCCATAAAAAATAAAAAAGAATTTTTTTTGGTCCGCCCCCTCCCTATGGCGTAACAACAGAGGAAACTGCAGGGGGTCGCTAGACGTGTGACGACATGTCATGTATACAGCTCCGAGTGCGTCTACACGATATGTCGTCATCAAATTTTCACCCCCCGCAAAGTAGCGTTCCTCAGAGACGGGGCCCCTCGTCAGAAAAACCACCGGGGCTCAACATTCGGGACGCTGTTACTCATTCCACAGGAAACGGAATCTCATGAAGTTGGTTTCAATTTGTTCAGAAAATATATAGCTCCCCGTGGATGAATAAAGGGTATATTTCAAAATTTGGTCAGGCTGAGGTCTTTAATTCTCAGGGTCATGTGCATCTATCGGTCTGATGAATGAACAACACATGTGCTCTTGCAACAACTCCATGGGCACATTCTTAAAGAGAAGGTTGAGTTCTGGGAAAGGTGAAAAATAGTTTGTAAGCTTTCTCATTCCTTAATTTCATGTCAGTTTGGAAGAACATCATAGTAGAAATGTCCCCTAAAAGGATTGCTCTTCAAATGCTCTCATATTTGAAATATGACTAGAAATAGCTGCAGTGTCTGGGCCGAACATTCATGCCAAATGTATGTGCAGTCCCAAATACCCATTCCTGTATGCAGTCCATGTGCTTTTCAGCGAGAATGGATCAATTTGTTATCACTGTGATGATTCCAAAACCTCACAGTATACACCAATTCTCATGAAGGCATGATCAACCTTTCCCAATTGCTTTGAGACAATTTTATCTTTACCGCTAATCAAATTCTTAACTTCAGCCCTGGACCTAGCACCATGCCTAACCCTAACCCTACCTAATTCTAGCTGAAAACCCAATCGCAGTCCAAACCCTAACTCGGCATAAAGCCTGGAGCAAATGTCAGATCACCCAATCTCCGAAGTAGGTCCATTAAACTCATAAATGCACATGTTCTGTCTATCTTCACTGGCAATTTGAATGATTGAGAGTTAGTTGTATGAGGTATAGCTAAGCAGCTGTATCGCTGTGTTCATCTATGATCTGGACGTGCATCATTTTTAGTCTAGACTCAGGAAAGTTCATAACTGCAAATAATTGAAGCACATTAACATTGAATCTGTACAGTTCACAAAATTTTCTTGTCTTTAATAATCTGAGAAAGTGTCTTAACAGAGCAAGGGAATTTTGAATAGAAAATGTCTCATCATATGCTTGGAATTCATAGGTGCATGTTTATGTGTTAGCCTCTTGCATGGTGGGGGATATTCTGGTAATTTCTTCTCCATGTCTGAAAGAAAGAAAAATAATGTCTGTCATATAGAGCAGAAAGTTATGATTAAAACAGACTTTCCTTGAAGGTTGGAAATATGGAATTTATACTACTTGCTTTAATAATTAAGATTCAAGTTGTTCACTGCCGTACTTTAATTTAGCAAACCAGGATAAGAGTACTGTAAAAGTGAACATTTTCATGCATTTGATTTTTAGCGCTCAACAAGTAAAGTAAATTCCACATGTTTTTAATTTCACCAAAGTGATAGGCTTAGGACCAAAAAAATTCCATAAGCAAATTAAAGTATTTCCTACTTTTTTTTGCACCAATTTCATATGGGGTGAAATGCCTAAAAATTTCCACACTGCGGAATATTCCATGTTTACATTGTTAGGAACTTTTAAAGTTTACTATTGAGTACTTTTTTTTCTACAAAGTATGCATATTTTATTGATGAAAGAGAATTGAGAAAGGAATAGTTTTGTAAAGTGTACCTTTGAAAGTGTAAATAAAAGTTTAGTAGGGATTTGTATTGTATATTGCTTGACAGTTACAGTAAAATTGAAGACATACAAAATTGACATATTTTTTTTATTCAAAAGTCACTTCCATATATGATAATAATATGTTCATTTATATAGCACAGCTTCTATACAAATATACTCTACTGCCCTTAATACAAAGTATCACATTATTACCCCGGCTTTAGCCAAGCCGCCGTGATAGGCGCTAAGGCATTCAAGGAATTTCATCCTACTGGGTACCTGGGTGGAGAGTGGCAAGTGTAGATGAATGTCTTGCCATAGGATATTTGCGCTGCGGCGGGATATGAACCGCAAACCATGTGATCCACAGTCCGGTGACGTATCCACTAGACCACGACACCTCTACATTGTTTTATAGTTATATCCAATTACTTTAAAAGAGGATCAAAATCATGATTGTAATTGTATTCAAAGAGCTCTTCGTTGTATGGAACAGATTATTACATGTATATTAAAAGGAGGAAAAACATTTCTTTTTCTTAATGTTATCGTGATGACTGGTGCATTGATAATACAGGTACATAGGGTCAGTTGTTTTATGAATTCAAAGTACAGTCAAACCTGCTTTAGCGACCACCTGTATAGAAAGACCACCTGTCTATAAAGACCACAATTTTTGTTTCCCTTGAAAATTGCTTCTCATTGAAACGTGTATTAAATGAACCTGTACTTAAAGACCACCTGCTCATAAAGACTGCTTTTCTTGAATCCCTTGAGTGGTCTTTATAGACAGGTTTCACTGTATATGAATAGTTTGTCAATGTTATTGCTGCCAAATACGTCACATTAAATTGAATTTCATTTATATTTTGTATGTATGCATGAAAGAAAATAATTTTTATAGGACCATTGACCCTTTTAAGCAGCATTTTTGATACTGCAAAAATATATATATTTTTTGGGGGCTAGTCGATTGGTAAAATGAAAAGTCTGTTGTACTTCTGAATTTGAACCCACTTATATTTTGTAATGTATGATTTGTCACTTTTTCTTTCATATTTTGTTATACCCATGTGCAGATGAACTTCATTTTCATGCTTTGATTTTAATTTTTATACATGTATTTAACCAATCCCTACTATTGAATTTCATCTGTAGCATATATTCCTTTGGTTTAACCTAATCTTTGAGACTGTCGATAACGAGAGATAACTGTAGTTGAAAAACATAGATATTATTTCATATTTGATACATCTGTCTGTATCGCATCATATATGATATCATGAATCGTGACAAAATGTCATGTCATATTTTGAGAGAATGTAGAGTATGAAATGAAGTACTGTATATTCATATTTTTCTATTCACGTAGATGTTTCTTTAATCATTTTCCAAGTTGTAGAAAATACAATTCATGTGCAATCATGGGGTATTTGGTTAATGATCATGATTGCAAAAAAAAAATGAAAATGAATAAATAAGTATACATTATAAGCTTGAATTTATTTTACTGTGTCTGTTGCATTTACTATGGTTACTGGGAAGTACATGTATGTGAAGGCACTATTTAACATTTTTTTTTTCTATTTGGATTCTACGGACCTGGGAAGCGTTTCATCAAGCGTTTTGTCAGTGATTTTTACTGACAAATTTACTCTCAGCCAATCAGATGCAAGGATTTCAGTAGCTTATAACAGTTGTCGGTAAAAATCACTGACAAAACACTTGATGAAATGCTCCCCTGGTGTTAAAGGGGAAGTCCACCCAGGGATTTAGTTTATTTTAATAAACGCAGGAAAATTAGAGAAACAAATCAGTGAAAGTTTGAGTAAAATCCGTTAAGAAATTTATGATTATTTTAAAGTATAATCAAACGCATATTGGCACCTTCGTGATGTATCTTGTGAGCCCCTCTCCCGTTTGCTCAGTACAGACAATTTCATAAATTTTCATCTTCTTGGTTGGTGATGATGGAATAGATTTGTTTCATACAGGATTTGTGTAAAACATATGCGCAATGATTTACAACTTGCATGTCTGATTGAATATTTTCTGTGGAAAAAGTGGAAATTTATTTTATTTTTTTTTAAGGACAGGGCAAATGGGAGAGGAGCTCACAAGATTTATCAGAGTTGCCAATTTGTGTTAGATTGATTACATACAACTTTAAAAATTCATAATTTTCTTATTTCTCATCGGATTTTGCTCAAACTTAGTTTCACCAATCTGTTTCTCTCGCTTTTCTTACTTAGTACCAGGGTGAACTTATCCTGTTAACAATCTGGAAGATGAAAAGTAGTCCAGAGTGAAAGCTCAAGATCAGTTCCAGAAATTTTGTCTTGAAATGCAAAAATGCAAAAAAAAGGCATACACATGTACAATGTATTTAAAAAAAAAAAAAATCTACCCATGGCGTTTGAAAAGGGAAGAAATAAATGGTGTGCTTTCGATCTTGTTATCTCTTTCTCTCTCTCTCTCTCTCTCTTGTACTTTAATAATCCACTGATCTTCCTCTCTTAAAGGGAAAGTCTACCCTGATTACATGTTGACTTTAAAAGAAGCAGAAATATCAAAGAAATGGATCAGTGATGATTTAAGCAAAATCCGATAAGATATAAGAAAGTTTGTTTAAGTTGTAATCAATCAAACACAAATTGGCAACTCTGTGAGCTCCTCTCCCATTTGCCCTGTACCCCCAAAATCATTAATTTCCATTTTCTCTGAAGAAAATATTCAATTATACATGTACCTTATTTATAATCGTTGCCCATGTTTTTATATTTATACAAAACCTGTATGAAACCAATTCCCTCATAAAAAACAAAAATGAAAAATTATTGGGGTTTTCTATACTGAGCAAATGGGAGAGGAGCTCGCAAGATACGTCACAGAGTTGCCATTATGTGTTTGATTACAACTTCAAAAATTCATTACTTTATCAGACTTTGCTCAAACTTTTACTAATCTTTCTCTCATTTTTCTTCTTTTATTCAAATCAACTTTATCCTAGGGTGGACTTTCTCTTTTAGACTGTCCCTCACTCATCTTTACAACTTATTTCTCTTTCTCTCCTCAAAGTACCTTATGACAGAACACACATCACAATTTGGCAGAAAATGGAGGAATAGCAAAAGTAAAGACAGGAAAATGAGAAACATACTGCTGAGAACATAATTTAAAGAACGTTATTTATTGTACATGTATAATAAATACATTTCTTATTTTCTTTAGAAAGTTGTCTATAGGGTACATTTCATGAACAAGTGTTTGGTCACGGCAACAAATTCAACAGAACTAATAAATATACATTTCTTAGGATTTCATAAAGTCTAAACCCATTTTAACAAACCTTGAAAATTAAAATAAAACTGAATAACAGAAAGAAATACATGTATGTAATTCATAATTATACAAGAGCCTATTTGCATCTTATGAATGCTGAAAAGCAACTGTACATTTCTGCTATAATTTAAAATGTTAGCACATATAATTATTGCATTAAGCTGCTAGCCCTATTCAGACTAAAGGAAGAAATGATATCAGTGTTAATTATACTCATTATTCCATTGTATTATGTAACAGACATAAAAAGAACAAATGCCCTGAAATTGCCCTTGATGTAAAGAGAAAAAGGAAACACACTTTTTCTTTCCACTTCAGAAAGAAAAATAACATGTCATGATACCATACAGGCAGACCAGCTGGTTTTTCCCCATTTATCCTGAAAAGTGGCTCAGAAATATTTGATCCCTAAAATCAGGTGAAATCCTGAAAACTGATATCCCTGTCAGAACTTTCCAAATGCTGGACATAATAAAGACAAGTGCATGAGGAGATCCTAAAAACTTTTGATGACACATCAAGAGTTGGATTATCATACCAGAAAGGGGGGGGGGGGGGGGGCATTTCATCAAGTGTCTTGCCGGTGATTTTTACCGACAAATTTGCTCTCAGCCAAACAGATGCAAGGATTTTAGTAGCTTATAACAGTTATTGAAAATTGTCATTGATGACAAGTTTTATGAAACAGGGCCCTGAATTTCTCTTTGGGAGGAAAACAGATCTTCAGACCTGGGGCCCATTTCATAAAACTTGTTATCAACAACAAGTTACAATAATTGTTATAAGCTACTGAAATCCTTGAATCTGATTGGCTGAGAGCAAATGTGTCATAGAAATGGGGCAGTTGTTATTGATAACATGTTTTATGAAACAGGGCCCTGTACATATTAACTTTCCATTTTCCATCAGCTTGTGATTAAACATTAGAAACCATGCAGTACATAGACAAAGCTCAAGCGGACATACAATGTACATATTCCAGGAAATGTTGACATGGCAACTATCTTTATTTTACAACAAAAACTTATGACACACATTAACATTGAATGAGTTTCAAAAAATGTAATGGTCTCATCTTATATTTTGCAAGAGATTTGTGAGATCTAGCATTGCAGGATATGTGTAAAAGTAGAAGAAGACAAGTGTATTGTAAGGTTTGTTTTTAAACAAATGATCATTACAAGTCTTCAATAAAAAACCAGCGTATGATAATATTTCAAGCAAATCCCCATCATGAAAAAAGCCCATGTGCAATTCCTATTGAAGTTTTGTTGAAAAGCCTCTTGCAAATACATTCAGAACACAATTTTATGACGAGCCAGCAAGATGAGGTATTATTTAAAAAATATTCTGCAGGATTTTTTTTTTTCAATGTTAGCTAAAATTTCAATCTTAATTTCAAAATAAAACAGTGTTTCTTTATATGAAATTGTCAACACTTATCCTTTTCAAAGAGTTTTTCAAAATACAGAGTTCAGTTCGTGGTTGAATATGATGGGAAAGTCCAAGGTAAATATAGTCATAATTATGCTGTAAGAACTTTGATCAGTTACATTATAACTGGTAAGGTGCTATATAAAATACAGCTACATGTATTATCATCATTATTATTATTATTATTACGGTGCCCTATACTTGTTATGCATGTATATTGACATCAGCTGTATCATTAACTTCATAATTGGTCTGATCCAAGCTCCAGCCCTTTCATGACAAAAATTATTTAATGGCTAAATTGATCACATTTCTTTCTTCAAATTGGCAATAGTAATACATTGTATATTTCTTTATAGTGCTACATGTATATGGTTCTGATAAAGGTGTCACATCATTGAAACAATATACATGGTTGAGAACTTTGTCAAAAAGTTGAACATAATTGCCAATTTTGATTTAAAAAAACCAATGATTTTGAACCTCTCAATGTGTTGCCAATTTAAGGATTTCAAAGCTTATTCTCTGTTTTTTTTTAATTCCTGGCATCAAATGCACTAATGGTCATGCAACAAAAATGGACACAGGGTGTGCAGAATTTGTTGTTCTTTCTACTCATAATGCATCTGAGCTAAACCACAAAATGTGGTCAATTGTCTCGAAAGGGCTAGTACATGTACATGTAGCTAGGGCTATCAACTGATCAGATATAAAATCTTAACTGTGACTGATAAGGAAACCCGTTATCTGTCCTGGGTCAACTTACATGTACCTACATGCCCTAAGCATTTGCTCAATGAAACTCAGAATCAAATAATGCCAATTCAGTATATAAATACTCTGATAAAACATGTCATCCTTGAATATACATGTACATGTATGGACACACACTATTGCGTGGCCATAGATAATTTCCTTGTAAATGTTCATGAATTCAAAATCTATGAAGGCACACTTTCTCTCTGAAATAGAATGTAATCACTTAAAATATCTTCTACCCATCATAAACATATACACTGTACACATACATGTATCTACTCCTAGTACCATGGTTGATAATTATAAAGGTACATGTACATCATTACATGACGAGTGAATAAAATTCATACCGAGATTCAACGAAATTAGTAACCACACTGCTATAACCAACTTAAATAATAAAAAACTGAGAAAATTACATTTTTCATGCATATTCTATCCTGCAACGAAATTAGTAACCACACTGCTATAATCAAATTAAATGATAATTTGTGATACTTAAAACTGAGAAAATTACATTTTTCATGCATATTCTATCCCTCTGCCCCCTCCCCCAATCTAAAATCGATGATTTCATGATATTCTATCCCGCAACGAAATTAGCAACCAAACTGCTATAATCAACTTAAATGATAATTTGCGATTCTTAAAACTGAGAAAATTACATTTTTCTTGCATATTCTATCCCTCTACCCCCTCCCCCAATTTAAAATCAATGATTTCATGATAAGCAATTCACTGTACATTCATCAGTCTTTAGTTTATTACAGAACTACATGCGCCCTCTTTCTTCACACACAATGTAGTGAAATATCTCTTCATTCCCTCTGAAAGGAATTTCTCCAATCCCCCATCAATACTATTCAAACCATAAATGATACTGCATCAACAGATATTAATACATAATCAGGTCCATCAATATCTAGTATAAAGACATTATCTACTAATCCTCAGTCTATGAACTTTAATACATAATATATTATATCCGACATCATAAAATTCTTGTGCAAGAATTGGCCAGGAATGTCTCATGTGACATAAAAAACTTTCACCATGAAGAAAAACATCAGTATTAACATCAGACCTCTAAATGTTTTTCGCTATACCGATATTTAGACGTCACTCTTGTTATTCTTGATATTTCAAAGCTATCGATGTCCCGATGTTTGTGTGTGAGCCTCTCAGTGTACATGTATGTAGGTCTAGATTCTACATTTAGTTTTTAGTTTTTATCTATCTACGCTTATTGTAGGATTATAGGATATAAATCAAACATACCATGCACTCTTTTCTAAGCAACAGTTGAAATTATGGATTCTTCGGTGACTGGCATAGTTACTATTTACTTTGGGACACCTCAGAGAATCCATTATTTCAACTGGAGCCTCTCAGTGCAAGGTATACAGTTAACAACAAAATTATTCATACCCCTTGGAAAATTCTAGTGTTTTGCATTTTTCCTAAAAATGAATGGTTAACTGAATTTAATTGCACATCACTTGAATACATTTAAATATCATCTGCAAATGAATGCCGTTTCTGGTTTCACCTCATTTGCATAACAATAGAAAAGGTGAATTATCCAAACTGGGTGATGTTCAAAATTATTCATACCCTTGGTGATCTATTGACTTTGTCAATCAGTATGAATCCAGTCCTTGTGATTAATGCTTGTAACACTTTCTTCACACTGCCACAATGCTTCTGGAGGTCTCTACTGAGATATCAGGCCAATACCTGGTCTCCAATGGCCCAATCTCCTTGAGGATGTTGTCCACACATGCCATCACCTGGTCTTCAGGGGATTCGATGGATTTAAAGCAGATTTTGTGTTTGCAGGTGGTGTAGTTTTAGACGTCATGAGGATAGGACTATGATATTGATATTTTTGTTAATATTCCTTACATTTTAATGACAATTCTGTATCTAAGTTGAAACAAAGCACTCTTCCTGGAGAGACTTCCCTAGAGGCATTCACTGTTGCACTGTCAAGGGAAGGTATTTCGTGATACTTTTGTTCCATTATTATTAAGAATGTTTAGGGAGGCCATGGTAGTTGTCTAAAGGTTGGATGGTGCCAATTTTATCAGTTTATTCAGTTACACTGATTGACACATTTTTTATATGGACACCTGCAAGTGGGTACTCTAATGAAGCTTAAAATACTGATCTTTATGTTCCAGTGCACTGTCAAAGTGGTAGCATTTTGTGCACTGCAGCTGGTAACATGGAGGGCATATGGTATAAATTTGGTTTACATTCATTTTGATATCAAGGATTGTAGCTTTCATACCAAAGATACAAAGAATATACCATATGAAGATTGATATACAGTAACAGTCAATGTGGGATGTGTATGGTACTCAAAGGTTACATACTGTTATTCATGGTGACCTGACGTTAGAGTCATTCAATGACTTTAATATCACCAACATGGCCTTCGTGAGCACTCTGATTAAGAATGGGGCCAATGAATAAAGGTGAACCCTCCCACAGGCAGTGCAAAAGGGAAGGGCTCTTCAGGAATGGTGCTTTGCTTCATAAGTAGATACAGAATTTTCATTAAAATGCATGGAATAAATGACCGAAAATTTCAATATCATAGTCCTGTCATCATGAAGTCAATAACTGCATCACCTGTAGGACACGAAACCTAATGACTCCCTGAAGGTCAGGTGAAGGCATGTGTGGACACATCCTCAAGGAGATTGAGCCATTGGAGAACAGGTACTGGCCTGATATCCCAGCAGAGACCCCTCCGGAAGCCTTGTGACGGTGTATTAAAATAAAGTGAATTACAAGCATTAATCACAAGGATCGGATTCATACTGATTGACAAAGTCAATAAATCACCAAGGGTATGAATAATTTTGAACATCGCCCAGTTTGGATAACTCAACTTTTCTATTGTTATGCAAATGATGTGAAACCGGAAACGGCATTCATTTGCAGATGATAACTAAATGTATTCAAGTGATGTGCAAGTAACTTCATTTAACCATTCATTTTTAGGAAAAATGCAAAAAACTAGAATTTTCCAAGGGGTATGAATAATTTTGTTGTTAACTGTATATTGATTACTAATTACTATGCATTAAAAGCAATAAACCTCAAAATTCAGTTCATTTGTGTACAGATTTAAAGATACATTCTTGCAGGAAGTACAAATATATCAAAGGACAACATTTTCTAAACTATCCTTTGTCCAGAAACTCCATTTTAACTGGCACAACATATTTTCAGGTACATGTAGATGTATGTACATACTATTTCTATGGCATGTTGAAAAAGTCTACCACTGGTGTAAATCATGGTTTGCCGATATTTTGGAATATCATGGCAGATGCTGGTTAGATGGAAAATATAAAAGTTTCCAATCTGTGAGAAATCCAATCCAAACTCCTCTGTCATCTTATGGAAGCAGAGCAATGTGCCGTTTTCATTTATTTCTTTGTTTGTTGGTTGGTTGTTTTGTTTTTTTTAACTTGCAAAACTCCAAATCAGCCCCTACACCTACATTTCATTTAGGGTTCTCACAAGAGCATAGCATCATGGGGTACATAAGAAAAGACAACAAAATAAGAAGGGAAAATTCTCTCTGACAGCGGTATCTATAAGGGTAATAAATAAGTCAATGCAATTCTTTCCACCTCCTTTCAGCAGTGCACCCTATCCTACTACTTCCATCAAACCATTATGTTGTATTTCATCTTGCGATTGAGCCAAGCTTCACCCATCCACTGTTATTCCCTAAACCTTTCCCAAACATCCCCTCAAGACTGTAAATTCTGGGGAGCGTTTCATCAAGAGTTTTGTCAGTGATTTTTACCGACAACTGTTATAAGCTACTGAAATCCTTACATCTGATTGGCTGAGAGCAAATTTGTCAGTAAAAATCACTGACAAAACGCTTGATGAAACGCTCCCCAGTTTTATCTTGTGGATGTAGAGGGCTGCTTTGCTATCAGACCGAACCTGCCCCATTCTTCTTACCCTTTTATAGCCAATAGCACTGCCCCCCCCCCCTTTAGACAATAAATTGTGTTTCATATAGAAAACAATGCTATGCTATTAAATCTTGTAACAAAGCCCAGACAGATAAGACCATCAGTTATATGCTTTCCAACATCTACTGCCAAACTCTCTCTAAAGCCTGGCTCACACGCGGCATCATTTTCTGATGATAAGACCCCATCAGTGACTGGTACAGTATTTTGCGCGTCATGAAAGAGAGATATCATCTAAAAGTGATTGCAAAATGAATGGAGCAAAGCTGCAAACAATATACATATATGGGTCAATTGCCTTCACGGGCTTGATTAGCACAGGTACTGACGCAATCAAAAGGAAACCCGGGTGAGCCAGGCATTAGACACTCATAATATATACCCATACAAGTATGTGTTTCAATTCATGGATATAGAACAATGTTTTGATTTAACAATTCATAAAGTAGCTAAAACAAGTGCAGTACTCCACATCCGAAGCTCCCCCCCCCTCATTTACACCCTCAAATTGTGTTTCATCTTGTGAATATAGAGCGATGCCGTACTATTAAACTTGGCACCGCAGGCCTGACAGGTGAAGTCCTTCAGCTTGGATATCTCCTTCCAGGTGATGGTTCGATAATTCTTCTCCATCTCACCATTGTCTGCTCCGTGACTAGCACCCTCAAGTGTGCTGGTGGTAGAGCTCTCGCCTCCCTTCTCCAGCGTGAAAATGGGTCCTGCAATGGGTAAATACCAAATGAAATCAATCACACTGTTACATGTGCCCTATAATTTGGGATGTAAATAAACAAATTATGTGAAAGATGAAATTATCATCTTCTCAGGATGAACATGAAGCAATAAAAGGGAACCGATCACCATCCCTCCCCCTATTTCGTTAGAAGATATAAATATCATATCCCCCAAAAAAAATATAATACAAGAAATTGAAAGTTAATTAGTTCATTACCCTATATGAATTAAAGCTCATGTACAGTTTTGGTAGCAAAAAGGAAATTGGAAATAAATGTGTTAAATATATAGTCTTATGGTGTTTTCCATGAATCAAAAGATGTTTGTACGAGACCATTTTGTTATGCCATCATTGATTTCTGGTGAATTTTACTGCAAATATTTGTAAGGAACTCTAGATCACGGCAATATACTGCCCTAAACTACTGGCGGCACCAGGGGGGGGGGGGCATTTGCCCCCCCCCCCCAGTCAGAAGCTTTGCCCCCCCAGTTGCCCCCCAATAATTTTCGGAGTGAAAAAAAATAAAAGGGTGGAAAATGAGAAAGAAAAGAAAAGGAAAGAAAAAAGTCCGCCCTCGCCCTCGCCCCCCACTTTAAAAATCCTGGTGCCGCCAACACTAGGACCTTCCTGCCCAACAATCTGGAAGCTTTTCCGGCTATTAACAGAAATATATTTTTCTTTATTTTCCCCTATTTTTCTCCTATTTAAAAAAAAATAGCTTATTTTTTTCATATTTTCGCTGAAAAATAGAACAAAAAATAGTCTATGTCCATACTATTTTTTGAAAACTAGAAAATAAATAGACTATTTTTTCACTATTTCCCGCCAGCTTCTTATTAATACCTATTTTAAAGCTATTTTTTCAAAATATTATTTTTATGCAACTATTTTAGGACTATTTTTTAACCTTCAACAACTTTTAACTATTTTTAAAGTAGCTATTCAAAGAAAATCACAAATATGGCAATTAATGTATTACTAGAAAGTGGGAAGCTTACAGATGGCAATCGTATAAGTTTTATGTCAACTGCGTATCTGATGATTATAAAAACAACACAAATAAAAGCTCTTCTCAGTATCTGGAATATCCGAGGATTCGCCAGAAATATAGCGATGTTTTGATGTCGTCACACGCGGGATCGATCCTGCTTAAGCAGACTACGTCCTATAATGAATGAACGTAATTGCAATGCAATTTTTATCAAATTATAAAGAGTTTGGTGTATTTAAACATGACCTTATTTCACACCATTATAAAGGGAAAGTCAAACTGATTCTGACAGCTAAAACCGTTTGATTGTAAATACACAGGAGAAGGGTCAATGATCAATGAAATAAACTCCACTTTCAAATTGAAAAGCCCTCCGAATAATAGCAGGATGGTATTCGTTCCCTCTTGAAACGCCGAACATGCCCCGGTGCAAGCAGCTAAAAATACAATGGCGTCTTATTTTGTTTACAAGTGACTGATTCCTTTATTTTTTTAACGCTGCATTTTTCATCAAAATAATACCATACACAAAGTTAAGAGTGAGGCAACAGAATAACATTAAGACTGACGCTAGTGAAGGAAGAGAAATAAGTGAAGAGGAGATGACAAAATAGGCTCTGAAAAATGTGTAAGATGTTATGGGACATCGTCTGCTTAGACAGGACTGGTCCATGGTGTGTCGTCACATATCTCAGCAGCGTTCGAGGAGCTCTTCAGCTGCTATATCAGGGGCTGTATTTTACCGTTTTATAATTGATAATAATCATTACTTCAAATGTTTCCAAGCGTTGAATTTGGATAACCTTGTTTAATTTATGCCATCTATGCAATAATAAGTATTAAGCCAATATTTAAAATCATCAACGTTCTACTTTAACCTATTTTTTTTCTTCTGCACACATGATAGGCTATTTTAAAACTATTTTTAAAACATTGTCTACTATAGATTTTTAGACTGCAAATTACTTAACTATTTTCATTGCTATTTTTTGTACTTCTAATATTGCAAATTACAGTACTATCTTTAAGCTATCTTTTGTACTTCATGCTATATGCTTTATGCTATATATATTTTTTCTATTTTTTCAGTAGAAATGGGGTATTTTATGCTGTATATATTTTTTCAGTAGAAATGAAAAAAATAGTCAAAAAATATATTTTTTACTATATTTTCCCTATCTATTTTCCCACTATTTTCCCCATATTTTTAGGCTATTTTATTTCGGGCAGGGTTTGCACTGAGATATCATGTGTGTCAGTTTTGAACGTGTGTATCGTGTAAATTGCACAATGAAGTTGTTGGGAGTTTATATCCCTGACCCGGGGGGTGTTTCATAAAGCTGGTCGTAAAGTTACGAATGACTTTACGAACGACTGGAATATGTTATTGCGTGCTATACTAATCAGATTCTCAAGATTTAGCACAAGAACTGATCACCAGTCGTGCGTAAAGTCGTGCGTAACTTACGAACAGCTTTATGAAACACCCCCCCGGCACGTAAATTATTTTTTGCCTCTCATTTGTTTAATATGCCACTTTAGGACATGAAATCTTCGCAGCATCTTTGCATTGCTAATATCTTGCTATTTATCAACAAACGTCCAATAAATCTGATAAGTTCTTGAGGGCTTACCAAAACTAAACATGACCTTAAATGCTGGACGCATATCCCGGTATGTTCGAGGATATTTTGTTTGCACTTTTTCACCTACAAGTAGAGTCGCACGCATCTTTTGATACCAAATTTATAAAATTTCAACCGACGTCAAAAATCAATTGCTGCATACGGCCAAAATGGACATTTCTCCATATGTGCACACAATGCAGACTTCATTTACAGGTAGCGATAATTTTTAAAATCAGAAGCCAAGTGTGCCAAGTTGCAGATATTTTTCTCGCTAAAAGGGTGAGATAGGAGGGGAGGGGGTGAAATCCAACTTGGCTGAGCGAGTGCCAAAATAACCCAGCCCTTTTAGTGTGAAAAAGGGGGGGGGGGGGAGGAATGCATATGCAGGCCTGCCCAGAATTAAACTTGGAAGAATTAAGTTATTAAGTTGCAATACACTGAGACACTCAAAATTTCACCCAGAACCTCAAATATTAACACGTTGCTTGTGTAACATACATGTATATTATACATGCATATACAGTGTACATGTACATACCGTAATCGGTAATGTCACCAGTCGTGGTGCACCCTTGTAAAACAGCTTCATTGTTGCAACCCCGTGTCAACTGCCCTAGTCTCTCCTGAGCGAAATGAACGTATGTGAATTATACCAAAATAAATACAGAACACCTATGCGGCATTTCGCTTACTGTCGATCGTGCAAAGAATGACGGCAGGCAAAGTCCATTTCCAAAGAGAATTATTAATGGGGCTTTTTTATGTTCTGCTAATTTTTTTGTAAAACAGAAACTTCCGCTTTAGCAGACTGAAACAAAATAAATAATATGCACCGTATTTTCTGTTTAACAGATCTTAAAGGGAGCGACAAGTCGCAATCTATGGGCGGTTTTACAGTTGGCTGCTCCTTTCTCTGGATCAAAGTTCAAAGCGACTTCAATTTATCGCGCGCAGCTAATAAAAGTTCGCACATTGACCCAAATTTGAGTAAACAAGATCGCACGTTCTTTATTCCAGTATTTGAATCTCATTGGTCGGTTACGTATGTAGGGATTCGAGTTAACGATCACGCGAGGAATTCGGCAATAACATTCCTTCGGTAGCGCACGATTGGACCTGATTGTATCCGAATTTCCCCGAGTCAGGCCAACTGGTCAGGCCCATGGATTACGACTTGCCACTCCCTTTAAAATCCATAGATAATGGCCAGACAAATTTTTTGCATGAAAAATACTTTGGAAATAAATTATCTTCAAAGATGGCCGTCTCGCCCAGAATGCCTGTATGCTCCAGGTGTGACGTGCCATTCCTACAACACGCACATCATGACATAGGCAGCCCGACAAGTCCAATACACAGTGCGCATGCGCAATCCCGCAAAGACCATGCGATAGCCAGTTAGCTTTCTGTGTATGGTTCTATAGCGCGCCATGTATAATATTTTTCTAACAGAGTGATTTATCTTAGATTATTCCTTCACAACTTCACAAGTTACCATTTGCGAAGGGTGCGGCACCACTGGTGCAGTGTGTGGCGACACTGGAGCAGGAGAAGCCCCCGTAGAAGCGCTGCAGTAGCATTCGCACCATAGAACCAAGATGTAATGTTTTAGGTGGATTTTATTCACAAGCATTTTCGGCATCGAATGGTGGGTGATTCCTCATTCCTCAACAAACATGGCATTTTCTGAAAATTATTAATCCAAATATGTCAAACCCCTTCACGGGGTGACCATATTTGCATAATCAAGTATCATTAATCTAAAAAATATGGTAATTTTTATTAATTTAAATATGCATTCTCGTACGTTACATCATAAACTAATGTAAATGCATGCCAAATTTGGTAATGATCGGACATTGTATAGCCGAGATCTTATAGGGGTCCATGATGCCCCTCCCCCCCTCCCCCCCCCCCCCAAGTTTTCAAAACCTCTGAAATAGCCCAGTCTTTAAGAGCAATGAAACACTGCAAGGACTAATGTCAAATTTAAAAAGAAATAGTGTGGAACCCAAATTACACTGTTCAATAATGGTTTAGCCTAACACCCAATCCTCTAAAAAAGATCATGAATAAATAAGTAAAGACTGGGTTCATATCAAGGCTAACAATACAGAAAGAAACAAGCCGAGTTTGGTAATATGCATGTATTTTATGTTACTGTGGAAAAATAACTTTGGGGCGAAACAGAATTACAATGTTCAGCATACCTGATCGCTCAGTTACTAGATAAAGCACATGTCTACCATTACATACCATTTCCCACTGGGTTGTCTCTTCCATCATTGTCATTCTTTTGTCCTAACCGAATGTCGTTGGTGTCAATGCAAGGGTGCTGGTTGAGTTCCTTGGCAGAGCTGCACTTCTTGTTGCACATGTGGCATGTGAAGGTCTGGGTCAAACACTTGTGATTGTAGAGCTGTTCAGGAGTTTGAAATATGGCAGCGCAGAGGTGACAGCTGAATGCCTGAATCTGGCAGCCATGGGATTTCAGAGAGGCAATGTCCATGAAGAGCAGGTTGCAGGAATAGCACAAGAAGAGCCCGCGAGGTTTTGGAGTGTCTGAAGGCTGGTCCACTGGTAAAGAAACGAGAACTGGAGCCGATGGTGCACGTTGAACGTTTTGAAGATTTATAGTAGCTGTGGAACTTCCTGTCTGCTGGCCAGACGAAATAGTTAAAGGTTTGGTATTTACAGCCTCAACTCTTGTAGATTTGATCTGAACCAGGTTAGTTCCTGGTCCAACAGCATTGTCACCAAGGCTTGTCAATGCTGATGAAATACTATCAGGGTTGGTTTTCTTCAGTGTGTTCCCTCCGAATGCCAAAGGTACTGTACCATTACCAGCTGTTACGGGTGAAGTGACACATGCAATGGTCCCCACTGGGATAGATGTGGACACACCTGATTGCCCTGGTGAAAAGGGGACTCCTGTGGTTGTCTCGGGTTGAACTTGAGGCCGACAAGGCTTAGAGGCAGCCTGTGATGGCAAAACTTGAATGGTCTTTCGAGGACCATCTTTTGTAATTTTTACACGCATGCCTCTGTATTCTTGGACGTTTGGGTCTTCCTTATTTACATTGACTTGTTTACCGTCAGTAGACGGAGAGTCTCTTGATGGTTCCTTTGGAATATTGGATGAATCTTTCACTGCACTGTCAACAACCGGAGGAAACATCCCTTGGCTAACTTGGGAAAACAATGAATTACCTTGATTCACAATTTTAACACTATCAACATTGTTCGGAGCAATAAGAGGTGCATTGATTACAAGCTGGTTCTGCACCTGAGAATTAGCAATGGCTATTTTTGGTGCTATCCGACGAGGTACTGATATATTCTTATCTTGTAACTTCTTTCTCAACAGACCTTTCACCTCTTGATGGCTAGTTTCTGCAAAATTTTGTGGATTTTTGCTCTGATTTCCACAAGAGCTTACTGGTTCTTTCAGTAATGCAGACAGTAACGAGGTTAAGTTACCTCCATTTGAGGGTTGAGTCTCATGAACAGCAGTCTGTTCCTTACTGGGCACAGTATTAATCTGTCCATCTGGATGAGTTTCAGGAGAGACAACTTCTTGGACACCTGGAGAATGTTTGGATGGAGATGGGGTGCTCGCCTCTTCCCTTGGTGGCAGATACTTGCAAGCAAGACGTGGTTCCTTGAAGACCCCCTCTTCACCTGTTCTCTCCTTGTGCCAGGGTAGGTGCATGTTAAGCCGACTCCAGGAAGGAAATATCTGCCCACACTTGCTGCACTTGAACACACAGTTCTTTACCTTTGCTGCATTCTTCATGCACTTTGGACACACATACCTGGCAAACCACTTGTCAACGATAGGTTCAAAGTTGTGTCTGACGATGTCACTGCATAGCACGCATCTATGGGCAGGTCTCGTAGAGTTTGCTTGGTCTCTGCTTGTTCCAGACGTGGTTGGAATGCTACAGTCTTTGTTAGGCTCACCTTGACTCATCACATCAGAGAAGTTAAGAGTCTTTAAACTAGATGTCAGTTTGATGCGGATGTTGCTTTCTCCTGACTGATCTGAAGAAGATAATTGGAAAAATAAAAACAGTAAGATTGTGGCTTTTTTCAAGAAGGCAAGTTCTATTACATTCCAAGGAGTCATTCTCTAAAGGCTTGTTCACATCTGCCACCAAGGTTGTTTTTTTAAAGCGTAATGTACTTCTTATTTGTATATATCTTACAAGTATAACACACAGATAACCAAGGTGTCGTGGTCAAGTGGATTTGTCACCGGACTGTGGATCACATGGTTCGCGGTTCAAGTCCCGCCGCGGCACTAATGTCCTTTGGCAAGACATTAATCTACATTTGCCACGCTCCACCCAGGTGTTAAATGGGTACCCGGTAGGATGTGAATGTCACTGTGACTGGAATAGTATATTTGCGCCTGTAAAATGACAGCCAGACTGGAATACTCCCTTGTGGAGTGGAGAATGTGCACTATAAATTAGTGCAGAATTGCAACGGGATCCAATAACCGGGGTAATAATACACTGTAAAGCCCGGCGCGCACTGCACGATCTGACTACGATGCGATTACTGGAAAAGTTGTTAGAACATTTGATATGAACCTTCAAACATGTAAAATCTTCATGATCAAAGTTCCGAATAGTAGTATGAATACTAAAATCGAAATTCCAGGCTACTACGAGCACCCGCGTAGGAATAATAGCGAATTCAATTCCAAATCTTAGTGACGTCATACCAATCTTGCGATCGACTAAGATTTGAAGCCGATTTGGCCTTTACTCTAACCAGAAGAATTGCAGTTACCCAAAATTTTTATATTAGTATTCGTATCATTATTCCGAACTTCAAATGAGATAATTTCACTTTTTTAACTTTCACATTTAATGCAAACTGCAATTTGTTGGAAAATCGGGGCGCAGTCGAATCGTATAGTGTGCGTCGGGCTTAAAGCAATTTGAGAAGTTACTAATTGGAAAGGCGCCATATAAATGCTGATTATTATTATTATTATCTCTGTTGCACGCAGCTACTTGTTTTCATCCTTACTTCCCACCCTTTTACATACAAAAAACCCAGCAGTTGACCGTGTCAAATGTGAAAGAGCGTCCATACAGGTTTTCTTGATTTTTGTTAATGACAAACTATTTTTTATTTCAGAGGATCAAAGAGAACTTCCACACAGCCTTTAAAACTACAAGTAACATACATCTGCAGCCAAAACAAGTGAAATACCCCACCTCCTTCACCAAATGTACTTTGAGGAATAGTGAGCTTGAGGGAGTAGCCCCGACCCATGTTGATTAATTGTGCTTATGAAAGTGATTTGCAGCAAGTTTGGGGTAGTAGTTTGGATTTTCTGGTACATGTACATACATGTACATACATACATACATGTAAACTGTTTTCTCTTAAATTGCCCTTCCATTACCCGAGCTCACACTCCTTACAGATTACTTCTAAAAAGTGTCATTATATCTGAGACGTCATTCTCTACCCTTGTCCTCATAGGGAATTGTCCGTGTTCCCATATATTTTGATAGTTACACTTCATATACATGTACATCATTTTCTTTTTTGACCTGCTCAGGACATAACACTACTTTTTGTGGTTTGGATGAAGTTGTGATTAACAAGTAGAGCCCGAAAAATATACATCAGCAGAAAGAGTGGAAAATTCTGCACACCTCATGCCCATTATGTTGCAAAACTGATAGAAAAAAAAAAATCATGAAAATCCTAGAACTGGCAAAGTTAACAACAGTGTCATATTTCAATACGATGCCAATCTATGGAAGAAAAAAAATGACAAATTCAAGGCTTAAAGAATCCATGCCCTGAATGGGTGAAGAAAACATAAGAATATATATTCTAAAGTCAATAACTTGGTTACGTTCAGGTAGTTACTGTCTCTTATAGTCATTATTTCATTGCATAATCATTACTATAATGCAATGTATATGGAGAAAGAATTTTCAAGGAGAAACTTAGACCCGGAGGTAGGGGGAGGAGTAAACCTAGCGAACAAAGAAACTCTTTTTCATACAGTTGTAGCAATTATCTATGGACAAAACTGTGCTAGGAAATACATGGTCTGCCGTGCACTAAGTGGTGGGGGTGGCCAGGAGGGCTTCTCATACACTCAGCTTTTGTTCGCAAACACATGACTCCTTTTGCTTTGAAAACGAAGACAAAGCTGATGGTACGGGAAGAAGCCAAACATAGATTTCTTGCTCAAGTATGACTACAGTCGAAAAAATAAACGTCTGCCGGGTACAATGCTTGAAGGAGCTAGGAATTTGCGTTTGACGGCTTCTCATACATTAGCTTTGTCTTGTCTGAAGCAAGAGCAGTAATATGTGTTTGTGATCAAAAGCCGGGTGTATGAGAAGCCATCAATTTTAGCTCTTTTTGGAATTCCCTCATGTGGCTGCCCCCACTACTTTGTGCACGGCACAAATAGTTTGAGCATAGTTTTCCATTGATCATTACTACGCACATGAAGAAGCGTTACTTTTTCTGCTAGGTTGACCCCCCCCCCCCCCCTGTACATGTACGGTGGAAACTCACTATAAACGAGGACCTTGGGACCATGAAAATTACTTTGTTATATGAGGAATCTCCTTACATGTATATCAGGGTAAAAAAAACAAGTAACATAAAGACCTGGGATTAGCAAAATTATCTTGTTATATCAGGAATCTAAGTTACATGTATGTCAAAGCTCTTTATAGCAAGTTTCCACTGTATGACAGACAAGTGGCAGAATTATGATAAAATATACCATGTAAAGCCTGTCCTTTTGGCAGGTGGTCTACATGTGAAGATTCCTTTAATAACAATATCAATGTGAATCAATATTCACTGGGAATCAAAAAATCTGGGTTGCTACATAAGTTCAACTGTAATTTCCATTCCATTACCTTGTAAAGGCTCATTGGTGTCTGCATCATCACTATCACTATCATCATCTTCATCGATAAAGCCATTGTGTTGGACAAGACATGAATGGTATCCCAAGGATGATGAATTTTTGAAGGAGACAGAACAAAGCTGACAAGTGTAGGCCGAGTCTAAATCATTATACTGTATCTCGTTGTTCACTGGAGTGACGGTTGCTTCCTTGGGAGGTGGTTTCGGTAAAATAAAAGGTCTTGTGATAGGATAGAAGATTTGCTTGGGTGGCTCTTTCCGAGGAACAAGTACCGGTGGTAGATTGACCACTGTTTCACTGGTTTTCACAACATCCAACACCCGAGGTACTGCATTAGACATCTGAGTGAAGTCTCCTGTAATGAGTCCTTTCTTTTTAGCACAACTGTGATAGTTAAAGGAAGCCAAATCGCTGTACCAGTTCTTGCATTTTTTACACACGTATACAAAATCTGGGGGTCGTTCTATTTCATGTTGGTTCCCGTCCTTTGTTTGATGTTTGCGTTGGTCGGCGAAAAAATCTGCTCGATTTTCAAAGCTCAGACGACACGATGTACAGATGAATGTCCGGCTCACTGAATGTGCATCCATGTGCTCCTGAAAAGAAGGATAATCTGGGAAAGACATTTTACAGTTTTTGCATTTGATGGACTTGTAGGTCACATGTAGACTCTTGTGATAGTTCCTCTGCTTGGACTTTTCAAAGCCCTCTGAGCATATGGGGCAAATATAGCGCAGCATACGCAGGGAGTTCTCCTCAACGCATTTATGAATGACGAGTTTCCGCTGTGTTGGGAAACGGTCCTTGCAAATCATACATTCAAAACGGTTGTTACTACAATCCCTGATATGGCGCTTGTACAGCTTGTGGTGCTCAAAATGTTTACCGCAGGTCTTACACGAAATGCTCACATTTGGCTTGCACTTCTTGCACAAGTTCTGTAGAGCAGATGGAAGCTTGGAGGAACCTTGAGCAAAGATTATGGCACATTTCGCACATTTCTGCATGTTTGCTTGAAAGGGAAGGCGGAGCTCGGGGATCCCCTCTTCCTCTTGTACAACATCACCCTCATCCTCTTCCCAATAATCGTCCGATAGATTTTCCTCTTCCTCTTCCATCTTAACGTCATCGTTGACTAATTCCACAGTGGCGTAATCATCCTCCAACTCTGTTTTGATGTATTTTGGCTTCTCATCAAGCTCTCCTTCTTCATCCTCACGTTTTCTTTTCATCCCAAGAACATCACCGTTATGCTCTTCTTGACTGTCAACATACAACTCTTCATCTATGGGCTCTTCTTTGATCCAAGATGTATCTATTACATGGGCTTCATCATCATCATCATCTTCCTTGTGATCAATGTCAGTATCGTCTGAAACTTCTTCCACTTCAACAGCCATGTAACACTCAAGATTTGCGGCATCAGTATTTTCTGTTGTATAGAAGGTTATATAAGGAGAGATGCGTTAAACAGTACTTCGAAAAGTAATATTAAACAAATTTGACCTCCATATCAGGGCATTGCAAAGATTTTGTAGGAGTGCTGACTGACATGGCTTTTTATTGCCTTTGCTGCACTTGTCAAAACAGCTTTTATTGGTGACCCATAAGATTGCCAGCTTTGATAATGACTATACTATGTACTCCACTAGACTACTTCAATTAAAGTTTCTCTTCCTAACAGAAATAAGTAAATAAACAACAAAAAATACATAAAGATAACATTTAACAAATTCATAGTGACGAAGCTTTTTGACCTGCACTCATCGGGTCACAACGCAGGAATGAGAGAATACAAGAAAATACAAAAGTCAAGGAAGGGTGTGTACAGCGACCCGGATATGATCCGGGCACGCTAAAATAATAGAAGCGCTTGTACAAACTCCTTTTGTTGGCACAATAGCGGATCTCTCGACTAAATGAACAACGCTTCTAAGAATCGAAGATGTTGAAAGCTGCGTGCTCGGGCAACAATAGTGAACTGAGCCGGGTTATACATGTACGCCTTGGAACAAGCCGGACATTAGCGTCGCTAATGTTCAATGCCGCAGGCACAGCGACTCTGCTATTGGTCAGCACTTGCTGAATATTCCGGCTTGTTCCAAGGCGTATAACCCGGCTATTGTTGCCCGAGCACGCAGCTTTCAACATCTTCGCTTCTTAGAAGCGTTGTTCATTTAGTCGAGAGATCCGCTATTGTGCCGACAAAAGGAGTTTGTACAAGCGCTTCTATTATTTTAGCGTGCCCGGATCATATCCGGGTCGCTGTACACACCCTTCCTTGACTTTTGTATTTTCTTGTATTCTCTCATTCCTGCGTTGTGACCCGATGAGTGCAGGTCGAAAAGCTTCGTCACTATGAATTTGTTAAATGTTATCTTTAAGTTTTGTAGTACCAATCGTCTGTTTGTAAAAAATACATACAAATAAACAACAAATACAAATAATCATAACTTTTGAAATATACAATCCATATGTATCTTTTGAAGGATGATTAAGAAATCATGTTCTTCACAAAAATAAATGTTTGGCATACATTAATTCCATATATAACATTTTTTTTTGGGGGGGGGGGGGATTCATTTTTCAGGTCTGCAATTCCAGAGGTCAATCATTCGAACACATAAACTTCTCATACAAGGGGTTCATTTTTCTGAAAATGAATCAAGATCCATAATTCAAAACATATGGTGCATGACTCCAAAGATTAATTTATCTGAAGGTTCTTAATTCAGAGAATGATACGTGGTTCATATTGTTCCGAAGGTTCAAAATAATTATATTTTATGAATTATGAACCTCCAGGATAACAAACCTTCAGGACTACAATGTATATGAATCCTCCAAACAAAAAGCATTTTTTTTTGGCCATGGCATCCCTATGCATGCCAGTCTTACCTTCTGCTGTTGCATCGTTTCCTGAAATGTTTGAGGTAGCTTTGACTGTACGAGGAGTTGACATCTTCCTCTTCTTACGTCCTCTCTTTGCCATGGTTGCGCTGTAGCTGTTTACTCCCTAAAGATACCAAAGATACATAATTATGCCATGTATAAACAAAATAGTGCCCACCGAAAGAAGCACACATGCGCTCACAATGTGTGTTTCAAAATATCATTTGAAGACACAAAAAGAGAACATTTATTCATTAAATTTACAAAACACATGCATGGCTGCAGGACAAGCCCCCCCCCCCCCCCCCCCAATAAAAGCTACTATCCTGCAGACATATCTACCGCAGAAAATAACAAAAAATGAAGAAAATGAAAGATGAAAAATGTTAAAAAGAACCCTGTTTCATTTTCTCTACTTTCTTTTCTACAGTATTATTTCATAAAATTTATCCATTCATGTAGACCCTATTATTTATTTTATTTATTCATTTATTTATTTTATTTATTTATTATTTAATTTTTATTATTATAATATATATATATATATTTTTTTTTTTGGGGGGGGGGGGGAGGGGGTTGGGTTGTGTTCCCTACAATTGATGCCCTTACAAGTACACACTGATTTCTTCTTCCCCCTTACATTTGCATGCGCACACATGCGATTAGATTCCTATTTCACATTACAGCCAACAACTGCAAAATTCATCATCCTATACTACATGTAATTTAAGTACTGCATGATAAACCCAATTGACTCAATCAATAAATGTCATTACTACTAGGGTAGCCATAGCGTCATAAGAGGGCACAATACAAGCCACAAGCATCATCAATGATCTCCATCTATCATTTTCGAACAAGCTGTTGTCTTGCCTGACCGATGCAGTGCAGTGACTGAGGTATTACTGGGTTTATTTTCTTTTATGTGTGTATAGAATCAACCAATGCATAGTGATTAAAAAAAAGAAAAGAGGAAAAAAAAAAAAGAGGAAAAAAAAAAGGAGAGAAAAAGAAAGAGTTAGAAAGGAATGTGTTTCGTGAAGAGGAGACGATCTACCGTAAAATGTCCTGGACAGATAATTCTTATCTTGAGTCTTTTAAGATAACGTCGTATATACATGTATGACTATGAGTGGACACAACTACTATTCCGTGGGGCTCACAATTTACATGGTCTAATGACCATGTATAGTTATATCGTAGGTACATGTTTTTTTAATTAGTATCATATATACGATGCCACTTATCTAAATAGACCTTCGACAAATCAGCTCTTCCTAACAAATGTATCTATAGAGTCGATCAAATGTCACTTTTTTCACTCAATTGTAATCCTCCCTTCTTGTCTCTTGCGAGCGAGAACGTACGTAAAAGCATACTGACGCGCATGAGTATATTGCAAACTATACACCGGCCTACAAAAGTTTTAGCAAGGAGCTGGGAAATTAATAGGCATTTTTTATATCATCCTCATCGAAAAGAAAGACAGTTAATTTTTTATTCGTAAAGTATTGTAAGTACCTAAAATAGCCTTAAATGAAGTTAGATCTATGTCATGTTTCATGGTATAATTTTGACACACGATCTTGGATTTACATGATTTAAGAAGCACCCAACCTTTCAAAGGACTGCTGTGCGCAGCCCAAACGCTACGCATTCGGGCTGCTGCAGTAAAGTGGACAGATGCTGTGCCTTATGGCTGAGAGAAAGGTTTTTTTACATTGTAACCACTACCAGTCATGCCAGTAACAAGTTAACTTGTTAATGTTAGATCTTACTTACAGTACATAATGTTATTAGGCCTACTTCAAAATGTCCAGAAAAGTTCAGCCAACTTCTACAAGAGGATCAATCACCACCATGATCACATTCAATTTCAAATTCTTCATTCATCACAATTTCAAATTCAATTTCAATCTTCATCATCACGTCTTCATCATGATCATGATGATTCATGACACGAGACACGAGTCATCATACTCTCATAATATTATTATTATTATTA
Source organism: Heliocidaris erythrogramma (assembly GCA_025617745.1). Lineage (NCBI taxonomy): Eukaryota > Metazoa > Echinodermata > Echinoidea > Camarodonta > Echinometridae > Heliocidaris > Heliocidaris erythrogramma. The sequence goes on from CM046861.1 coordinate 13,838,712, forward strand.
TTAGGGGCCTAATAAGCTAATAAGAATTAAACTTAGGCAGTTAGGTAACTTAGTTAGGAATTTGAGTCTGACGTAATTGTCAGATTTCAAACTGAATGTGAAAATCAGACACTAAATTACGATAACGAAAATCAATGACACACTTTTTAAGACAAATCATCCAGCGGCTCCTTTCCAAGCTGGAACTTGGAAGCCGCATGCACCATCACCATCGCCACAGTTCCCCGGTCAATGCACTCAGCACTGCGCTGGTTGATTATCATACGTGAGTGCCGTGCAAGAATCCCCCCGTGCAAGTGTGTGTATAGTATAGTCTGGACTGTAAGCACGGAGTAGCAGACGCAGAGTGAAATTCAGTGACGTTCAGAACTGCCGCTCGTGTTTTTTAACCTGTGCATTGAGTTAAATATTCATTCATTGCTTCTTCAGTTTGTGAAATACTTACAGATACCAAGAAATGCTTGAAAGCTCGACTCACCTGCTATAATTCGCACAATTCGGGTAGAAAAGTAGCAGAATTCCCTTCGACGCCGCGTTGGACTAGCCGGAAGTGACGTTTCTGCAGAGGGGCGCGTAATAACCTTTGACGTCATAAAGGTTGCGCACGCGTACAGTACTAGCCACAATATACAGTATACAAGCATCATTCGTAAGCTGTGTCTGTTACATGGAAAAATTAAATGTCTTGCAGCTAGCTAGTGCAGTGACTGAGGTACATGTATATGATTCATATGATTGGGTTTATTTTCGTTTACGCGTGTATAAAATAAATGGGTAAGCTAAATGGCTTGATTGACAACAAAGCTCGAATTAAAATAGCAAAGGTAGAGGAGATTTTATCCCCCCTGCCCCATATCCTGTTCGATCCTGTTCCGTTGCACAGGCCGCGCAGACCTAGAAATCCAGGGCACGCGTGAGGCGGTCATGTATTGTGACGTCGACAATAAACACACGTGCATATTATGTACTTGTCCCACAATATGTTTCCAAAGAAACATTCTAAATTTGGAAGGGGTGCTGTACTCTCTCACGTGAAATAATAACTTGAACAATTAACGTTTTAATCAACATTATTAATTTTAAAAAATAGAATAAGAATAAGAAAATAAATCACTGGAAGGGGCGCAGAGAGTCGTAAGTATTTTCTTCATATTTTATAAAATAAAAAAGTTCATTATTATTGATTCAATTTGGTTGAGAACAAGAAAGAACAGAAAAAAGGGAACAATGTGTTCATTATGAACAAATTGTTTCGAGTTTTCTGTTCTTTCTGTTCTTACAATGTATATCGTAACTAGAGTTTTTTTTTTCAACTACAGGCATACGGACACATTTTGCCCGAATATAATTATGAACTATCCAGTTTCTAATTTTTTGCGATAGAGGGAAGCGAGTGAGCAAGGTTTTGTACACTTTTTATAGTGAAAATTACAAAAATTATATATTCGGGCACCTCGATCCCTGCCCGATTATGAGGTGGTGGTTGCCTGAATATCCGCAATTTTCATCCCCGAGTCGTACGCATATAATATGATTATTGGCCTGTGTGAGCAAACTATATAGGCCTACATGTATGTTCAATCTGTTGGACAAAAAGATGCAAGAAATGAAATGAACGGAAATGCTCAGTTTGGGAATATCAGAGACTGTGAAAATTACACGTGCAGTTATTATATTATCTTACATGTATGATGTAAAAAAAAATGATCCCCTAGTATGCCTAGTCTATAGTATAGCAATCGCATGCATCTCATAATAATGATTTGGGATTTTTTAAAGTTCCAAAGTTCCAAAAGCTAATTTCGGAAAATTAACAATGTTCCTAAGGAGGCGCGATGGTTAAAGGATAGAGCAGTGGTATATAACCTAGAGTACCTACATAAAGGGAGTAGCGACAACTCGGGATTTGAACGCCATTTTGTTTCCTCTGCTATGCAACATTTCTATTCAATTCCAATAAGCACCTGGGTGTTCTCAATATCGTGTGTTGAGAGCCAGAAGGGCGTTAACTCTGTGTTAAAACATATGAGTTAACGCCCTTCTGGCTCTCAACACACGATATATAATTCAAACGCCATTTTGTTTCCCGAAAAGTTAGACGTCTATGTCGTCACTCTCTATATAAAGGTATTCTAATATAACCGGGAGGTCCCGGGTTCGAAACCATGTAGAATCGCTATATACCCTTTGGTACTGAGGCATCATTAATCCTCATCACAAATTCTCTCGCATAGTTTAAAGCCGTATGTCCCCTGTTTACAAGCATATGATATACGTGCTAATTATATTCTTAGCAGTCATATAAAATAAACCATCAAACCAATCCACCTACAACTAATAACCAGAATGACGTAGCCGAGGTCGAACTACCACCATGAGTCCCACATCGAGCAGAAGGCAGGAATCGAACAAGATCGATGAAGAAGATTTGGTCAGGGCCGAGGCTGAACTCACACAGCTTCGTCAACGAAATCGTATCGTCGACAACGGTCGCAGGGCGTACCTGGATGAGTCGACTAACATCCTTCAAAAGCAGAGGTAGGTATACCGGTAGGGCCTACGCACTGATTTGTTTGGCCATTAAAGTTTTATTTTAAAATACAGTGTAGGTATGTAGCCTACACTCAGTAGAAATACTGATTAAATACCAGTGCGCCGCCTATGTATACATAAAATAAATGAAATATATATGGAAGATTTGCAATATGAAAATAAGGGGTCCGCTCGCTAGTCATAAAGACCGCTATTCATATTGACAGCTATTCATAAGGACCGCTAGGCCTATATTGAGAAAAGGCTTATTATTCATAAGGACTGGGGCATTGTTGGATCGGGTGGGGGGCACTTCCGGTCCGTGCCCCCCTTTCGGAAGAAAAGTATGCATTTTGACCATAAAGGATCCGCCATTTTGTCGATTGTGCCCCCCCCCCCCCCTTTTAGAATGAAACCTTTTCCAACAGTTGACAAACCTGCATTTGTGTGCCCCCCTTATACTAAATCCTGGATTCGCCCCTGCAGAACTGCTATTCATACTACAAGAAGGTCGCTATTCATAATACGGAAAGAGGGTCGCTATTCATAATAGGAGAAGAGGGTCGATATCCATTACAGAAGAGGTGATTCATAATACGTACGGTATGAGGGTCACTAATCATAATAAGGAATGAAGATCGCTATTCAATAGCGACCCTCTTTCTATGTGATGAATAGCGACCCCCACTTTCGTATTATAATTAATAGCGACCCTGTTCTCTTGTTATGAATAGCGACCCTCATTCCGTATTATGAATAACGACCCTCTTCTCGTATTATGAATAGTGGTCCTATATGAGTAATGATCCTTAATGTGAATTAGGAATAACGACCCTCATCTCACATTATAAATAGCGGTCCTTACGAATAATGGTCCTTATGACTCTATGAATAGTGACCCCCTTTCCGTTTCATGCATATCGGACCTTCATCAGCTATAGGAACTTACACGTTATGAATAGTGGTCCTCATGAATAGCGGTCCTTTAGTGACTACAGCAGTGATTTAATTTTCAACCATTTTCATATTTTCAGAGGTGGCTACCAATATCACAGTACAGACAAAATTAGGCCTTCCAAAGAAAAATCTTCGAACAGGCTCATAGAATATAATTATTGAACTAACATGACTAATGATTGTCACTAATTCTATTTTCCCCAATTATGTATTTTTTTGTCGGTCTCGTGAGCCGTCGCGATCTCGTGGAAATTCTAAAACTTTCTTCTTTCCTCCTGTATTTAGTTATGTATCTGTAGTTCTTTCTGTTTTGTTTTGTCGATCTCTGGTTGTCGGTCGACTGTGATGACCATATTTAGAGTAACATGATTGAAAAATATCCATTTTCGGTAAAACTACAAAACCCCATAAAAGTTAAATTGCATTTATTTTTCAACCATCCAAACATAATTTATGATTTTCCGATCAGTGTTTGCAGGCATATACGAACAACAGTTACAAAATGTTACAAAATGTTGAAAACAGCCATTAATAAAAAAAGAAATTCCCTTCATATTCGTGAATATTTTTTTTTTACTTGTGACCTATAGAGTAACATGCTTAAACCGACTAATTTAATTCAGCTATTCAAATAACCTTATCACCGTCATGATAGTCATATAATTATCATCACTATCATCATCACCATCATACTTATCACTACCACTACCATCCCCATCATCATCATCATCATCATCATCATCATAAATGTATAGTCTGTATATAAATTTGTTATGCTAGGCATCGGATCACGATACGATTACGGTTTTGTTTTAATTTTAAGTGCTTCGATACAAGCGCATTATAGCGTGATCATCATCATTATCTTCACACTATGATAATGAACAATGAATGAAAGGATTGAAAAAATGATACTCTTGAACGTCCTCAACTTTGATTTACAGGAAGTTGATTGCAGACCTGGAGAAAGAGAAAATCGAGTTCGGGATTGATATGCTAAAGGTCGACAGCTTACCCAATCAGAAACGAGTTCAACAAGACGTTCAAACGATGACCGATTTGTTGGAAACATGCGACGAGCGCGACAGACAGATTGAAGAAGAAGCTCATAAACTACAGATGCTGGACAAGAAGGTGATTCATCTTCTTAATCTGTGGCAGATATAGTATTAATAGAAATAATAGTTCAAAAAATAATTATTATCTGACGTCAAGCAAAAAAAAAATGAGGGAGGAAAAAGAGGAGAAAAAGAAGAAGAAGAAAAGAAAAGAAAAAAAAGAGGAAGGAGGAGGAAAAAAGAACAGGAAGAAGAAGAGGTGGTATGAGAAGGAGAAGAAGAAGAAGGATAAGAAGAAGAAGAAGAAAGAGAGAGAGAGAGAAAGAACGGTTATCATGTACCATTTGGGTAGAATACATAATTTTGAGTACATTTTCTCTTTGTGTGCAGTATCTTCTCCTTTTCATCAGTGAGTCTAACTATTCTCTTCTTTTCTTTTCTTTTCTCCTCTCCTCTCCATTCATCTCTTTTGTCATCTTCTCATCTCTTCCTGATAGTTGTCTGACTTGAAGGAGGTCAACATGAATCAATTACGTATCCAAGGAGGATGGGATGCGGAACATATTCGTCAATTTACCAGTCGAAAGAAAATCCGATTGCTCGAGGGAAGATTAGACAAAGTAAATATCCCGTATTCCTTTTATAAATTATTTCTATTTTTATTCGAATAAGTCATATGTAAATTGATGAAAATGTAAGATTTGCCTACGTTGCGCTGTATCTTGGTGCATATACAGTATAAATTATATGATGAAGAAAGCCAAAATCGGCATTAAAAAACCCTCCAACCTACAGGCAAAGGGTTAACTAAATATGAAATAAAATAGGTTAGCCCTTCGCATTCGTCGTCAGTAGCCGGGATGCGACAGAGACGCACATTAACGATGTGCCTCTGCCCCATCCCCACCCTCCCAGGTGACTAGCAGAAGGACATGAAGGATGCCCTAGGTGGGCAGGCGCACGCATCCTCTTCCAGCTTCTAATTCCTCTCTCTAGTCTTTATTCCCAGCCTCCTGAGCATGTATCTGAGGGTCCCGTTAGAGAAACCTCTGCCCCCAACTTCCACAGCGAACATCTCCGCTCCCATTTTCTGTCTTTAATGCGCAAAATGAGTTCCTCATATTTTGACACTTTTCTCTCATGCTCACGTACCATCCCTCCTTCCTCCGGCACTGTCGAATCTATCAGAAAAAACTTCATCAGCCGAGTTGACGAGATGACAATGTCTGGTCTCAGATTGGTCTCATAGATGTGTTGCGGAAAAGTCAGCCTTTCCTGTAAGTCTATTTCCAATTATCTGCTCCATCTAGAAAATGATTCTGGTGCTGCAGAGTGTCGGCTAACTGTACCAACCTTCTCTCCTTCCTTCATAAAGCGAATGAAATGCTTCACCCGCAAAGGCGCTTTACTGTTACAGTCATCAATCTTGGCCTTGACTGCATCCTCATTGACGCGAAGCACTCTGTTATGACGCCATGTATATCTTCCTTGCCTCAGGCTTGTAGGGCATCCAGCTAGCACATGTGCGACAGTTCCTCTCTCACTACAGATCTTACAAGCTTCATCTTCGCCGATTCCCCAGCGCTTTAGATTAATAGGAGATGCTTGTGTCATAAGTAGAGCCTACCAGAAACTGCAGCAGCTTTGGGCTAGTGTCTATGAGGTACCTCCATGAAAGTTTAGATTATTGAATACTGACCTAGGTCGACCAAGACCCCTGAACAGGCATCTGCACAGCTCGCACATATTGGAAGTCGTCATGTTCCTTCACAACTAGATTACAAATCTCCGCTCTGGCCTCCGTCCTGGAAGTTTCTTGACCGGCTTCCGTAGTTTCCCAGCTCCAAGTCATTTTGTTCCCTGTTGACCTCGGACGAGATCTTCCAATCTCAGGTTACTCTCTGCCGTCTTGATTGCCTCTTCAGCGATCCACCTCCGTCCACACCTGAACTTTGGTTGTATAGAGGTGACGACATTGTCCCTACTATTTTCAAGTTGCATAACTGCGTTGACTGCCGTCTTCTTCATTGTCGTCACCAGCCCTTCCATCGGCAAACTCAGTTTGTCTGACATGACTTGTGTCTGATGACAAAACAAGGCAACATCAGTGATGACCCAGCTGAATCCCAACCACCGGCGCAACTTCTTGGCCACGCAAACTTCCATCCTCTCTACTTGTGACATGGGTATGTCGCATATCATAAGTTTCCATTGCATGCTTGGCACTATAGTGTGCTGATAAATCCAGCAGATCCATTCAAGTCACCATCGATGCTTCTTCCTAGAAACTTCACGGGCTTGCTGTGCACTCCTGGAATGGTCTAATCACTCACTGTGAAAGGCTCGATGCGCTTGGTTCTACCTCTGTCCAAGATGAGTGAACGTGACTTAGTAGGCTTAATCTTCATCTTACTCCACGTCATGAAGTCGTTAAAACAATGGGATTTATTCCGGAATGTCCCCATAACCACAGTGTCATGTATATAATTCTTTATCCAATTTGTTTGAACAATGTGAAATTGGTGATGAAATTGGTGATGAGCAAAACGTGCTCCTCAGGGGTTGGTGCAGGGAAGGAGAGTTTAACCCCCCCCCCCCCCCCCCCTCCCGTGCGAAGCGCGAAAGCTAATGAAAGATAATGGCTCGTAGCAAACAATTTTTAGGCGGAAAGTTATAGTTCGACGCCCTGGCTGCTTTTCAGTTATTTTGGACGCAATACTACACCGTATGTAACAGGGGTGGGTGCAGGGAGGGGGAGTTTCCCCCTTTCCGCGCGAAGCGCGAAAGCTCTGACTTTTTAGCAAATTTGAGAGAAAGATAAACGGCTCGTAGCAAACATATTTTCTAGGCGGAAAGTTATAGTTCGACTCCCTGGCTGCTTTTCAGTTATTTGGACGTAATACTGCACTGTATGTAACAAGGTGGGTGTAGGGAGGGGGAGTTTCCCCCTTCCCGCGCGAAGCGCGAAAGCTCTGACGTTTTAGAAAGCTCTGAGGCAATACTGCACTGTACAGTATATTGGGAGCGCAATATTTAGCAGGAGTCATATGAAACTTACATGGTATAGCGAGCAAAGCAGTTACATCTTTATTTTTTCAAACTTTTTGAACCCTTTAAGTTATTTAAGAACTATATACTGGGGGAATGAAATTACGAGATCCTGAAAGAAATGATTATGCGAGGGAGCAAATCGACCGAGCTTTGGAAGATTTTTGCATTTCAAACCTTCAAACAACTAGATTTCTAGTGCATTTACGCTGCGGATTTGGGGGCGCGTAATCCGTGAAGATTATGATTTTTCTTCATTTCCCCATATTTTTCTTTCTCTCCTTTGCGTTTTTTTTTTGCGCCCCCTCCAAGTGCTACCCGGGGCACTTGCCACCCTGCCCCCTAGATACACCAGCGAAGAGACCGAGCGGGGTGGGAGAGGGTATCCCCCTCCTACATCACGGAATTTTTCAAAAATCTGTCAATAAATCTTGCATTTTAGAGCATCCCAAAATGGTTTTCAATGAAAAGAAGCAATGGACGGATCTACGCCAATGGACGGAACCCCTTAATTGGGAATAACAATGCAGGCGAACGATATTTTCGCATTGAAATTATGGCATTTCTTAATATTTCCTTATTTCTAATCATTGAATAATGTGATGGTATTTCAAGATCGAACATCATGTGTTTGGATAATTATTAGTTTCAAGTTAAAATATCATATAATTCTTATTTTATTTTATCCAAAAATACAGGCCACTCCCCCCACCTCATTTTTTTCCTCATAATTATATACCCCCATCCCCCAGGAATCGACACCCATGGTAACAGGGGTGGGTGCAGGGAGAGGAGAGTTATTCCCCCCCCCCCCCCCCTCCCCGGCGACCCCTGTCTACGCCAGTGCCATTTGCACAAGTTATGAATGCATCTACCGTATTATATTATATTTTGTCTCGAGGATATAGAGGTATCATAATAGAAAGGAAATTATCTATTTATGAGAAAACTGCCTTTCAGCTAGCATTGCCTGATAATTTTATATAAGCAGGCCGGGATTGAATAAGGCTATTTTTGTAGTACTTTAGGCGTCCAAATACGATGTTTGTGACCAGTAATTAATTAATCAAAGGAATAAATAAACGTATCGAAATTACAGAAATAATCGATCATTCTCTGTATACAAAGAAAGTTCATGGATCAATGAATATAGTATATAAACAAAGCATACATCATTTATACTTCATGTGTTGATCGTTGTTATTATGTATCGGTTTGTCTTTTTCGTGTTGATTATGACTTTGTATTCATATTTCATTTTGTAGTGCCTGTATAAACAAGACGAATATCCATATATGGTCAATATCAAACTTTTATTTCTGCTTTCAGAGAACCGCGGATTTCAACAGAGCCCTTGCAAAGAACAACGAGCTGCGAGAGAACATCCAGCAGATCCGTCGTGAAATTGGGATTCTCACCAAGACCTACAAGACGGTTCTCATGCAACAAGGAAACGTCAAGAAGAAGATGAATGACATCATTCAGATGTCAACAGCTGCTTATGGAAGCAGGTATTTAAAAAAAAGAATAGTGCATAGGCTGGTCCATCCTCAACCCCACCTCCTCGTGCGAAAAAGTGGACCCCACCTCCTCGTGCGAAAAAGTGGAGGAAGTTGAGGGGAAAAGAACAAAAGTCGAGACGTTCTTTTTATAAAGAAGAAAAAGAAGTATAGTATAAGAAAAATGCATATAGAACAGTATAGTATTGAAAGAGTATAACGGAAAAGGAGAAGGATGATAATTAAAATGTCTTGTTCTTAGTCTCGAAATCGTCGTCTTGATGTAACTTGTAACTTCAGTCATCTCGATGTTCGAACAGGGAGGAGTGCCTGGCTCGGATGTCGACGATCAGGGACCGAAATGACAAAGACGAGATGGCCTATAACAACGAGGTGAAAGACCTGACCCGAATCCTGGCCCATGATCAAAGGTTAAAGGACTTCATGAATCGTAAGACCCAGGATCGATCGCGCCTTCTCAAGACATCATCAGAAAGAGCGAATCTAGGTAATTTGTTCATAAGCTTCCCAAAAAAAACCAAAAAGGTTTTAACGTAGATTATGATGGTTATAAAATGGAATAAAATTTTTTTAAAAAAAGGTTCTGATTAGGTGATATATAGCAGATAGCTTACATTGACTACACACTAAGAAATTAGGGTGCAGATTTGCACCCGTAGGGGTGCAGACCGCTGGTACAACAGCAGCACCCTTTAGGGTGCAGATATGCACCCTTACTTGGGGGTGCAGATTCTGCACCCAAATTAAGGGTGCAGACTTGAACCTTTTAGGGTGCATATGTGCACCCTATTGGGAGCAGATGTGCACCCTTAGGGGTGCAGACTACTGGTACAATAGCAGCACCCCTGTATAGGGTTCAAAATTGCACCCCAATATAGGGTTCATAACTGCACCCTAATGGGTGCAACGTCGATGACAATCGATCACCATTCTCGCCTCTTCACAGCTTGGCGGCAGACCATTTAAAGTTGCCGTTATTTCATATTTCACGCACATAGAACACAGACAGTACATTACACGCCATGAACGGTGAAATCCATCAGGCCACGCCCGGGGGCTTCTACAGTCTCACATTTAGGATTACTTATTCAACTTTTAAGTTGCGTGTGTGTGTGTGTAATTGGGTTTTTACAGACGTGTATCAATCAAATATGATTATTTACGTCTGGGACAGACCTTTAACGTCACCATCCGAAAGACGTGACTCAGTCTCGAACCTAGTACCTGGGTCCGCTGAATCAGTTTATAACTTCCACTGGTAGCTGGATTACAGGCGCACGCCACAACGCCCAGTTTAAGTTGCAGAGTATAGTCTACTATCTATTCCTATAACAAATCAGTATAGTAACTGTTAGTAAAACTAGCACTTTCCCTTAAAATGATATAATCCCGACTGAATTATCAAATGTAAACACGTATTCTTATTTCAAAAACTTTTTTTTACAAAGAAACTATCAAAATGAGCCGTGATAAAATCCCCATATAATTTAAAAATGCGAATTATGCAAATTTTCCTGCCTTAATCCCTACAAGTAGAGATACGTTGGTTGCTGTCAACTTGCAAGCCAGTTACTGTTAGTCTTTGCGCGATTACTCTTTTGAAACACGTCACTACGGAGATGTTCAATTTAAGCAAGCTGATCGAAATGGATTTATTATTTCTTTTTCTAATTAATTTCATTTCTATGCTTTTGAATAATAAGTCTTATACTTCATGATATATTGTGACATAAGTGTCAACAATGCTAGTGTGGGTATTCATGTAAGACTAATACTTCTGCTCGAAGGGTGCAGAATTCAACCTTACCCAATTTTGAAACCCGGTTTATGCAAAGCGTACCCGTAGGGGTGCAAAATTCCACCCGAGTAGATATACGGGTGCTCCGCCAAAATTTGCACCCTAAGGTGAACCCTAATTTCTTAGTGTGTATCACGCTATAGCTTCAAATTACCACAAAAGGCCAATTTCTTTTATAACTTTGTGTAAATTCTGTCCTGTTTGTAACAATAAAACTGAGGGGCTAAACCAAAGGATTGGCTTTTAATGTATCCTACCGTCCTCTGTCTGTCCCAAAGCTAAAAGCAGCAATAAAACGTGTCTCCATCAAGAGGAGATCAAAAGCTACGAAGCCGTCTTTGAGAGCCTGAACATGAAGCTCTATGCGGGCGAGGCGAACCTCGACCGACTGGTTCACGACTTTCTCAAAAGAGAAGACATCGCCGTTGCGCTCTTTAACTACAAGAGCGAGCTTGACTGCGACGTGGAGGAATACACGCTACGGAACCAGACTTTGAAACGGGACATGGGGCTTTTCCTCGATCAGGGTGTGCAGCTTAAAGGAAAGAGAGTCAACATCATGAAGGACTTGGAGGTAAAAAAAAAAAAACCCGGACGAAATATTATATCTGATCATTATATCATGCTCAGTTTCTGTTCCCCTAGAAAATATTTCGACTTCTTTACGAAATAGGTTTTATTGCAGTACTGATCAATTTTAGAACTAGCTGTGATGGATATGCGACTTTAAAAGACTGTCATTTGAAAAAGTAGACTATGTAATGTCAATTTCTTTTGTATAAATCGATTTATATATAATTTTGTTACGTTTTTGTGGATAAATTTTGTGTGCAAAATAAAACGAACTATGGACTTTAAACTTAGAACTTTCACTCGAACAGGGAAATGTCGCCCGAACCACATTAGCCGCGCACGAGGCGCAGAACCGTTACACAGTGTATCGTAAGGAGCTCGACAACATCTTCCGTCGTGTCGTCGTTTTCATCCGCAAACTTGGCTGCGATGCGTCAATCGTCACCAACCGACTCGGCTGCGGAGGTTCCATCAACGATCAGAACGCGATGGCGTACCTCGGACTGGCCGAGTTCATCTGTAACGATATCCTGCTCGTCGAGGCTTTCCATCAACATCTAGTGAGCTACTTTGACTAATAAAGCCCGGCTCACACCAGGCTTCATTTGCTGACGTAAGAAGCGCGTCAGTGACTTGTATGTACGGTCTTTTGCGCGTAATCCTACGTCAGGCAAAATGACGCATTGTGTGCCAAAAGGATTAGTTCGGGGACATCGCTAGACCATTTTCAAGCGGATGGGGATATGCCAGACTAAATTTGCTCAAAAGTATCCGTCAAGCAAAATATTACACATGTAGTAAACAAATGAAAAGGAAACATTACTTCTAATACCACGGTCACACCGCCAAACCGCCCCACACCGACTCCAACCGACAGAATTTTGGCCATTGGTGCATGGGAATGCATTTTTTTGTTCGGTCTGTTGTCGGTCTGGCGTCGGTCTTGTTGCTGTGACTGTGGTATCAGATTTTACGTATGCCGGCAAGTGGACAGAAACGTCTTCATAATTTCAAGTTAAACCGACAAAGAGGGTGACCTATTTTCTTTTTCCAACAAACACCAGCAGCAAAGTATAATTAGGAAAACAAAAGTATTCGTACTTTTCAACTTACCGGGAATGTGTTGTGAGGGTGGGACGACCTGCCCCCCCCCCCCCCAGCTTTTTTAAATAGATGTATGAGACACAATAGAACACTTGCCTTATTGTGGAATTAAATACGTTTATGTGAATAGGTTATAATAGTGTTTCTTCGTTTTTTAAGTCTGGTTGTTTCAAATTTGATATTCGACCCTAAAGAAAGAAATATATATTGGTTATCGATAAACTAATGAGTTTAGTTCGCCTTTAACTTTTTACAAATGAGGTTCTCTGGAATATTTCTCCACAGAGACAGATGAAAAATATGTCCCAGAAGAAACTTGTTGCAGCTCAGCAGGGGAGCGTTATCACTGCCAAACTACGACCCAAGTCTCCCGCTGCGGTATCGATCATGGCACCCTCGATCGGGTAAGTTATAGTAGAATATGAAATATCAATTCAATTATATATAATATAATTATATAGAACACAATTATATATATGATATACACTGTAATAATGTAAAACTAACATAATTTCAGTTCATCTTTCAAATAAATTTGATCTTTGACTTATTAATTTTATTTATTAATTTCCTCAATGAGGAAGGATTTTTTGAATGGGAGTAGAACTTACTATAGAATCATGACTATCAGTGACATTTTAAACAAGGGATATGCATACCAGGAAAAAACCGTGTACATGGTGTACATTACATTTACATGTATATCACTTTGATACGTTTGATATGTTACTGTAATTTAATGTGGAAAATATATCTTTTTATCCTCATTATGTTTGTGTAAATGTCTGAGAACTAACTTATCTATAACACTATGCAAAAACATGACAAATTACGCGGGGAAGTACAGGAGCACCATCAGTCAAGCCGACCTCACTTACCCAGGTCGAAAATCCTATAAACACAATTTCTATAGGTCCCATAGAGACACAATTTCTATATCGAAATGGTATATGGAAATGGTGTCTATGCATGGGATTGATAATCCTGTAGGTTTCAATAAGAAATCGTTTAGTTTTTTATAGGACCTATAGAAAATCCTAACCGGGTGTCTTATAGGACCAATAAGAAATTAATTAACTATAAGATTAATATAATGTCTACAGGAACAATCACATGATATTACTAATCCTATAATCATATCCTATCCTATCCTACTCCTATAAATCCTATAACCTACATCCTATGTCCTATATTTAGCTACTAAGCTGTATCACATTCATTATATATAGGGACATAGTTGTAGTGCTATAAAAATGGTTACTAACTAGATTACACTTTTATTATTAAAACACTTATTAAAACAATTTACACTTTTATTAAAGAAATATGCCTTTTGAAATTGTGTAAAACATTACAATAGTTTAATGTGAGTAAAATTTCTATCACAGTTCAAATATTAATCCCAAATATAAATGTATTTATCTATTTCCACTAGTTTTCATATTTTAGATTATTCTTATTCATGAATATTCATGATTGATTAGGACCAATAGAAACCAATAGAAACATCCAAAAACCAACAGGACCAATAGAAACCAATAGAAACAACCCAAACCCAATAGTACTGTTTCCTCATTGGATTGGTGTATGGGATCCATTATAGGAATCCAATAGAAACCAATAAGACCAACAGGATAGTAGCATGGCACCCTATATGGGTTTTATGGGTTTTTATGGGTGCACATTTGAACAGCTGTGCTTCATATGGAACTTCTATGGGTTCCTATATAGGAAACCAATAGAAACCAACAAAACCATCAGAAACCATTAGAAATTTCCTATTGGTTTTCTATAGGTCTCTATGGGATTTTCGACCTGGGTACCCGGTGAAGTTGCCATTGGTTACGAATTCCACGGTCGCTTGGCCGGAAGTCAGGTCATTCAGGGCGCGCGTGTTTGTGTAATTCGCGCGGGTTTTTTAAAATGAAAGTCGCCGTCGGTGGAGAAAAATATGGCGTCGATGTCATCGACCTATTGATGGTCAATGTACGTGTGCTGCACCGATTGTAAACATTAACTCGTGAAGAGTATTATGACAATTGTAAAAGTTTAAATAAAAAGAAAAATCTTCATCATAATCATTAAAATATGGTAAGTATTAATATCTTTTTTCCAGTGCAGTTAATGTTCAGTTTCAGGAGAATAGGACTTATAAATATTATTACAAATAACAGTTACACACAGACGAAGGGCCATCAGTTTATGTTATGCTGGCCTTAGCGCGCGTAATCTCGGTGACAGGGCTGTTCAAAGTGCTAATTGACCTCTGACGTATTTCACCGGTGAAGTTCTCCGCTTCGCTTTGACCGACTACAAACTCTCTTCACCCGCTTAAAGGGATACGCCACCAGGCGGCCGTGGGGAAAGTCAGGACGGTAAGCCCCATTCACTCGTACGCAAAGTTTGTGCGTCGAACGCGTCCGTCGGACTGCTGGGATTATTATTTCGGACTGCAGGAAGCCGTCCGAATCTCGCAAAGCTCGAGCTCGGGCGAAGCGTGCATGTTGCGCGGCGACCAGTCTGTCCGGAGTTAGAGCCCTGCGGGGCAACGGCATGATCAGGTAACGATCACGGTGCCCTCTCGCGGAATAACGTCCACAATCTGCGGTTGAGTATCCCTTTAACTTCTCCACCTCACGAGGTGGTGAAGTTAACCGGTGAAGTTAAGCGGGTGACTTCTCCGATGTCCCTTTCAAACCAAACCATTCACCGTGCAACGGGTAACATAAGCGGGTGAGTGCTTGGTTTGGAAGGGGTATTAGATAGCCATCTTTGTACAGGTATATACAGGTATATATTCATTAGCTTTCTTATTTTTCAACATTTTCTTAGACTTTTCTGCTTTTAATTATTTAAATTAGTTATCCTTAAACCTATATGTTTACATTGCAAAAGAGTCATGAAATTATTATCGTCTCTTTTGAATTCCTTCAAACAAATAGCGATGATGGAGAAATATCAGCCGACATGGAAATGATCGCAAGCAGTGGCCTGGATGAATCGCAGCCTCTCTCACTAGATGACATCAGGGGCAAGGTCAAACGAACCATTGAGCGACGCGAGCTCAAGCCGCGGAATTCATCAAAGAATGACTGGAGAGGGCAGGCTAAGAGTGCCGACCAGGGATCATCAGTAATTATCTCACCCGATGTTTTGAAAGAAGATCATCATTCTGGCTCCGTCGACCTTATCATAAGTCCCTCGATGTCTTCAGAAATGGGGGTTTCTTCTACCAAACAGCAATAACCGAAACAAGATCACTGCACCTCGATCATAATCATTTTTTAGGAAATAAGAGTATACACAAATGAAGAAAATTGATAATTGTCATAGTAGACCTGTAACCAACCACATAATTATTTATAAGCCAAAAGTCGAAAGTGCCATTTTAGATTGCAGAATTTTCACTCAATCCATTGCCATAAAGCAAGAATTCCATCACAAGCTTGATAGGAATTTTGTATCAGAAAGAGTCTTAGACACAGAGATCCGTTATTTGACAATTTTAGTAAATGTATGCCCTATTAAGATGACACAATAGAAATTACATGAAAATATTGGCGGAAAAGTGAAAACAAAATCTACATGTATTTGGGAATAAAAGAATACGACAGCTACTTTAGAGAGACAGACACGATGGCAAAAATAATATTCCTATTCCGCTGATAGTTTTCCCCACTCAAGATAGAGGATTATGTAATTTGAACGTTTAATATAGGTCGAGGAAAAGCCAAAACCAAAACAATGTCCTCAATTGACATCTACAAATTGTTTCATGCACTGCGAGTACGGGATGGAAATCATTTGATCAAAAAAAGAAAGATGACTTGCATCAACTATATCCAGAGACTAAATCAGAATAAAAAAGTATATTAAGACGTGGCTTAATGTTTTGTCCTCACTGATGTGTAACATTAGATTGGAATTCGATGTAGCCTTTTCGGTATTGTTTGCATGACTTTATCTGCTGTTTTACACTTGCTACAAAGTTTTAGTGATAGAGGCCTTTCACACTCCCTGCTGGACCGCCCCAAGTTATAGAGGAACGGTTCTTGAAGAACGGTTTGTTTGCTTTCACAATCTGCGCCTTTTTTGTCTCAAATCGCTCAACGAGTCAAAGTGTTCTTGTTGCTATGGCAGCTCAGGTCAGTGGGCCATTTTTTTTTCGCGCGGAAATCAAACCGTATATACTGCCTGTCTGATGCATTCATTTATTTGTTTTTCTTTGTTTTCATCATCCTATCGTCTTTTCTTTAGATTTCTTATGTTTTTCTTTGTTTTCATCATTCTATCATTTTATCTTTCTATCTTTACTTGATTTCTTTTGCTTATCTTTGTTTTTATCATTCTATCACTTTTTTCTTTGTTTTATAATTCTGTCGTTTTATCTTTCTATCTTTCCTTGTTTTCCTTTTTTCCTTTGTTTTCATCATTCTATCGTCTTTTCTTTCTTTAGATTTCGTATGTTTTCTTTGTTTTTATCATTCTATCATTCTATGTTTCTATCTTCCATTGTTTTCTTTTGCTTTTCTTTTTTTATCATTCCATCAATTTCTCTTCTATCTTTCCTTGCTTTCCTTTGTTTTTTATCATTCTGTCATTTTATCTTATTTCCTTGTTTTCTTTTGTTTTTCTTTGTTTTTATCATTCCATCATTTTATCTTTCTATCTTTCCTTTTTTCCTTTGATTTTCTTTGTTTTATAATTCTGTCGTTTTATCTTTCTATCTTTCCTTGTTTTCTTTTTTTTTCTTTGTTTTCATCATTCTATCGTCTGTTCTTCCTTTAGATTTCGTATGTTTTGTTTTTATCATTCTATGATTTTTTTCATCATTCTTTCATTTTATCTTTCTATCTTTCCTTGTTTTCTTTTGCTTTTATTTTTTCATCATTCTATCAAGATCTCTTCTATCTTTCCTTGTTTTCCTTTGTTTTTTATCATTCTGTCATTTTATCTTACTATATTTCCTTGTTTTCTTTTCTTTTCCTTTGTTTTTATCATTCTATGATTTTATCTTTCTATCTTTCCTTGTTTTCATTTGTTTTTTCTTTGTTTTCATCATTCTGTCGTCTTTTCTTTCTTTAGGTCTCTTGTTTTTCTTAGACCCCGCATGAATAAATGGGAATATGCATGCTTTTGACCCCCAAAAAAGTCTCCCCTGCCATAGGTTTACACGTGAAAACAAGGAATTTTAGGATGCTTATGATTTCCCATACTTTTTATTTGAAAATACAAAAAATGTGATTACATAAAAATTAAAGTTCTGAAAAGGTATAATTATATTAAGGTTCGATGAGTCCAATAAACCCCGCATAAATAAATAAACGGGAATATGCTTTTGACAAAAAAAAAAAAACCTCGGCTGCCATTGGTTTACACGCGAAAACAAGGAATATTAGGATGATTCTATAATTCCCTTTGTTTTATTTGAAAATTTAAGCAATGTGATTTACATGAAATTTAAAGCTCTGAAGAGGTATGATTAAGGCTTGATGAGTCTAATAGACCCCGCATAAATAAATGGGAATATGCATGCTTCTGGCCTTCCAGCTGACATAGGTTATAGCATGGAAACAAGCATTTTGAAATGGTTTTAATTCCCCTAATATTTATTTGAAGTTATGAAAAATGTGATTTACATGAAATTTAAAGCCCTGAAATGTATAATTAAGGCTCGTAAGTCCAATAGACCCCTCATGAATAAACGGGAACATGCATACTTTTGACAAAAATATAAAAATAAAAAATGTCATATTACACGTAATATAAGTTCGTTTATATATTATTATATATATATTTTTTTATAGTATTTATTCATCCATTCAGCTCAATCATCCAAAATATAATATATCTCAACATTAACATTAACAATATAAGTCGAATCATGAAACTTGTAAAGTCATAACACATAATATAACTTCACAAGACATAATTATGTTATTATATTGCTAATATAACCTAATAATAACTATTGAATGGTCAACACCCTGAATGAATCGGAGATTGATTTGGCCATGCTGACCCCGCTCCCCCCCCCCCCCCCCCCCACCTACAAATGTCACAAGACAGACAACAAAACAAATAAACATAATTAGAATAACCCCTCCCTCACACCCACACACACCTGCAAAGAAACATAAAACAAAAACAAAAGCAAAATAGGGCAGTCTACAGCGGCGAAGATCGATCAAACCCCAGAATGCGCGAACCCGGCGCGGACCCCTCCCATCATCCTATTTTTACCCACGCCGATGAAATCGGCAGGGTTATGTAAAGGGCTCCGTATGTTTTTTTTTTTTTTTTAACCCACGCCGATGAAATCGGCAGGGTTGTGTAAAGGGCTCCGTATGTTTGTTTTTTGTTTGTTTGTTTGTTTGTTTGTTTGTTTGTGTACAAGATAACAAGAGAACGGGTGAACGGATTTGCACCAAATTTTCAGGGAATGTTCAGAAAGTCACAGGAAAGAATCGATTAGATTTTGGTGATGATTGGTTGACCCCTGCACATTCTGTGTGACCTTGAAGTTTTGACCCTGTAGTAAAGTATAGGAACTTCAGTTCAGATAGTGACAGTAAAGAAACTAGAAGGATTGATGACCCCAAACTTCGCCTGCAGATGCAGAAATATTTTGGCCAATCAAAACACTCATTACTTCGTCTCACCAAAAGTCTATTTCAGGTTTATGAATTTTAGAAGACTTTTAGACCCATTATTTGCCATTTCACTTCAAATCCGTACGAGCCTGCAATGAATATTCAAAGCCAACGTATCCCAGCAACAAGGGATTTGAACTACTACTGCTACTGCGAAAGCGGCTATGTACGGTATACTAATAGGCGGCTAGGCTAGGCTCTATATATAGCTATCGCGCGCGATACCTTTTTTATCCACAAATTCATTTAGATTCAGGCTACCCTAGCCCTACGGCTTCTCCTCTATTTCTTATCTTCTGTGCATTTCTGTTTATTTTCCCCGGTTCTTTCCACTTTGTTGTGGAAGTTTTTGTGATTTATTTTATCCTGGTGGACGTGTAGTACGTGATTTTAATTGTTCTCGGTGAAAATCTGGTGAGTTTGTTCGACGTGAGTGAGTTTATCGCACTCGCGAGCGTTCGCGTGTGTTGATCTGAGTGAGTGCTAGTGGGCTGTGTAGCTAGCTGTACGTACATAACTATACACAGCGCTGTCGCGAAGTGACGGGGATCTGGTCGGGCTAGGGAGTACATAACCCCAGGGAGTCAGCCTGTGCCTGGCTCACTGTAGTAGGATTGAACTTTTTTCTTTGGGTTATAACGGTCCTGTCATATAACTAGTTTATACCTCATTTATGTCTGTTTGAGTGGATTTCGTAGTTGTAAAATATATACAAAAACTGTCTTTTTTTTTAAATTTGTGTGGATTTGCAAAATTTGGTGGCTGATCGAGGTTCGCCGAATACAGGCATGCACGCCAGTATCCACTTTGACTTTGTTGATGGGTAGTGACTGAGCTGAGTGAGTAATAAGCTCTGTGCCTCGCATGCATGTCATTTTGAAGTCTAGATCCAACTTTATTTGTCGTCATATATATTTTATCCAAGCCCGATGAAAAAAAAACAACAACCCCAATTGCAATGTAATTTAAAGATAGAACATGAATACATTTACTAACACTTACATGACTGAACACTGAATACAAATTGCTAACATTTTTTTTTCTCACCACGCCACGCTCTCTGACATGTCTAATCAATTACTTTTAGGGGAGGGATGTTTCAATAATAAAATATCTTTTTCAGAAGAATTTTTTCAAGGGTGGGGATACACAAAGCTATGACCTGGATATGGCAATATTTATGGGGGGGGGGGAGATGTGCCTCTTGTTATCCCCTTTGAATGGCTACTGCTTACAAAAATAATCGCAACAAAACAAAACCTATATTGGGTTAAGGCGTGGGTCTGCCGCCTTTGACGGCCTTTCTAGTTTATTATAGTGCTTAAAGTAGAACGTTAATGATTTTAAATATTGGCCTAATACTTATTATTGCATAGATGGCATAAATTAAACAAGGTTATCCAAATTCAACGCTTGGAAACATTTGAAGTAATGATTATTATCAATTATAAAACGGTAAAATACAGCCCCCGATATAGCAGCTGAAGAGCTCCTCAAACGCTGCTGAGATATGTGACGACACACCCTGGACCAGTCCTGTCTAAGCAGACGATGTCCCATAACATCTTACACATTTTTCAGAGCCTATTTTGTCATCTCCTCTTCACTTATTTCTCTTCCTTCACTAGCGTCAGTCTTAATGTTAGTCTGTTGCCTCACTCTTAACTTCGTGTATGGTATTATTTTGATGAAAAATGCAGCGTTAAAAAAATAAAGGAATCAGTCACTTGTAAACAAAATAAGACGCCATTGTATTTTCAGCTGCTTGCACCGGGGCATGTTCGGCGTTTCAAGAGGGAACGAATACCATCCTGCTATTATTCGGAGGGCTTTTCAATTTGAAAGTGGGGTTTATTTCATTGATCATTGACCCTTTTCCTATGTATTTACAATCAAACGGTTTTAGCTATCAGAATCAGTTTCACTTTTTCTTTATAATGGTGTGAAATAAGGTCATGTTTAAATACACCAAACTCTTTATAATTTGATAAATAATTGCATTGCAATTACGTTCATTCATTATAGGACGTCGTCTGCTTAAGCAGGATCGATCCCGAGTGTCACGACATCAAAACATCGCTATATTTCTGGCGAATCCTCGGATATTCCAGATGCTGAGAAGAGCTTTTATTTGTGTTGTTTTTATAATCACCAGATACGCAGTTGACATAAAACTTATACGATTGCCATCTGTAAGCTTCCCAGTTTCTAGTGATACATTAATTGCCATATTTGTGATTTTCTTTGAATATCTACTTTAATACTTTTAGATGTTCCCATTTTTTATAATGTCGTGTTAAAATGTTTCGCTCGAATGCAATCTTCTTTTCTTCTTCTTTACTCTTAAGTAGCTTTTCTCGTATCTCTTCAGCATATTGATGACGTAATGTGGGCGTGTACATATTTTTTTTTTTTTTTTAAAGATGTTTTATTGTTTTCTCTCCAATCAAATTTACATGATACAAATAAAATGTTACACGATACAAATCAAATTCACATAATACAAAGCACAATATATATTACAAATCACAAGAAACAATGTTTACATAATCTTCTAACTCAATACAGCTATACAATTGTACCTCAATCATCGAAAGAAACCTGAAAAAATGATATTGATGAAAAATATACCTTGCATCGTACGAAAAAGAAATATTGTAATATCTTAAAGCAATAGAGAGAAAACAAAATATATCAGGTGCTATGTACCCTCCCTCCCCTTCCCTACGAATAAAAATTTATTTATCAAAACTATAAACAAACAAAAAAGAAATAACGAGAAGGGGAGAAAAAAAAAATAGTACCCCCCCCCCCAAAAAAAAAACAACAACAACAAAACAAAACAAAAAAACGAAAAACACTCTCACACACACACACACACACACACACCCTCACTAATCCTCACACACCCACGCTCACAACACATACATTCCCCATTCACAGTACATCTGGAGCATCGCCGCCGTTCCTCCAAACAGAAACAGAGCAAGCAAAAAAAAAAAAAAAAAAAAAAAACGTGATCCCATTCGCTTCATCGTCTCTACACACATGAAAGAAAGTATTCCCACTTCATCAAATGTTTTGATAGTTTACCTCGCGCTACGGCTAATATTTTCTCTTCTCGTTCATTTTCCAACAATTTTTGCTTGATTTCATTAGGAGTTGGTGGTTTAGATTTAGTTCTGCTGTAGACGAAGATTAAATGTTTAATTAAAAGAATGATGTGATTGATTATCTGTTCCTTCCCTACAATAATATGCTTCACGCCAAAGAGGACATCCACCCAACTGACATTTTTAATTTGATATATATTGAACAAGTCACCACAATCTCTCCATAGACCTCTTGTCTTTTCACAAGTAAAAAACAAGTGCTCATAGGTTTCTTCATTTTTTCCACAGAATGAACAATCTCTGCTTAAGGAAATTTTGAATGAATATAAATGTTTCTTTGTATATATTAGTTGATATAACATTTTAAACTGAAATTCCCTTAGCTTACTATTTAGAGTGCTTTTTCTGGGTCTTAAAAGTATAACATGAATATCTTTTTCTGAATAATTGTATATTTTCTCTATATTTTTAACGGCAACTGATTTTTCAAATTTAATGCTTAACAGAGCATTATATATTTTCTTCGATGTAACATTAGCCAAAGTATTAGTTTTTCCATTAAATATAAATTCTAATTTTAAGCCAGTGTCTTCACATGTATCTGGTTTCTTCAAAAGGTGTCTCCAAGTCCCTGGAATATTCTCAAACATCTTATAAATTTTAGTTATTTCCTCCTCTTTTAATCCAATTCTCAGGAAATCCCTCGTTGGTTTGATATTACCTTCCATATCGACTATATGATGTAATTTGTAGATATGTTTTAAAAAAAGGTTTTCATCAAATATCATCTGTCCATCTAATCGTATAAATTTGTTGTTAAAAATAATCTCATTTCTTTTAGACATTTCTTTCCTAAGTAATACTTCTTTTGAAGCAGCCCATATGTGTAACATATCTATATAAAACTTTGGCAAAGATATTTTACAGATATTTAATGAAGTGTTAGTGAATAGTATCAATAGGCCTCCTACCTCACGGGTCCCATATATAAAAAAGCGTTTCCACCCTACTCTTGAATCCCCTAATAGTAATCTTTTTATCCACATAATCCTTTGTGCGTATACAAATAAATGAAAATCAATCATTTTAAGCCCCCCTCTTTCGTAATCCATGAACATAACATTTCTTTTGATTTTGTCTTTCCCATTCCATAAAAAATCAAACATTAGCTTTTCAATTTCCTCAAACACCCATGGTGGTACTGGTAAAAGTGAAGATACATAATTTATTTTTGATATTGCAAATGTTTTCATTAATTGTATTTTACCCATCAAAGTAAGGTCCCTCTGCTTCCACCATATTAACAATGTTTTAATTTTACTTAAAATCTCTTTATAATTAATCCTCTCCTGTACCTCTACATCCAATGAAAAGGTTATCCCCAATATTTTAATAATCTCTACCAATTTACCAAAGGGAACTGCAATACTTTTTTTGAGAGAGAGAGGGCCTAACGACAATATAAAAGTTTTATCTTTATTCATCTTTAAACCAGAAATCTTTGCAAAATTTTCAAATGCTTTTCCTATTCTATCAATTGATATGAGGTCTTTTACAAAAAGTGTCATATCATCTGCATAGAGCGTTTGTTTCACTTCTACATCACCAAATCTGATTCCGCATATGGATGAATCCTTGCGAATGGAATTTGCGAGGACCTCGATACAAAGTATAAATAGATATGGAGATAGTGGATCCCCCTGTCTTACTCCTTTCTCAACACTAAAATATCCTGTAGATATGCCCCCATTGAATACACAACTCAAAGATTTGTTATATAATGTTTTGATCCAGCTACAAAAAGAAGGTCCAAAACCAAAAGAACACAAAACATCTTGCAAGAAAATGTGCGACACAGAATCAAAGGCTTTTTCAAAATCTATTGCCATCAAAAAACCAGGAACATTATTTTGTTTTGTATAGAAAATCATATCATCTATTAATCTTATTGCTTCTCCTATGTTTCTATCTTTTATATACCCAACCTGGTCAATAAAAATTATTTCATGTAAAACTTTTTTAATTCTATTAGATAATACTTTTGTTAAAATTTTATAATCAACGTTTAATAAAGATATCGGTCTGTAATTTTTAATTAACAACGGATCTTTCCCTTCTTTAGCCAACATAATAATAACAGCTTGTTTCTGAAATGATGAAAGTTCCCCTTTACAAAAAGACTCATTTAAAGCATTAACTATAACATCTCCTAATATTGGCCAAAATGTTATATAAAATTCAACATTAAGCCCATCATTCCCGGTGTTTTATTGAATTTCATTTGCTTCAAAGCTTCTAAACACTCACGTTGTGTAACTTTTCCTTCGCATACTTCCTTTGAAGCTGGCTCTAATTTGGGTAAATCCTTCAAAAATGTATTATCATTCGAGTCATTATTTTCACCTACTGGTTTAGAATATAATCCACTGTAGAACCTACGTATCTCTTTTATTATTTCTTTCTGATCAAAACTTACCTTCCCTTCTATCAACAATTTGCGTATAACAGATTTCCGTTTATTAGACTGCATCAACTGTGTAAAATATCTTATGTCCCTTTCCCCACTCTCATAATATGATGCTCTGGATCTAATTTTAACACCTTCATTCACATAATCATAAATCGCTTTTAATTCATCTCGTTTACACTCTAATAATTCTATTTTTTCCTTATCAACCTTTTCTAATAACTCTTTTTCCAAAGATAATATGTCCTTTTCCAAGTTATCTATTTTTTCTTTCCTTAGCTTTGCCTTATCCTTGGAATACTTTCTAGTGAAGTTACCAATTTTCATTTTAAAAAAATCCCATATAACCCTTTTATCTTTAAGTTCTCCTTCTAATTCCTCTTTTACCTTTAGGATTTCTTCTTTCATCTTTTTTTTATAATCTTCATCATTGCATAAACTGCTATTGAATTTCCAATACGAACCTTTGAATTTAACATTAAATGACATATTATAACAATGCAGTTGAATTGCCGAATGATCTGGTGCCACAGAGGGCATTATTTGACATTTGCAGACAATTTCATCTATTTTCTCAGAAACAAACCAATAATCTAATCTGCTTTGCATGAATGGGTTATTTTGTCTATAAGTAAATTGTTTTTTAATGCCATTTCTTTTCCTCCATATATCTATTAATTTATGCTCATCTAAAAATTGATCAAAGATGAAATTACAACGGGAGTTGATATTATGTTTACACTTACCCATGTAGTCTAGGTCTTTATCTCGAATTATATTAAAATCTCCTCCTATTATGACTGGGCAATTTCTCTCGTTTATCTTTTTTAGATTCTCATTTAAATTTTCCAAAAAGATTATTTGTTCCGATTCCTTCCCTCGAACCGGGAAATACACATTGGCTAAGATTAATCTTAACCCTTGTATAATACAATCCAAAATAATGAACCTACCACCTTCATCAGTAAGTACTTTTAAAATGTTTACATCTAACTTTGAATCTAATAATATCATAACTCCTTTACTATGACATGTGCCATGATTAAAATATATGCTTCCATTCCATTGGCTTTCCCATCTTTCCTCAATATCTCTTGTGCTGAATGTCTCTTGTAAAAATATAATATCTGCACGTTTATCTGTGCACCAACCAAATATTTTCTGCCTCTTGGCTTCTTCTCTTATTCCCTTCACATTCAATGAAATGAAACTACAATCTATCGATACACTACTACTATTCATGAGGAGTAATAGAGAATAAGAAATCCCCTTTTATTCGACTTTCCCAATCACCATGAAGTATTGACGACGAAGCGAACCGGAATACTCTCGCTTGGTTATCTGTAATTATCTCAAAGAAGCTGCGATACCCCCACACACAGACAGACATACACGTTATGCAGACACAACAAAAGTATACACTCCCAGTAACACACCACACAAAGAATCGCCATGCTGTAATAAACATAAAATAACTTCCTATGTAAGTGTTCGCGCCCTCTCCTCCCTCTTTCAATAATAACTGTGATACTGAAAAATAATTAAAATTCTAGTTACCTGAATAAGTAAATACAAATATGGAAAAAAGAATATCAAAAAAGAATTATAGAAGAAACAAAAATCAAAATAAAAGTATAAAAAAGAAAATCCCTTGCTCGACCTGTTCATTATCCCACCCAAAGAACTTGAAATGTAATATCTAGATGTATATTTTCCTAATATGAATTCAACAAAGACCTTATATCATCTTGACTTATCATTTCCAATATCGTGCACCCAATTTAAAGTTAAGAGAGTCACCTACAACCCAAAGTACTCATGAAACTTAAAAATGGAATTGCATGATAGGAGACAATTGTTCAATTGAGTGTTCAATATACAACGGAAAATATTTTTTTTTTAAAGAAAAAAGGATGACTTTAAGCGAGCATCGAACCAAAGTTACAATCACATTTATTATGTATTACTATTAAAAAGGCTAATCCCATCAGAGTCATTTTGGGAATTAGTGACTTCCCCGTTAACACTCAATTATTATTTTTTTTTTTTTTATACACAATTTCATCTCCGGTATAGAAACAGCACATTGGAAAAGAAATAAATATATCATATACTTCTTACACATTTTAGTTTATTTTGTTTGACAACTAACGAAATAGAGAGCATTATTTTGCTCATAGTTATAGCATATAGGCCTACACTACTGCCTTCTGACCTACAAAGAATCAGCTGTAATTCTGACAGAACATCATCTAAAAGCATTTAAGTTGAATGAAATCAATAATAAACAGAATACCCAAGGTGCATTTGCACAATGGTTATAGATTGCCATTGTTAGAGATCAGTTTTGTCATGAGCAGTGAAAATGAGATACCTTAAGAAATCAAGAAATGATACGGATTTTTCTTGGCACCTATAAAAAAAAAAAACCCAAAAAACGGGTCTTTAGCAAGGAATTCTGACATACCATCAACCTTGTAAAATTATTTAAAATGGATGAATAAAAACATAACACCACAAGGAGCATTTACACAATGACCATAGAGTTATTTCATTGTTAAAGATCAGGGGAACGCTTCATGAAAAGCCTCGTCGGCGACCATCACCGACCAATCTGCCCCCAACCAATCAGATGGAAGGACTTTCAGTAGCTTATACCATTAGTCCGTGAAAATCACCGACCAACGGCTTCACCAAACGCCCCCACACTCCAAAAACTGAAATGTCAAATCCACATCCAAAAGGTCGGAGGAGCGACAACACCCCCAAAACGGCAAATGAAAACTCTAACATGCTGCATCCAACCTTTAAACTATTAGATCCAGCACGCCAAAAGCGCTAATCCACCACCCAAAAAATGCTGCCACCCCTCCAACCCCCCAAATGCAGATTCAACACCCGAGCCCCCAGAGTGCAGTTGTTTTGTCAAGAGCAGTGAGAAAAAAAACACCTATAAAAGAGGATGCTTGACAACACACTTCTGACATAGTATCAACCTTCTAAAATATTTTAGTTGATTGGATAATAAACATAATACCACAGGGAACGTTTACACAATGATCATTCAGTTATTCCATTGTTAAAGACAAGTTGATGACATTTTGACCTGGCTTGGCACCTTTTAAAGATTGCAAGCTTACTACGTTTGTTTGGTTTTTGATCAATTAAGGATACCTGAAATTCATGAATGCTTATTTACCCCGTTTAATTGTGTATGACCAAGTGTATGGATGAATAATCACAACTATTTGTATATATGAATGTACCTGTGTATGTACCCATTCTCTGATAACCCCCCAGAAAATGCCTTTGATAAACAAAGATTCGTTTTGCATATATTACCAGTATCCATTGTCAACATTCCTATTGTCAACCTCCAATCTTTCTAAGAAGCATTCATAAAATTCAATACATATAGTATTGTAAGCTAATGTTAAGTGTATTCAAAAGTTCAACAGATGGCAGAAGACACTCTCTAACATTAACAGTGTGCTTAAGAAGCATTCCTTTCAAAGAGGTTTGCCTCAGAGCTTACATTAACAATGTCTTGAGGCGTTCCCTTTAAATACCTTTTCTATTATCACAGCTATTTACCAAGACCGCGTCAATTATTTGACTTGTCCATTCTTAGTAGACCAATTAACTTCCATATCAAAGAACGAACATACTTTACACAGTACATGGAGGTTAAGGGTATGTCCGACAATTAACCGTTAAAACCAACCATAAAAACTACTGTAGAAACATACGGCGCTGACGATGTAATTGTTATACAAATGAACCTATCCTTAGAATAGACCATCTATTCCATAAAATGACAGAAAAAAAGATTTGGCCCTATTACGTAATTCTCCTTTTCAATCCCTTGTGATTATACTTTAAAAGGTAGAGAAAGGTAGAGAAAGACAAGTTGATGACATTTTGACCTGGCTTGGCACCTTTTAAAGATTGCAAGCTTACTACGTTTGTTTGGTTTTTGATCAATTAAGGATACCTGAAATTCATGAATGCTTATTTACCCCGTTTAATTGTGTATGACCAAGTGTATGGATGAATAATCACAACTATTTGTATATATGAATGTACCTGTGTATGTACCCATTCTCTGATAACCCCCCAGAAAATGCCTTTGATAAACAAAGATTCGTTTTGCATATATTACCAGTATCCATTGTCAACATTCCTATTGTCAACCTCCAATCTTTCTAAGAAGCATTCATAAAATTCAATACATATAGTATTGTAAGCTAATGTTAAGTGTATTCAAAAGTTCAACAGATGGCAGAAGACACTCTCTAACATTAACAGTGTGCTTAAGAAGCATTCCTTTCAAAGAGGTTTGCCTCAGAGCTTACATTAACAATGTCTTGAGGCGTTCCCTTTAAATACCTTTTCTATTATCACAGCTATTTACCAAGACCGCGTCAATTATTTGACTTGTCCATTCTTAGTAGACCAATTAACTTCCATATCAAAGAACGAACATACTTTACACAGTACATGGAGGTTAAGGGTATGTCCGACAATTAACCGTTAAAACCAACCATAAAAACTACTGTAGAAACATACGGCGCTGACGATGTAATTGTTATACAAATGAACCTATCCTTAGAATAGACCATCTATTCCATAAAATGACAGAAAAAAAGATTTGGCCCTATTACGTAATTCTCCTTTTCAATCCCTTGTGATTATACTTTAAAAGGTAGAGAAAGGTAGAGAAATTTATTTTATTAACAAAGGTTATGCCAATAATTTTGTATCATGCCGTTTTACATTACTTGCAGCGGTAATGCCGCTCATTAAATGCCCCCATCTTTTACCCTCATTAAAGCTTGTTTAAACTAATCGACAGGTCTATTATAAAATGTATAATTGATCATTTTAATGGGGCGATATAACATGCAAAGAATAAGGTTTCTTTTAACCTGGAAAGAAAACTTTTTAATGAGGTAAAGAGGGAAAGATTTAAAAAAAAAAAAAAAAAAAAAAAAAAAAAAAAATCGGACATAATCTCGAGGTTACACAGGAAGGGTTCGTCTCACCACATATAGACTTATCTAAATTTTAACTTACTAATTGCTGCTATTTCTGTATCCACTTATAAATAGTGAATGCAATCATTTGTCCAGCATTTTGGCATGCTCTTTTCTATCATAAGTCCAAATTAGCAATCTCCTATGATTTAAAAAAGAAATGTAAGGATTTGTATGTCATATTTAATCCTGCCTTCAACCACGAGATTTTGTTTCCGTAAATGATGAATACCTTATCACCTTATCAATCGTTTGACCTCGCCTCATCCTCACAATCTGTACACCAAGACACAGGCTTGTCTAATAACTTTTCCAAGCGTACAAAAAAAAACAAAAAAACTAGTGTATAGCCTACCGACTATGCTGGAAATGTTCACTGTAGTGAATCAAACACCTTCCCCCGACATTACGTGCTATATACTAAAATGCAAGCATAGAATAAACCACCTTTTCCCTAGCAGTCCTGAAACCTACTTTAATTAACTTGGCTGATCCATACATATGCGTGTAGTATCGATCGCGTGAGATCCACATCCAATGAGATCGTGCGCTAGCAGACGACGTACGTCCGCCCGAAGGGTTCCAGTTCACTATTATATTTCTAACGGTTCAGAGGTAAAATTCAACGTGCAAAATTTATAAATTCATATAATCAGTGTTCTATCACCGAATTACGCCTAGCCAGTGGCGGCACCAGGATTTTTAAAGTGGGGGGGGGGGGGGGCAAATGAGGGGCAAAAGAAAATGTGGGGGGGCAAGGGCGGACAAAAAAGATTTCCATTTTATTTTTTTCACTCTGAAAATTATTGGAGGGGCAACCTGGGGAGGGGGCAAATGCCCCCATGCCCCCCTTGGTGCCGCCACTGCGCCTAGCCAAATGACTGATGTTAGATCAAGCAGAATAGCTGAGCTGAATAGTGACTAGTCTAGCCCTAGCTAGGCTAGGGTTACCCCTTTGCGATCCTGATCGAGGTGGTGCACGTTGCCGATGGAAATCTCTCTTCTTGCCTCAACTATAAAAAAAAAAAAAAAAAAAAATGAAAAGTTATCAATTCTAAAGGGGGGGGGGCACAATGATTTATAAGTTTCTAAGTTTCTTTCAAAAGAGGGGCGAGGGGGCACGGGCCAGGATTTTGCCCCTCCCTCCTAAATGAGGCAAGAGGCCGCGTATGCCTGTAGTGTCCAGTTCAAGAGAATGTAATTCCCATTCCAGGGGCGGATCCCGGATTTTGTAAAAGAGGGGGCACAGAGACGGAAAAATACACAATTAAGGAAGCAATGACTATTTTTTTTATTGTGTACTTAAAGACCTCAGCCTGACCCAAAACAACCATATATTGATGTAAAGCTTAGTAAACAAAGAATATAATTACCCTGGTTATTCATAAATTTTCGTCTCCGTTTATCCATAAAAAATAAAAAAAGATAATTTTTTTGGTCCGCCCCCTCCCTATGGCGTAACACTGCAGGGGGTCGCTAGACGTGTGACGACATGTCATGTATACAGCTCCGAGTTCGTCTACACGATATGTCGTCATCAAATTTTCACCCCCCGCAAAGTAGCGTTCCTCAGAGACGGGGCCCAAACCACCGGGGCTCAACATTCGGGACGCTGTTACTCATTCCACAGGAAACGGAATCTCATGAAGTTGGTTTCAATTTGTTCAGAAAATATATAGCTCCAAGTGGATGAATAAAGGGTATGTTTCAAAATTCGGTCAGGCTGAGGTCTTTAAGGTATACCAGTTGGGTTTCAGAAAGGGGGCCGCTGCAGATTGCCCCCCCCCCCCCCCCGATCTCTCCCGCTTTCTCTCATGGATGTGAAGAATGGTATTGCATAGTGTTCGTGGTCGATCTCATTAAATGAGATTGAAAAAAAATAAGAGATCATTATTTTGTCCTCATTTCTATTGGAGTCATTTTTACAAATCGATTGTAAGAGAGAATTCGAGTATAAGAAAATGAAAGCCTGTGAGAGGGGGAGGGAAGGGAGGGAGAGACAAACAGAGCTGGGGGCGGGCAAGACAGAATAGGACTGGTAATAAATTAATTATATCATCAGCTGCTATTGTTGGTTAATTCAAAGTACGGAGGCCGTTTTTCCCTTTTCATCATTGTTGGTAGCCATTAGTCCTTATTGCGCTGGTTAGGGCTTCGGAGCAAGCCCCTACACTGTTTTCTTCGCCTGCCGTCGCAAACTGCTACAGCAGGATACATACAAATAACTCACTGTCATATTATTTATATTGGTGGCGTATCAGGAAAGCAGGGGGAGGGGAGGGGGCTCACGCCTGACGAACAAAAATCATCGGATGCTTTCTATTCTGAGATTTCGGACAAGCAAGCTAGGGGGAAACCCTAGTCACATTTTTCATGTTCCTATTGTGCCGGGTGTGGGGGGGGGGGGGGGCACATTTCCATTCATTCGATGTGTAAGTAAGAAATGTCAGATTTGGTTTTGGCTGGCACGTAGTAGGGGCACTTGCATTCATGGATAACCACCAATAAATAAAATATTAAATAAAATTTTAAAAAAGTATATTTATATAAGGAATGCCTTGCACGTAATCTCATTTTAATAAAGCCTTTTCTGTTTTGACTTTTAACGGAATAAGGCCAATAAATTTACATTTATAGGTCTATAATAGAAAATTAAATGAAAAAATGAAATTTTTGAAATTTGATTAATATTTTATGAGTAAAGAGAGGTTAAGAGAATTCAGCCAATAGCTGGCTGAATCGAGTCACGTGAGAGGCCGTTCCGCGCGCTAAACCGTCATTTTTCAAAGCAGATGACTACTGTGAAAACAATTCGTACCTGAATGAAATATATGAACTTTATAGCTCTAACATTTGAGCTGCTGTGAGTAAGGGAGGGAGAGGAGGGTGTTGAATTCTCTTAACCTCTCTTTACTCATAAAATATTAATCAAATTTCAAAAATTTCATTTTTTCATTTAATTTTATTTCGTAAGTTCGGTACGAGAATTCAGCCAATAGCTGGCTGAATCGAGTCACGTTCGAGACTTCAAAGCTTTCACAGTAGTCATGCACGTACATGTAAACACATTAGTGACATACCCAAGCATGAGTTAATAACAATCATCTCGGTCTTGTCGTTTCAAAATTGTTTGTCCAAACGACGACTCATTCCGAGTTGGCTTTAGGTAGAATTTCACAAAGGTGGATTCACTTTTCCATCCAGCTTGTTTCAGAATGTCCGCTAAGGGACGATTGTTTCTCTGTGCCGAAGAGGCGGCCGCTGATCTGGTGGAATGAGCTTTGAACTGATCAGTGTCTATTCCAGACACCTTTAACACTGATTTGATCCATCTGGCAATAGTTTGCTTTGATGCCTTCTGATGTGGCTGTTTATAGCAGATAAAGAGTCCTTTCTCTGTTTTCCTCAGGGTTTTGGTTCTGTGAATGTACTCCCTGAGATAGTGCACAATGCAGAGTTTCTTGTCTCCAGGCAAAGCTTTGAGTGTCAATTTTGCACCAATATCCCCAGGGCGACTCTGTTTGAGTAACTCTGTCACAGCTATTTCAACGCGGTCTGAGGTCACTTTCATGTTGTCAAGAGATAAGAACGATAATGTCTGTGTCCTCTGCGCTGTGACAAGGGCAAGTAAGGTACATAGTTTGAGTGTTAATTGGCACAAGGATAATTTGTGTGCTGGAGTCATATTACGAAGATAATTCAGCACCTTTCCTACATCCCAAATGAAGGTATATCTCGGGGTAGGGGTACGGAGGTTAAAAATGCCTCTAAAGTATCTAATGATCCATGGGTGTGTTGTAATTGTATATCTCTCATCATCCAAAATCACGATTGAAGCTAAAGCACTCCTGGCTGTGTTAATGGAACTGTAGCTTGCTCCACTCTTGTACAAGGAATTAAAAAACATAAACAACTTCCCCACCTTTGTATGGGTGCAATTTAATTGACGTTCCAAACAAAACTTTTTCCATTTCCTTATGTAAACCATGTATTGCTGTTTAGTAGATTGTCTCCATCCAGCGGACATTATGCTGGCAGTCTCTTCTGAGAGTCCTTGAGCTATGAAATGGCTGCTCCAACTCTGCAACACAAAAGATAAAGATGAGTGAGAGGGTGGGGTCTGCCCGTGACAGGTTGGGTTAGCAAGGGTCTTTGATTAGGAAGTTCCCAAGGTTCTTCATATAACATGGTACATAGTAGGGGGAACCATGGCTGTGTGGGCCAATTTGGGACAATTAGAATCCCTGTCGCTTTGTCTTCCCGGATCTTTTGGAGGCATTTTGCCACTAAACAGAAAGGAGGGAAAGCATAAAATTTGAAGGCGCCCCAGTCGACAGTGAATGCGTCTACTCTCCATGCCCCTGGGTCAGGCATCCAGGAGAAATAGGTAGGTAGCTGGGCATTGAGTCTTGAAGCAAATAGGTCTATGTCTGGTAGGCCGTATTTCTCAGATATTAGGGAAAACACGGACTTATTCAACATCCACTCTATGTTATCGTTGAACTTGCGAGACAATGAATCTGCTTCCGTGTTCTTACAGCCGGCTAGGTGGGAAGCAGTTATCCATATACCTCTCTTACTACACCAGTCCCAAATTTGCAAAGCCATTTCATCACATGCTTTGGACTTAACACCACCCATATTGTTCAAATATGCTACTCCAGTGGTATTATCTAATCTTAGCAATATGTGTGTATTCCTCATATCTGAGCATAAGCTTTTGAGTCCCAAGCTTGCTGCCAACATCTCTAGATAGTTAATTTCATTTGTTGCGGCCCTTCTTAGCTCTTCCGCATTCCATCTACCCCCTGCCTTAAATGTTAGGTCAGTGGCCCCCCATCCTTGGCCACTGGCATCTGTGCGGATTTCGACTGACGCTTTCTTTCTGTACATAGCATTCGACACCAAATGTGCATGGGACACCCATCAGGTAAGTTCTGCCTTCGCTTTATTGGAGAGAGTCATGCGACGATCAAAATGACCGGCACTTCTTTTAAGCGCCCTAATTTTGTCAATCTCTAAGTATCTGTAATGAAGGGGCCCATATTGCGCTGCTGGCAAGGCAGCTACTATCTTGCCTATCACTCTGGCAACCTCTCGGATGCTTGGTTTCTGTTTGGTAAGCAAATACATGCAGGCTTCTTTAATATCTTCCCTCTTTTGACTCGGGAGTGTAATGCGCATGTTATCTGTGCTAAGATGGAACCCCAGAAAGTCTAACTCAAAAGATGGGTCTAGGACAGATTTTTCTGGGTGAAC
Source organism: Heliocidaris erythrogramma (assembly GCA_025617745.1). Classification (NCBI taxonomy): domain Eukaryota; kingdom Metazoa; phylum Echinodermata; class Echinoidea; order Camarodonta; family Echinometridae; genus Heliocidaris; species Heliocidaris erythrogramma. The sequence goes on from CM046861.1 coordinate 13,873,830, forward strand.
TATAAATCCGAGTTCTTTTAGCAAAGTAGTTGTAGCCTGAACGGCCATGTTTGCATCCACAAAATTCTTTCCCACTATTAACGTGTCATCGAGGTATGCAAGTACTGTGTGGCCCTGCAATCTCAAATATGATAGCACTGGTTTGAGGATTTTCGTAAAGAGGCGTGGAGCCGAGGAAAGGCCGTTAGGTAGAGCTTTGAATTGCCACAATTCCCCATCCCAAAAGAAACGTAAGTATTTGCGAGAAAGAGGGTGAATGGGGATTGAATAATAGGCATCTCGGAGGTCTGCTGAAGCCAGATAATACCCATGTGAAAGAAGGGTCATAGCAGAATGAATGCTGTCCATCTTAAAATGTTGGTACTTTACACTTTTATTCAAGTCTGACAAGTCTAAGATAAGTCGCACCCCACCATTCTTTTTTGGTCTCGTGAAGATTTCTGAAATGAATTCCCCAGGTTCATGTTCACATTTCTCAATGACATTTTTCTGCTCTAGAGATTGGATCTCGCAATCAATTTTAGCAATCTCTTCTGCATTCCGCTTGTAAGGGTAAAGCGGTTTTTCCCTTATAGGGGGAAATTTTTCAGCATCAAACTCTATAATGTAACCTTGAACAGCTTGTAAAATAAAGGGGTCATTTGTAATCTTTTTCCACATGGTAAGAAATGGCTTCAGACGACCTCCGACGATATCAATTGTATTGCCACCTACCTTGTCCGATTCAGGTGGTGAGTTTATCTCTTCCACTGGCTCTGCCTGTGGTGGGATTGGTATTTGCTGTTGTCCTTCGTCGCTGCCGCTGTGGGGGTGAAAGTGTGTGGAGGGTCTCGATCTCTGGATTTCCCCTTCGGGCCCCAAGACTTGCCTAAAAAAGGCTGACCGGCGGAGGTATCATGTCTCTGATTTGACCGACGGTCATCCCGCCCTGGTTGACGGTTGGAACCAGCGTAAGCATGGTAAGGATTCGCACCGCGTGAGGACTCATGTTTCTTGTAGGGGTGGGAGCGATGTTGGTCCTTAGAAATGGATTTTTGTCTCATGATGCCAGACATCGTCTTCCTTTCTTCACTAATTTCCTTGACTTGACGCCCCAAGTCATCACCGAAGAGTAGCTTTGTCACCTTATGTTGTGGTTTACAGAGATGGTGGAAAGCAGAGTTCATGTCGGGTTTAATACAATCTTTCCTCATGCAGTTAAGAGAGAAATTTGCATCACAAAGTAATGCCAAAGCATCCTGTTGTTCCTCTGACATGTCTGAGGAGTCAGTACTAGTAGGGAGTGAGTGAGCGAGAGCATTAATCCCTTTCAAAAGTGACGTTTGTATCATCTGCAACTTTAAGTCCCGGCGACGTGTGCTCGTCGTTATGCTTTCCCAGATAGTGGGATTGACTTTCGGAGTTTCCAAAGGGAAACAATTTGCCGGACATAAGTAGCGGTCAGCTGCCTCCTCTAGTTGCTTCTTATCCAGTTTTTGACCCATCATGAAAGTGATGGTGTCTGCTAGTTCCTCGTTGAGGGGCTCCCCAATTCCTGTCGGGGAAGCAAACTTTTGGGCCATTATTGGAATTTTATTCTCGGCAGCTTTGTCTCTATCTCTTCCCTGACTATCAGCTTGATCAGCCATGCCCATGGAAAAAACGCTTTCAGCGTCATCATAATCACGACCAGTACGATCAGGGCGATGGCTTGATAAAAAGTTAGCAACACTACCGTTATCAGCAAGATCAATAATAGCGGGCGATCGTCCACAAGGGCTTAAAATACGACGGGATTCAACACAATCCTCGCGTTCAACGTCTTCAGCTTCATTGAAAATGCTCATGTTGTCATCCTGGGCAGGTTAATGGGTCCGTTTCTGAGGACGATCCAACGATTCAACATGCTCAATAACCCTCTCGAACATGGATTCAAGTCTGCTCAGTCGCGTGTCAAACCCGGGGTGAACCACCTCCGGTGGCGGGGGCACGGCCGGAGCGGCCGTCGTAGCTTGAGCGGGAGGGTCAGGCTTCGCCTTCCCCTGCACCGCGGGCGGAGGAGCCTGGGGCTTTCCGCCGGAAGAGCTTGCCCCGGTCTTCCTCGTGGGGTGGGCTGGACAGGTTTCGGCTTACTCGAGTCCGAAGTCTTTTTGGTAGTCTGTTTCTTCCTGGACTCCTGAGCAGGGCTTGCCTGAGGCTCACCCAGCTCCTTATCTGTCGATTTTTTCTTTTTATCCTTTGATTCCGCCATGGTAAATTGATAGAAAACTCGAGAAAATTCCCAAAGAATTTTTTCACGTCTTGACGGTCCTGCGATTGGAAACGATGATGACGGTTTAGCGCGCGGAACGGCCTCTCACGTGACTCGATTCAGCCAGCTATTGGCTGAATTCTCGTACCGAACTTACGAAATAAAACATGATATCAAATATTCTGATTTAGAAAAATAAAGACAGCATTTTATTATCATTATTCTTTTGTTTTTCTCGGCATTCCCGTCAGATATCGCAGTGTAGAAGATGTTTCGTCCACGCCCCCCCCCCCCCCCCCCATCACATAAATATTTCACAGCGAAATACAAACATCTCTCTTGGCTCCCTCTCCTCCCTGGTGCAGTTAGAGTTGATTCCTATCTGTTCTGGGACATAAGTTTATATTTGAAGGGACAGTGTCAAGATTTTGCCCTTTACGGCTTTACCAATTATATAAGCGATGTACAGAAAAAATGAAAAGGAAATAGAAAATACAAACATCTTGATAAAGACTATAACCTTTCCCTCCGGGCCGATCGACATGTACCATAATATATACGCGTGCTTTATTTCGGGACTTAAGCACTTTTCATTTGGTCTAAGAACCGTTCCTCAAGACCACCTCGCGAGGTGGTCTTCTGGAGCGCTCCAGAAGAACGCTTCCTGGACCACTTGAGCATTCACACTCACCTGGGAACCGCTCCTGAGGAACGGTTCTTAGTTAGAGCGCTCTAACGAATTAAGTGAGTGTGAAAGAACTCTTAAATTTCCCCAATATTATGAAAGAGAGGGAGAGGGGGGGGGGGGGGGATGAAGTATAATTGCAGTGTGTAAATTTCATCGATCGATGGTAGATTCCTGCGGTGGAATGTCGAACCATATTGCCTATAGGTTACTCTGCTTTGAAGATTATGAAGATTTTGTACATGTATTTGTTTACAAAATAACTTAAGAGGTGCTCTAGAAGTTCAGTTGCCGTCAGACTAATCAAATTTTGAAAGGTGACCCCCCAGAAAAATAGTTCCCTTTTAATAATGTAAGATATGCTTCCACTTCCGCAAGCATGTTTATACATGTACAGTTACAGTAAAAGATGACTTTTTATATGACATTTCTAAATTTACATTTAAAAAAAAACAGTCTAGCTTTAATATCAACATTGATTAACTTACAAATGTGCCTCCAGCTATCAAACTTTTGCACTGATTTTATTCACATACCCACAAATATTCTGTAATTAATACAGTTAAAAAATAAACAGACCAATTTATCAAATATTCATTTGAATACATGAGAATTGAATCACACACTAAGTTAACTCCACAACTTATCCATCATTCACTGCCTGAGAAGATGACCAAAAATATCTACCAGCATCACAAATAATAGTCAACATTCAGAAAGAAATATTCTTCTTTTTTTCAAATGTATTGTTTATTATGACAATATGAGTAGCTTGCAACAACAAAAAAAAAAGATTTAGTGTAGAAATATATGTTTCGGAAATTTTAAACTGGCATACATGTAGCTATACATCAACTTGATTTAAGTCTCCAATTTTCATCAAAACTCGATATCTAACAATGGCAAATTGGCAATCACACACAAAATTCATTACTAATCATTTCATGATCTGGAATGGTTAAGGATAAGACAGGTTCTTGTGTAAAATTGAACTGCTTAGCCATTCATAATGCAGTATTTTAGATAATGATTATCAGCACAATCTTGATTATTGTCCAGTACAGGCCAAGCACAATATCTTATAAATAAAGTAAATTAATACATATTCAACAGTGAGAATTTGACTATTCTGAAATGACATGATTGAACATTTTCCTCCATGATAACTTTTCTCAAAATATACACACTTATACATCCTAATTCTCTCATGTATATAGCCCAATACAGTAAGGGTTAAGCATGCTTAACCCTTACTGTATTGGGCTATTCAAGCTCCACTCTGACTGGATCAAGATCAAGGCCGTGACATGACCAAACGCTGCAAAATTTTTCACTGACCTCAACAATCGTGTAAAGAACACAAGTCCATCATTTTTTTTATTTACAGCTTTATTTTTTATTAAATATTATAATTTATGCACATTATATGAATAAATATACATTTAGTTTGATAATCAAGTAATGAAAGGCCTGGAGATATAATTTTGATGCACTAAGTCCTTTCCAAACCTTTTTTTTTTTTTTTTTTTTTTTTCAAAGTTCAAATTTCATTTTATTTTCCACATATCTCTTTTATCAAGTAGGCCTACATAAACAATAATGCACAAGATCGTAACAATAAAGGTTTTCCCGCCCAATTTCGTCAAAATTGCATCCGATTTAACGATGCGATCATTAAATTTCAAGCAAATTTGAATGATCACCGAGATCAACATTCAAAAAGCTAACTAGTTCATTCAATTTAATTTTATTAGCATGCGATTTCATGATTTTCACACAAGTCCTTTCCAAACCTTAGAAATATTATTACATAAGATAACATTTTGAAATGGATATCAATTCTTATGTATTATATTGTTTTACGAAATTCAACTTTTTATTGTCTTTTTTTTAATGTTTCAGAGTGTTATCTGAACCAATATTCAGTTAGAATGGACGATAATTATAGCTTGAAGAAAATATGGGTGATATAGGAGGAACATGAGGAAATGCAGTTTCCCTTTTGTTTTGTACACAATGTGTTACATACAAATGCCATAGAAAACAGATACTGAAAAAATGACTTTCATATCAATGAAGCAAATTCGTAGAATATCTAATAATCTGGGGAGCGACAACTGTTATAAGCTACTGAAATCCTTGTATCTGATTGGCTGAGAGCAAATTTGTCAGTAAAAATCACTGACAAGACACTTGATGAAATGCTCCCCAGGGCTCATTAGTTTTGTTCATAGCAAAGGTGACAATGTTCCATCTCTATTCATCCTCAGTGAACATAAAAAACTATGAAACCTTCCTAAGATCATGGAAGAATTCTCTGATGAATTCCCATGCTTAAGTAATACGAATAATACAAGTACAATCTAAAAGGTTTCATTTATGATATTAAAAAGCGTTGCGTTTTTTTTTTAAAGTAGGCTATGAAAGTAAAAAATATGATTTAAGCCGAATTCAGCAGAAAGACAAAAGCAGAAAGACAAAAGCAGACAAAAATATCGATGTATTTGCCAGAAACTAAATATTTCACAAATGTACATTATTATTATATACTCATAAATGCATAAGGTAGTCATACATGTATGCCACTTCATTGAGAAGTTTCCTTCCAACTGCTGTTCGTCTATGGAACTCCCTCCCTGCCCATGTTGTAGGAAACTTTTAAAAGAATGGTTTTCAAGCTTTTAAATGCAGAATATATGGATACCTCCTTGATAAGACATGAATTCTTGTTTGTACTTGTTTATTTGATAGTTTTTTAATAAAAAGGTCATTCATTTTGAGTAGCAGTGAACCATTTGGTCTGGCCACTGAAGCTCCCAGTGAGAGTATGCTCTTTTATGTTTAACGTATCCGTAAATGTCATATGTGACTATTGTTCACGTTATGCATTGTATCTATACGCAAAATACATGTCAAGTACGAGTATTTCACATAATCTTGCTTGAGATTTTTAGTTTTTTATTTCAGTTCAGCTTATTTATTTCAATCATAAAAACAATAAAAAAGTAGAATATAAAAGTAACATGAGTCAATCATGATTACACATTTGCAAATCATGATGAAATGGGAGACTATAAGGCTATAAAATGTATGTAAACAATATCTACTAATTTCACAGGTTTTGCAGACAAAAGGTATCAGGTTTTCATCTCATATTTCCTCTACCACTCACATCTAGAAAACGAGTACATGGTGGGATTTACGCCTACTCTTGATATTGCATACATATAAAGGGCTGTTCACATTTGTCCAATAACGATAAAGATAACGAGATTTTGAATTAAAGGCACACCCTACTTTACAGGCCTACTACTGTATGGTGTGGACGTGTGAGAATGCTCATGTCTGTAAATAGTACGGCAGCTCTAAGGTGTATCTTTAATGAAAAGTCTTGTTATCTTTAATATTATCGGATAAATGTGGCCAGCCCTTAATAATGGTGTCAGTGTCCAGTGTATACTAAATGACTGCATAAGAATGGTTCTGTATGTGTACATGTACACTATACAACAAGAGATTAGATATTTTATCAATATCTTTGGCATACAGCTGGTGAATATCTTTGGCATACAGCTGGTGAAAATCTAAGCAAACATGATATTTGAACTGCAAACAATTTTTGCAACATCCCCAGACACTACTTTGTGGGGTTTTTTCTCCTGGGGGGGGGGGGGGGGGGGGGTGTTTCACAAGAGTTAAGATTTACTTAAAGTCATGCGTAAGTACCAATGCGCATACAGTATTAAACGTGTAATCTCATTGGTAGATTACCCAATAGCATGCATCCCCCTGGGCATGATCGGACCAATATGGTGATGTGTCATATACCGCACGCAACTAGGAATTTAAGTGCGACTTTAAGTCAAACTTAACTCTTTGTGAAACGCTCTTTGTGAAACAGGCTTATACGCAAACATGATATTTGAACTGCAAACAATTTTTGCAATATCCCCAGACACTACTTTGTGGGGTTTTTTTCTCCTGGGGGGTGTTTCACAAAGAGTTAAGTTTGACTTAAAGTCACGCGTAAGTGCCAATGCGCATACAGTATTAAACGTGTAATCTCATTGGTAGATTACCCAATAGCTTGCGTCCCCTGGGCATGATCAGACCAATGCGGTTACGTGTCATATACCGCACGCAACTAAGAATTTAAGTGCGACTTTAAGTCAAACTTAACTCTTTGTGAAACACACTTTGTGAAACAGGCTTATACGCAAACATGATATTTCCGCGAACCCCCCCTGGACAAATAACTACCAATAATTATAAAACGGGTTCAAGAATGTAGCCATCCTGATTGGTCAAATAACACCATGTGAATGATGTGACCGTGCAAAAAAATATAACAAACGGCAAAAAAGGCTCTAAAGCACGGCTGAGCTGCCCGTACGCGTACCTCTGGTGCGTGCAAACTTAAAACGCAATGATATCACGTAGTTTAATTGTCATTTTAGCGCAGGGATTACATGACTTTTGTTGGCTGCGCTTCTGTGATGTCATCCAGGAAAGCAAAAGCGATTCTATGGGGTTCGTAACCATTTTTATACACTTCATAATTATATTGCCAACCCGTTTCATAAAACTATTTATACATGGTTGTGAGTTTGTGCATTAGAGCGATCTGGCAACACGCAGGTTTTTATCATGGTGTCAAACACACTCGGCTTGCGGCTTGCGCCTCGTGCGTATAGTATATACACCACGATGAAACCTTTGTGTTGCCAGATCGCACCAACGCACTCCCAACCATGTATTAATAGTATACTAACAAATTACTGGCAGTTGAAGTGTTTTTCTTTGGCAACAAAACAAATCTTCCAACACTGGCAATTTTACTTCAGAAGTTTAGAACAGCAACTGTTTTTATATCTTAACAACGAAATAAGATAACTAAAAGTTGAAATCAAAAACATTTGCATCATATACATGTACATTCATCTTTAATGTAAGCAGCATTGGGTCTTGCAAAGCTTGAATGAACGCTGAAAGGGATAATCAATAATAATGATAATGGTAAGTACATGTATGACTATAAAATCAATCTCTAACATTTATGGCAAGGTTTGGATATCAGTGTTGCAGATCCCAGCTCATGCTAATGGGCCATTGTTTATAAAGTGAAACAATCATGACCATCTAATGTTGCCTCATTGCAGGAAAGTCAGATTACATGCTATTGATTTTTTATATCACCAGTTTCTTACATGAAAAAGATTTCCCTATCTTTGACAAGAAAAAAATAAATTACCCCTGCTGTTTCTACAGAGACATAATATAAAAAAGACCCTTTTTTTGAGTGGACACACATGTATGTGACTGACCCAGTTTTCAACTCTAAAAGAAAAGAATGTGCACTCGTTTATGGAAAATTGCTTTCAAATCGTTTATATAGCAATCCAATCATACAGCACTGAAAAGTGGAAACTTGCAATCCAAGAGAAATATGAGAAAAATACATGTAGGTTTGAATACCAACAAATAAGACCCTTTTTCGCGCGAGGCCACACAAGTGACCAACCAAATTTTGACCTCTGAAGAAAATAATGTAGTCTCATTTAAAATAATCACCCTCCTTCTGTTGGGGGTAAGATTGTTATTTAAAAATCCAAAATGGGGGAATTCTACTCCAAGACAAATACTACAAAATGAATTAGGTTTAAAGTGAACAATTATTTAGGATTTTGGTCACACACCTGACTGAGAATGGCCCTTATAAGCTTTCAGCAAGAATATTCTAGAATCACTTCGCAAATTCAACACCTTTGCCACATCAGTGATATGACACCAACCTATAAATGTGGACTTCACCTTCATTTTGCATAAACATGTAATATCATACAATGTGCTAAACTCTAAATTTCTACAGTATCATAATACCTCTGTTCTTGGGGGTTCATTGGAGCCCTCTCCTCTTCGGATGAAGTCTCATCGCGCCTATCTACGAATCTTACCCTTAGATAATACAGCAGCTTCACCAACCCATGAGCTAGGAACACCGCTACGACAATCCCGATCATGCTCGCCACTGCGATGCCCGGGTCATCTTCAAAATTGATGATTGGGTAGATGTAAGGTTCACCGAACGGATCCGTCCCACCGGCAGCCCAGTAGATAATGGCAAAGAGGCCGTAGATGCCGAGATAGAGGGCAGGGTAGAGGACATGGAGGAATTTGACGGTAACCTTGGTGATGAAGAGATCGAGGAGACAGAAGACGCTGGTGAAGAGATGGATGCTCATGTCCAGGTAGAGTGGTGGTTTTGAGTCGTTCGGGATCATGGGACGAAGGATTGGCCAGTAGACCAATGTGACGATGATGGAGGCGGTGATGGAGATGTTGAAGAGAAGCCACTGCAACTGATGACGAACTCTGTGAACTACAAAAACGGCCAAGACACAGACAATAATGAAGTAGGCCAGTTTAGTCATTGGCATGTATTTAAAAGTTGGAGCAAAGGGCCAACTCAGAAATATGCTCTGTTCTGTCTAACATAGCAGCAAGGATTGCATTCAAGGTGATAGAGATGATATCATACATGAGTCGACTGCTTTGTTATTTGGGGTTTTGTACAGAAACCAGGGTGTGTGGAACAGACCCTGTCAGATTAGCTATATCCTACATGTATATTGGTTCAGGCAGCAACTCGCAAAACAGCTCTGAATTCTTTGTGATTATATTGACACATTGGCAACTGTTAATATTAAAACAGCAATTCAAGTGGATAGGCGTGAACTACATTGTACATGTAAGCTACAGCTTCATGTAACAATGCCCCAAAGGTTAAAAAACCCTCTTCTCTTCAGTGGTACTAGACTGTACATCAAAATCAACAAGACTCTGATGCATTCAGAAACAAGTCTCTTTGGTGATGAAAAAAAGGAGCAATAAAAAAAGGCAAGAACTCACATTTGTTCTGTGAATCATCCCTTCCCCTGCGATCCAAGACAAAATTCAGAAAAACATTGATGCTAGCAGTGCAGAGATAGAGAGTTACAATGATGTATGTCCAGTCGGTCAGATAAATGAGGAATTTAACCCCAAAGATTCCTTGACTGCTCGTGACAATGAAGAAGATGAGGAACCCAAAGAAGTAGCCACCAACCACGAAGCGGTAGAAGCAATAAATAAAGAATGGCATGCCATCCTGGATGATAAAAAGATTTGAAGCAGAAATGGAAGATAGAATATTATAGAATAATCCAACCCTGGTAATTACATGTAGATGATTTGCATGAAAGCAGAAAAATTAGAAAAACAGGATGGTGAAAGTTTGAAAGAAATCGGACAAGGAATAAGAAAGTTAATATGGATGTAATCGTGTTTGAAAACTGAGATCACTACATCTATGCGAATCTCAAATTGGCAATTTGGTGAGTCGATTGTGACATACTTGCGGACAACTAATTTGCTGTTTTCTTCAAAGCGCCTTTACCCTTGGAGCAGTACTCAAAATACATTGGAGATGGCATATTGTTACACATGTACATGCAGGTCCTCATGAAAGAAAAAGATCCTACATTTTTGAAAAAAAAATGACATTTTAGTCATTTGTGTGTTGGAGCCAATGGGGAGTTGTCTGCTACTTCATCATAGACATAGTGGCAATACCTATTCGGCCAATTTGAAATTCCCATATGTATAGTGATCGTAACTTTAAACAAGAACTTCCTTCAATATTGCTTGTCCGATTTCGTTCAAACTTTCACCAATCTGCTCCTCTGATTTTTTCCACTTTCTCTCAGAGCAACTTGCCATTAAGTTTGGGTTTCCCTTGAACAAACATGATTATGTAGAAACATTTGGATATGTCACAGATCTACATGTACAGTAATTCAAAAGATTAAAGCCATCCTGATGAACTATTTTTTTCAACAGTGTACGTAACAATCATTATGACAGTTTTACTCTTGTAAAGTTGTAATTTCACCAGCTACCACATGAAGTGCAGTTCTACCACTCAGATTCTCACATTGTTACTTTTTTCTTCTCTCTCTCTTTCCCTCTGGTTTTCTTCCAATACATTTTGCCACTAATCTTTCCTCCCCCACCCCCACCTGTCTAATGCTAACACTAGTAACAGAAAGAATGACTATAATATACTGTACCTGGCAACAGCAGACATCACTTATTTTGGGGCATGTTAATGTGAAATCTGCAATTGTGCACTTGCAACAACGTCGGCCAGCACCAGATCGCTCACTGAAATCATCATTCACATCAGCATGTCCATCTAACGTTATTGGTCTAGTTTCTCCACTCATGACTAGTTCCTCATTCAGCATGTTCAGGGTTGGCACTCGGGGCAGCAGCACTACAGTACTAGTGACAGTACCATGGCATTACCAGTAGTATGTAATTTCTTCTTCCTGATGTCTGTCTGATGAGCAACCGCAAGCTGATTCATCTGTTCATTTCAATTTTGATGATTTATTCTGTTATTTAGCTTTAATTGTAGAAATGTAGGCGTTGCATACTACTAGTACTGCATGATCATGACTGCCTACAATCCCTAATTGCATGCAACCCACTCGCTTAAGTTATTGCGGGAGAGATGGAGCTGCTACTAACTGTTACACACTGTTACACATGTAGTCTGCAAGATCTTGTTATTTAGCTGCGGGTACCAGAATCAATACATTCGCAGCCTGATCCGTCGGGGTGGAAGAAGCCAATTTAGCCTTTAGAGGTCGGGGTCGTACACAATCAAGTCAAACGTCTGAAATCTGTAGCGAGTTCAATTCTACTTTTCTATACTAAGCCCACATACATATTATTGTAATGTGCCTAGTAATACGAAGAACATGTCCAACCTAGATTAGACTTATTCATGAATGAATTCCTGGTTGAATTCGAGTGCTTGACCACCGAGAGGCTGCCGTAGATCTGGATCTCCGGAGGATGGTAGGATAATGGTATAAAACTTAGTATACTAATAGACGGAGAGAAGTCAATCTGCTATAGGCCTACTTCGTAGTACATGTACGTTATAATGCTACATGTACGACCATGGAGTGGAACTTTTCACCTCTCCTTGCTATGAATTGAATGTGTACATAAACATGATAAGTGAATGTGTGAAGAAGAAGGCTTAAAAAGTTGTATGAAATTTAAAACTATTAAAAAGTCTAGGAAACCCCTATACATCCCAGAGTCTCAGCTACCATAGTTACTTGTATTAAACACGGAAAATTCAGGTACTCGTAACCGGTACATCAATGGTTACTACTCTTTTGTTTCGTGCTAGGAGAAGTTGGCCAGACCCTCTTTGTATACTATGCTCTTTATCTCCACATCCCGTGATGTAGACAAATATCTCCCCGCCCCCCCCCCCCCCCCCCCCCCATACCCATGGAGGGATAGGCCGGGATAGGCGACAGACATGCAGGGGGTGCAGGGCTCGTTCTGTGATCCGGGGGGGGGGGGGGGGGTATGTCTCCTTGAGGCCATGACTTGCTGAAAAGTCGAGAGGTTTTTGATATCCCATTCAGGGAAACCCGTGAAAAGGGGAAATTCCCGTAGAAACCATTAGAGGTAAAACCAGCAGAATCTAGTGGTTTCTTCCGGTCCATTTTCTTCTGGTTTGACCCAGTAGAAAACCAGAAGGAAATTCTACTGGTTTCAATATTATGGAAAGTGAATAGATTCCAGTAGAAAACCATAATTAAGAAAATTCTACTGGCCTTTATCAATATGGAAAGTGAACTGGATTCCAGTAGAAAACCATTAGATAATTCGATCCAGTCGCATGCAAAAACAGTAGGAAAATTCTTTATACTGGTTTTCAATGGAAGCCGGTGAGAAGATTCCAGTCAACTTGACTGAGTTCCATATTTAAGGGACGTTTACTGGTCCATACAAAACAATAGGAAAATTCTTACTGGTGTCAATTGAAAGTGGGTAGTTTCCAGTAGATATATAAGGAACTTATTCCGAGTGCAAGTCCAACAGGCCCGTAACTATATATTTGCGGGGGGAGGGGGGTTCAACATTGGAAAAAGTGGACCTTTCTGAGGGAGCGAAGCGACCGAGTAGGGATGGCGGTGAGGGGTCAGGGGGCGTGCCCCTCGAAGGGTAAGGGCACGAGCGTAGTCAGAATTATGTTACAGGGGGTGGGTCAAAAAAACTTGGTGAAGCCCAATCATAGGCTGTGTATAGGATTCCAAATACTGCGAGTGAGCAAAGCGATCGAGAGAAAAATAAAAATGTACTTTTAAACGGTAAAATTTTATTTCATTTGTGACCAATAGGTTGTTGCCATATGCAGGAATCATTCATATTAATAAAGTTTTTAGGAAGTTAAGCGAACGGGGGGTGGGGGTGGCACTTTGCTGTTGTTCTTTTAGTAGCCCTACTATCTGGGCGCCATGGCGATAGGGCAGTGACGTGCCCGAAATTGTCATAACATTCAATATTCATGGACCTCGCTGCATGAAACTATCTCGTTTATAAGGTGTGCGAGCGAGCGAATCGAGCGAGGAAAAATGAACTTTACTTTGCTGTTGCTCATTTCAATATTTCTTTGACGAAAGGCGTCGTACCTGACCGAATGAAAATTGCTTAAGTCATTCCTATTTTTAAAAAAGGTAATAAAAAAAGTGTTCAAATTGACTATTTGATTATTTTCCGCCTTCCTCTCTCCCCTTTCACGTGACCCCCTTGTGCGCCCTCCCCTATCTAAGCCAGTTGGTATATGGAAAAGTTTTAAAGTTTTTAACCTAAAAATCACTATTCTGATGTCACTTTATATAGAGAATTGTTTTCGCCTTATGATCTCGCCAGCTTGGGGGGGGGGGGGGGGTTCGAACCCTCTGAACCCCCCCCCCCCCGCCTCGTTACAGGCCTGCCATGGATACTACAAACGAATTTGAATAAATTTTTGAATGACGCTTTGAAAAAATTGATTGCAACGTGACATAACGTACAAAATTCGAAAATGAATGGTGAAAGACGACATTGAGTAATTATAGGTTTGCCAGATTAGGAAGTTACGGGAAAAAAATCAAAATCAAATGTATTAAAATAGATGGAAAGACCGATATTTTATCACGTTATCTTCCCTTTCCATCATCTCTCCCCTCGCTTCTTCTTCCTTTTTATTTATCTTTTTTTTTTCTTCAAGCGGACCTCTGCTCGCCAACGGGGGAGGGGGCTGTCCAATTACTTATAGGGACTAAGACCAGTATAAACTATATAGTAGGAACCAGTATTATCATCTGAACTATTTTGACCTTGGAATATTATTCCATTCTTGTACTACTTAAGGCAAGAGGTAATAACAACAAAGCTACTCTGGTGGGTCTGCAATACTTCCAATGTAATACTTCCAATGTAAAGGCATAGGAAATTTGAAGACTGCATGAAGTGTATTTGGAGTTATGATAGCATCGTCCATGTATTGAATGAACATGTTTCAGTTCCTGGTTAGTGTTTCCGTAATTACTGTTTAATTACCTGTAATTGATACCAGTGAATGAATTGTAATCGTTTGTTGACCCATCTCTGTTTTGGGGAAACATTTTCACTGTACAATACACTAAATCATCAATAATGAAGAAATGTGGATATTTAAATGAATGATCTGAAAGCATAAATGTACTGCAAATTTAAATAAATCATATTCACAGGGGTGTCGATCCATGTTCATGATTGGGGGGATGAACGGCGAGGTACACTGGCGTAGACAGGGGGCACAAGGGGGCCATGCCCCCCCCCCCCCTATTCAGCCACTATAAAAAAAAAAGCGGGGGAAGTGAGAGAAAATGACCTACAAAGGCGTTACAAGCCGTTATCTTTCTCTCAAAATTTGCTAAAACGTCAAAGTTTTCGCGCTTCGCGCGGGAAGGGGAAAATAACTCTCCTCTCCCTGTACCCACTGTTACATACAGTGAAATGTTTATTTATTTATTTATTTATTTATTTATTTCTGATATTTATACAGGGTGGCTCATATCACCAATTTGGTGGTCTACCATGAGGCCCTGTTTGGTAACAATAAAACAAATAACATAAACAATAATCAATATATATAAATACACAAGCATAAACACGTATAATACACATTAATCGGTATCCTCATTAGTTAAGTAATCATTCAGTAATATTCATTGACTATTTACAAGAATTTTCGAATCGAATTTTAAATTAAGGATTATTAGCATTGTAAACTGTGAAATAATCAAATTAAAATATGGATGATAACCACACCTCAAAATGAGGGGAAAATAATTAATTAACCAAAGAAGTTGCTATGCATAATATCCCCATATAGTTCACAGCTTACATGTTGAGTCCACATATTGTTTGCTACTAGCCGTTTCCTTTCTCTCAGATTTGCTAAAACGTCAGAGCTTTCGCGCTTCGCGAGGGAAGAGGGAAATCCCCCTCCATGCACCCATCCCTATTACAGTGCAGTATTACGTCGAAAATAACTGAAAAGCAGCCAGGGCATCAAACTAACTTTCAGCCTAAAAAAAGTGTTACGAGCAGTTATCTTTCTCTCAAGTTTGCTAAAACGTCAGAACTTTGGCGCTTCGCGCAGGAAGGGGGAAAAGAAAAATCATAATCTTTATACGGATTACGCACCCCAAAATCCGCATGCAGGTTAATGCACTAGAAATCTAGTTTTTGGAGGTTTGAAATGCGAAAATTTTCGAAAGCTCGGTCGCTTTGCTCCCTTGCATAATTATTATCTTTCAGGATCTCGTAATTTCTTAATAGCTTAAAGGGTTCAAAATTTGAAAAAATAAAGATGTAATTGCTTTGCTCGCTATATGATGTATGTGTCATATGACTCCTGCTAAATAATGCGCCCCCGATGTAGGATAAAGTGTATAAAACAGCATTTGCAAAGGTTCAACTTTTGAAAGAAATCTCAACTTCAGGTATAGCCTTGCTGAATTTCTCGACTCTTTTAATTCTCAAGCCTTTCAGGGTTTTCGTTAGTTTTGCTCCCGATTGTAGAAGTGAGTGAATAGAAAACCGCTTATTAATGTATAAAATTCGAGCTTCTCTACCGCTCAATTGCGGTGGTCAATTGCAAAATTTCCTGGGTAAAATGCACAAAAAAATGCGCTTTTTAGGGTTAAAAATTGAAAATTTTGCCGCTCAGTCGCTTTGCTCCTTCGCTGACGAAGATAAGTTTGGGCACTCGGGGTTGGGGGGGGGGGGGTGGGGGGGGGGGTTTACCAGGGTTCCATAATCCCTAGTATCATGAACACGGATCGACACCCCTGTGCCCCCTATTGAAAAATCCTGGCTACGCCTGTGGGTATCCCCCTCCCACACCAGGAAATTTTCAAAAATTTGTCTTTGTCTTAGATATTTTCGCATTCATATTATCGCATTTCTTATTTCCTTATAAGGAAAATAATAGGAGAGGGATGAGCAGGGGCTAGGGGCGTCGCTAGAGGACCAGGGGGGGGGGGGTGTCACTAACCCTAACCCACTCAAAATTTTTGTCAAATGCGCCACCTCTGTCGGCAAAAAACAAGGAGGGGAAAATGGAACGGGAAGAGGAAAGAGAACAGAAAGAGGAGAAAAGAGAAAGGAGAAGAAAAAAGAAAAGAAAAAAAAAAAGAAGAGGGAAAGGAAAGAAAAAAGAAAGAAAAGAAGGAAAAGAAACGGGAAGGAAAGATAAAGAAGGAAAAACTGGCCATTGTGATGCTCGTTCGCTTCGCTCGCTCGCAAGAACACTGGAATTTATAGTTACATTTTCACTACGAAAAATTTGCTCGCTGGCAAAAAGTTAGAAAGTGAAAAGTTGATATTCGGGCAAAAGGCAGCCCCTACGGCAATGGGATGCACTCCCCCCCCCGCCCCCCCCGAGGATTTTCAAAGTTCCGATATTTGGGCAACCACCACTTCATATTCGGGCAGCCATGCAGGGGTCAGAATATACCTACATATTTGGGTAGCGAGGTTCCCAGATAATTCTGTACATTTTCACTACGAAAAGTTATTTTACAAATTTTGCTCGCTCGCTTCGCTCGCTCGAACACGTTTAGAAATTGAAAGGTTGATATTCGGGCAAAAGGACCCCCCCCCCCTTTGTAAAAATGGGCCCGTATGATCAAGATCTATACATCTTCGCCTTCCTTTTATTATCATTTGTGTGTGTAGTCTTATGAGAGAGAGAGAGAGAGAGAGAGAGAGAGTTGACCGTGAATATGTCACAATCTACTCATCAAATCGCCAAATTGAGATTCGCATAGATTGATAGTGATTTACTTTGTCAAAAGTCACAACTTTCTCTATTCTTTCACACTTTTACGTTACGAGAGAAACATTGAACATAAAATTTTGTGCGCCTTGCTCAGATAGCTATACACTGTGCTATACCGTATACGCTAGAGGGCGTTTCAAAAATCAAGATGGCGGAATTTGCAAATGTGAAAGATTCACAAAATGTAGAAATGGAGGAAGATAGAGAGCTGGGCAATACTGATGAAGAATCAAGTGGCAGCAGTGATGATGACGCCGATGACCAAGAGATAATTCAGCTTTTAGAGGAGGTAAATACTATTTATATTCAATATTCAGTGTCATGTGGAACGATTTGGGGGCGATTATACAGTCCCACGTAGTTATTTTGATGTCATTCATGTTTGTAAATTGTAGGCCTAGACCGAAAGCTTCAGTCTCTGTTCGTCGGGTGTTCCACTGGACTACGTCTTGCTTCACTACAGTCTACACCTCCTTACATAGACTGAAGTTCGTCTCTCACTCTGTACCAGGGACTAAGGACTAGAAATGAATTTTTCATTTTCCAATAAATAATGCATTATTTTAATAAAATAAACAACTCAGAAGGCATGGAAGGAGAACAACGGTAATAATTAGTTACGCTTGACACTGCTTGAATAAATTTCTTACCCCAAATTCCTCGTCTGGTACACGAATCTGATCATTTGAAGCATGAAAGTTGCACGTCAGTATAGCGAGTCGCTGACAGCCATCTTGGTTATAATCACATGACCCACTCCCGGGTACATTTCTGTAAAATAGTTGGTATTTTCTGTCGCATGTACTAAAGGTATGGGGGGGAAAATAAGATAAATATTTTAAATACTTGCTTTCAAATTCAGCCCTTAAAAATCTCACTCCTACCTCAAATGGCCGTTAGGAAGAACTTTTGATATTTACAGCAAAATCCAAAGTCAAAATCTTGTCCAAAACCGGAGAAATCCCCGCCGATTTGTTTCGCGATCGCGTGTTGTTTACAAACTGCCGATGTCTTAGACTAAAATCGGCCAATATAATTTTTGTCCACGAAGAAACTCGGGATCGCAAGGGCACATCGATCTTTACGATCGCGCACACAGAAAATCGGAACTTTTCCGTGTACGCCATAGGGACCGAATTTTTGAGGACAAAACTCTTTTGGCGAGATGTCAGCGCCCGCGGCGACCAGGAAATGTACACAATGACTCCGATAGCTCGTTTCGCGAGAATCAACAGTAAATTGCGGATTTCATTTTTGTAAATATCTTTTCCAACATTGGTGAGTTGAATTTATTGTATTTCTTGGATATTTTGGGGTCGGTTTTTGAAAATTAAATGCCGATTTTGAGTGAATATTGGTGACTTTTGTGCAGTGGTGTTTTAAAAAGATGAGGTGTATGACTGCCTACATTATACACACGAAGTATAGGAATGTACCTATGAGTGACATGACCCGGAAGTAGGCCTAGTCGGAAGCGTATAGAGGTTGTGTAGTAAAGCAGCGAATTACTCAGTCAGTCAGTGCGAAGCTTGAGTTCAAACCAGAGTAAGTCCCAAATTTTGTTAATTATCTGTATATTTTTTGGTTTTTTTTATTATTTATTGAAATATGAGAACACTAGCACCATCTATGTGAATTTTTAGAGAAAGGGGATGGCTTATTGGGATGAAAAATCAGATCCCCCTTTTCCATGTTTTCGGGGGGATTTTGCTCATAGGTCATGTATTGTAGATCCCCTTATGTACCGGGAAGGTTGGGTAGCCGTCTGTGTAGGAGGAGAAGGTAAAAATAAGAAAATGTTAAAGACTCCTCCGAAACAGACGGTTTTCAGCTGTCTATCATGTTTGTCGTGTTGGTGATGTATTTAAAGGCGATCAAGTTTTACTACTGGGCGTTGTGGCGTGCGCCTGTAATCCAGCTAGGCCTACCAGTGGAAGTTATAAACTGATTCAGCGGACCCAGGTTCGAGACTGAGTCACGTCTTTCGGATGGTGACGTTAAAGGTCGGTCCCAGACGTGCATGTAAATAATAAATCATATCTGATTGATACACGTCTGTAAAAACCCAATTACACACACACACACACTACTACTCACTCATAGGCCCTTGCCTATGTGGGACTGTGTCCAACATTCACTGTTGCAGCAGTCAAAAGCAGACAACAAAATTGCTCTAGGCCTAAACAAGATTTAATTTTCTTAAATTTGCTAGATTACCTGATTCAGGGACTCTTACTTTGCCACAAATGTATTGTAGGGATTCAGACTTGAAAGTGAAATTTTAAATAATTATTTTCCTCTCCTGTATGAATGATCTAGCCTGGAAAAGGGCCTGCTGATACACACAAAAGCTATTGAAGCCTATTCACCCGTAAAAGCTAGTCTGCGAGTACAAGGTTATCTTCAGATAAGCTTGTACATGTATAAATGACTACTACTACTTTTGTACTAGCATTTTAGGTCCACTCCAAGTCAAACCTGACGAACAAAGAAAAAAAACAAGAGAATGAAAGGGAGACGAAAATGAAGGAGGAGAAGAAGAAGAAGAAGAAAAAGAAGAAGAAAAAAGAGAGAAGAAGAAGAAGAAGATGATCAAAGAAGAGGAAGAGAAGAGGAGGAAGAGGAATGAGAAGAAGAATGAAAAAAGAGGAAGAAAAGGGACATGAAGGAGAAGAGGAAGGAGGAGAAGGAAACGAAGAAGAAGGGGAAAAGGAATAAGGGGGAGGAGGAGGAGGAGGAGGAGAACGACGACGACGATGATGACGACATGGAGGAGGAAGATCACTCACACATATGATATAGACATGATAGATCTATGAGGTTATTGTAGATAACCTTGCACTCACTCTTGGGCCCTCCCCTCCAATTTAGACCATGGACAAATATGTCCATGGTGTGTAAAAACTACTGATTATTAACCCCTTCCATGCCACCAGATTTTTGAGCAATTTTGAGCAAACTGGGCAAAGATATATTGCATAGGAATACATTTTATATTGAAGGCACAGGTTTCTGTATGAGGAGGAATTTTCAAGCCATTCTGAGCCTAAACAAAATGTTCAACACATTTTGGGCGGGATTTGGGCGGGGTTAATAAATAAGTTGAATTTACTCACCATCACCATCACTCACTTAGAAGAATCTTTCATCGTTCGCTTGCAATACATTTAATTTAATTTACATGATAAAAAATGTTGAAAAGTGTATTTTGTACGGCTTTTTCTCTCTCAACTCGCATGTACGGCAGCGAGGACTGGGCCAAGTTTTTTAATTGTAATGTTTTTTCATGTTCCAGGTGAACACCAACCCTTACCAGTATGATGCACATCTCAAGTTGATCACTTTACTAAGGCAGGCAGGAGAGCTGGAAAAACTACGCAAAGCTAGACAGAACATGAGTGAGCTCTTTCCATTGACTGGAGGTAAGAATACACCAAAAAAGATAATTGACATCCAAGAGGGGGTGACTTAAATTCTAAAAATAAATCTTTTATATTTATAGTGAAAGTACATATATGTTGATTTTTAATAACAAATTTGATTAAAACAGAACAATATTAGGTAAATATCTGCACAAAAGCTGGCTCTTTTTCTCATAATAATAATAATAATAATAACTAGACATTGAATTCGTCACTGAAGACGAATTAGTGATCTGTCTTTTGATCTTGATATTTTTGACGAAGACGAATGACAAAATGATAATGTGAAACATGACGTTGATATCGGTAATTATAATGAATCTATTCACAATTTTTATGATTTCAGCCTTTTCCTAGCATTTTCAATTCGTAGGCTCTACTACCTATTTTAGTGAAAT
The DNA here is from genome assembly GCA_025617745.1 of Heliocidaris erythrogramma. Classification (NCBI taxonomy): domain Eukaryota; kingdom Metazoa; phylum Echinodermata; class Echinoidea; order Camarodonta; family Echinometridae; genus Heliocidaris; species Heliocidaris erythrogramma. The sequence goes on from CM046861.1 coordinate 13,894,789, forward strand.
AGCGCCCCCTTTGTTTCAATGGGGCATAGAGTGTGGGAACATGAATTTTGGATGATTCGTGGATATAATGACAGTGATGATGATAATGATGTTGATAATCATCATCATCATCCCGAATATCATCATGACGATGATGATGGTGATGATAATGATGATAATGATGATAATATAATGACGATGATAATGATGATTATGATGGTGATAATGATGATGATTGATGGTGATGATAATGATGCTGATGATAATCATCATCATCATGAATATCATCTCAGTGATGATGATATTGATGTTGATGATAATAATGATGATGATAATGATAATGGTGATGACCATGACTGAAGTGACATTGACCTTAGCCATGCCAAATATGAAAGAGAGATGACATTTCGTGAAGAATATACGATCATAAGTTGATCTTTACAAAATGACGCCTGGATGACGTCACAATAATCTGATGACCTTGAAAAAGATGCGGGAAACTTGACCTTATTAGGACTGATGACTGACAAAAATTTGAAGATAATTGACTAAGCCAATTCTGAGATATTGTGATGTCAAATAGGACTATTTGATATTGCAGGATGCTTGGGAGATAAACCCCATAGCTCTAATACACGACAGGGAATCACAATTTCCGTAGGGTTGTACACAAACTACTGCACACTACTTTCTAATAGATATAACACGGAAAATAAGGCAGTTTATTGCATGGTTTGTGATTGTTTATGTTATAATAGTCGAAGAGGATGGTAAAATGACAGGCAAAAAGAAGCAAAAAAAAAAAAAAAATATGGACCCACCGGGGATCGAACCTGGGTCACCGGAATGGGAGTCAAGTGCTTTGACCAATATACCAAAATATTTCCCATAGAGATAACACGTAAACGAAAAACGGGATTCTCCAATCACATTTTGTAGTTTAAAATTGAAAATGATCCCGACATTAGATTGAAAAAACCGAACCCTCATAGAAAGAGTATGTATCAGGCTACAACATATTAAAATCTGGAAGGAAATAGACCAAAAATAACTGAGATACTGCTCAGAGAACGATGTCATGTAGATTCATGATTCGAAAAAAAATCATCTTCCATAGACATAACACGCAAATAGGGGAAATTCTGACATGTCGTTTTTAATTGAAAATTTCACTGTGATGACGTCATCAAAATGAAGAACCGTGGTGACTGATCTTGTAGAGAATTGTCTCAGCTATAACATATCAAAATTTGGAAGAAAATCAACCACTTATTACTGAAATATTATCAAATGAATACAAAAATGATGACGTCATTTTTTCAAAATCATTTTTTTGAGTTCATATGCAAATAGGATGACGTCAGAACGTGAGATCGGCAAAAATTCTGCATGAATTCAAATCTACAACTCTCAGGCTTTCAGAATATGTAAAGAAATTGGGAGGTTTCCGTGCATTCTGACGAGCTATGGCGGATTTTAGATAGGCATGTTTTTACCACTTTTTACATTAGAATGCCCATTGACGCGCGCACGAATTTGAAAGTTTCACGCACGCGTGTGGCATTATGGTAGGTCGAGAAAGACTGTAAATAGTTAGAAATTGTCAAGAATAGTGTCAGGAAGACAAACCATGCGAAAAAACGGCGTTTTTACGTTATGTACGCGCTGCGCGCGCGCATAACGCGCACACGGACGCGCACGGACGGAAAATTTTTAAATGCTTAAAATGTCCTGAACCGTACTCTAATTTGATTAAAAAGTGATTTTGAGCATTTCTTAATTTTGACGCGCGCGTACGTGCGCGTCATGATGCGTGCGCGGATTTTGATGACATTTTATGTTGACCCTTGACCTGAAGTTCATGTGTGTCAAATATGGTTCATTTTTGATGACTCGTTATGAAGATATGATTGATAATGTGATTTCACAAAATGGCGCCTGGATGACGTCACGATGACCTGATGACCTTGAAAAAGATTTTGGAGCTTGACCTTATATGACCTGATGACTGACGGAAATGTCATGAAAATTGACTGAAAAGTTTTTGAGATTTCGTTGCAACAAGAAAGGGCCAGAAAATAAAAATAAACTAGACATTTAATTCGTCACTGAGACGAATTAGGTGATCTGTCTTTTGATCTTAATATTTTTGACGAAGACGAATGACAAAATGATAATGTGAAGGATGAGGTTGATATCACGATGACATTAATTATAATGAATCTATTCACGATTTTTATGATTTCAGCCTTTTCCTAGCATTTTCAATTCGTAGGCTCTACTACCTACCTTAGTGAAATAGCGCCCCCTTTGTTTCAATGGGGCATAAAGTGTGTGAAAATGAATTTTGGATGATTGGTGGATATCATGACAGTGATGATGATAATGATGATAATCATCATCATCATTATTATGAATATCATCATGACAGTAATGATAATGATGTTGATGATAATCATGATGATGATCATTATATTATCATGACAGTGATGATAATAATGATGTTGATGATAATCATCATCATCATGAATATCATCACAGTGATGATGATAATGATGTTGATGATAATCATGATGATAATCATGATGACAATGACTGAAATGACATTGACCTTAGCCATGCCAAATATGAAAGAGAGATGACATTTCGTGAAGAAGATACAATCATTAGTTGATTTTTACAAAATGGCGCCTGGATGACGTCACAATAATCTGATGACCTTGAAAAAGATGCGGGAACTTGACCTTATTAGGACTGATGACTGACAAAAATTTGAAGATAATTGACTAAGCCAATTTTGAGAAATTGTGATATCAAATAGGACGATTTGATATTGCAGGATACTTGGGAGATAAACCCCATAGCTCTAATACACGACAGGGAATCAAAATTTCCATAGGGTTGTACACAAACTACTGCACATTACTTTCCAATAGACATAACATGGAAAATAAGGCAGTTTATTACATGATTTGTGATTGTTTATGTTATAATAGTCGAAGAGGACGGTAAAATGACAAGCAAAAACAAGCAAAAAAAAAAAAAAAAAATATGGACCCTCCGGGGATCGAACCTGGGTCACCTGCATGGGAGGCAAGTGCTTTGACCAATAGACCAAAACATTTCCCATAGAGATAACACGTAAACGAAAAACGGGATTCTCAAATCACATTTTGTAGTTTAAAATTGACAATGATCCCGATGTCAGATTAAAAAAACCGAACCCTCATAGAAAGAGTATTTATCAGGCTACAACATATTAAAGTCTGGAAGGAAATAGACTAAAAATAACTGAGATACTGCTCAGAGAACGATGTCATGTAGATTCATGATTCGAAAAAAAATCATCTTCCATAGACATAACACGCAAATAGGGGAAATTCTGACATGTCGTTTTTAATTGAAAATTTCACTGTGATGACGTCATCAAAATGAAAAATGGTGGTGACTACTGTTGTAGAGAATTGTCTCAGCTATAACATATCAAAATTTGGAAGAAAATCGACCACCTATTACTGAAATATTATCAAATGAATACAAAAATGATGACGTCATTTTTTTTAAATCATTTTTTTGAATTCATATGGAAATATGATGACGTCAGACGATGCGATTGGCAAAAATTCTGCATGAATTCAAATCTACAACTCCCAGGCTTTCAGAATATGTAAAGAAATTGAGGGGTTTCCTCCCATTCTGACGAGCTATGGCGGATTTTAGATAGGCATGTTTTTACCACTTTTTACATTAGAATGGCCATTGACGCGCGCACGAATTTGAAACTTTGACGCGCGCGTGTGGCATTATAGAAGGTCAAAAATGACTGTAAATAGTTGGAAATTGTCAAGAACAGTGTCAGGAAGACAAACCATGCGAAAAAACGGCGTTTTTACGTTATGTACGCGCTGCGCGCGCGCATAACGCGCACACGGACGCGCACGGACGGAAAATTTTTAAATGCTTAAAATGTCCTGACCCATACTCTAATTTGATTAAAAAGTGATTTTGAGCATTTTAAAATTTTGACGCGCGCGTACGTGCGCGTCATGATGCGTGCGCGGATTTTGATGACATTTTATGTTGACCCTTGACCTGAAGTTCATGTGTGTCAAATATGGTTCATTTTTGATGACTCGTTATGAAGATATGATTGATAATGTGATTTCACAAAATGGCGCCTGGATGACGTCATGATGACCTGATGACCTTGAAAAAGATTTTGGAGCTTGACCTTATATGACCTGATGACTGACGGAAATGTCATGAAAATTGACTGAAAAGTTTTTGAGATTTCGTTGCAACAAGAAAGTGGGAGAAAATAAAAATAAATAATAATAATAAAGAAATAAAGAAAGAAAATTCTGACGAATATAAGAGGTGATCTGTCGACTACGACAGATCACCTAATAAATAAATAATAATACATAACTTTTATATCGCGCTTAATACAATGTTTCTATAAAGCGCAGAAGTAGTATTATTACCATGGCTTTAGCTCAGCTGTCATACATGTACGTAGTTTAGAGAGCGTTTGTACGAGCACCAATGATGATGGTATATTCCGCACAAATGTAGTTTATTTTTACAAGTAACATACCTTTCCCTAACATAGAAGATAACATGAGTTCAGAATATGGCACTAGAAACTTGCATTTGTATAAAAAGCTAATTAGGATCCACCTTTAAAGAATTTGCAACTTAACAATAATTGATCTGTAAGCAACTTAGCGGTAAATGTATAGCACACATCAGTGTCAGGTCAGTTCTTTGACATGAATCAAATGTTATGTTCATGAGAAAGAAGAGGAAACATCATTATAACTCATTTATTTTTCTGAAAGAAAATTATGTTTTATATTGATAATAATAATAATAATAGACTGTGGCTACTTGTATAGCGCGCAGGTCCGCCTTTCGACGCTCATGGCGCTGTATAGATAGGTATATATTATTACCCCCGGTCATTGGATTCTGGCACGCCCGCACACAGTGTATGCACATTCTCCACTCCCTGGGGAGCATTCCAGCCAGGCGTCTGTAAAGCGCACACATGCTAAGCAAAGGACATTACCTTTCGCCATCCTACCGGGTACCCATTTAACACCTGGGTGGAGAGTGGCAAATGTAGATTAACGTCTTGCCAAAGGACGCTAGTGCTGCGGTGGGATTCGAACCCCGGACCTCGTGGTTCACAGTCCGGGGACTTATCCACTGATCCACAACACCTCTACATAATGATGAATTAAGAAACAACAACAAGTGTTTCTCATGCAGGGTTATACATTTGTTTTCTGTTGTACAATTTCAGTTTGAGGATAAATTTGACATAAAAACCATGTAATTTTAGACTCTTGAGTGGTGAGGTCTATACCATAATTGCTGGTAAGTGGTAGGCTCTAAACCTGTGTGATGGGTTCTGCCGCCCACTGCCACCCATTGTCGCCCGATGTAGCTATAACTCTGGTCTCGTGTCAGCTGTGCTTATAAGTTGTTTATAGTCTAATCTTCGTTTATCTTTTGTTTTGATTTTCATTAGAACTGTGGATGCAATGGATTCAGGATGAGCTGAAACTAATGGAGAGTGGAGATGATCGACAGAAAGTCATGCAACTCTTTGACCGGGCTGTCAAAGATTACCTAGGTTGGTTCTCAAATCATTGATAAGATCCTTAATGATGATGATATAATGATTTTGTGGAGCCATCTAGACCAACACGCTGTCGTCCGTTTTCTAGAAAAGAAGCAGTCCAACCATACAGGTCTAGTTGAATGCAAAATTGAGAGAGCTTGGTCCTCATGACATACTCAAATGAAGGCCATGATTTGATGTTGCTGCCGACTCCATGCATAGGTATTTAAGACTCTTGAGGCTATGGTGAAAAGTTACCCTGCTGGAGATGATTTCATTCTCCTGAAACATGCAGTGCATGTTTTTTTAATCACAAGTTATCTCTGAGTCTTTATAGTATTCCACACGTCAGTATACCAGTGCACTGCATCCATGTACTTGATTGCGTATTGAGCACAAATGACAGATTAACATCCATCAATGCTAATAATTCATGTAGTGTAATGTTTCATGCAGTGACTTTTTTCCAATGAATAAATGATTTAAGTAATGTGTATTTTGATGTCATTGCAGCTGTCGATCTGTGGTTAGAGTACTGCCAGTTCTCTATAGGTGGCATTGGGTCTCCGGAGGGGATCGAAAATGCTCGCAGGGTGTTTGAAGAAGCCATCATTGCTGCCGGACTCCATGTGGCCCAGGGCAGCCTGATCTGGGCAATCTACAGAGAGTTTGAGAATGCATTGCTATCAACACTTCAGGTATGTACTGATATGAAAAATCAGAGACCTTTGGAAATTTCCTATAAAAAGTGCCTTCCAAAGAGACACTTGTTTTGAGGCACTTCCCTATTCTTCTTACAAACTATTTGTTGTTAGAAATATTTTGAATATTCTTCTGTCGTATTGGTAGAATAGTGTGACATTTAACTGTTTATTCGATACGGAATGAAACACTAGAATATGCTGTCAATTATGGCAGTTCACTATATGTTCCAAATGTCCATTGGAGTTAACACTTTGAAAATTTAAAATTCATCAGAAGGTCTAAAGCAAAATTGATTGTAGAGATTTTTTGTAGTTGTTTGCCATAGTAATTTTGATATGCATTCATCGAAGGGAGTTAGAATCTGAATACTAAATTTTCTATTCTTTGAAATTGTTTTGCTCAGTGTTTGCTTCAATATCATTCAAGACTGTTTTGCTTCATTTTAGTTTTAAATATTCAACAGTACAATTGAGGGAGTATATCAAGGTTTGTGCAACTTAAAAAAAAAAGGTTTTAATGATTCTATCACAAATCTATGTTTGATGTAACTTTGTTTCATTTTAGCCACAGCCTGGCTCCATCCCCACCGCTGAGCAGCAGAAGAAATTAACTCTCCAGATGAACAGAATGTCCGGAATCTTCAAAAGGCAGTTGGCAATTCCATTGATGGGTGAGTGGCATTTTAGACATCTTTATAATGGGCTGAATGATAAAACATCTTGTTTCATAGTTACAATTACATGTAGCATCTTAGGTGTTCATGGCAATGTTTGACACAAATGAAAACAAAGGTTTTTGTTTGTTTTTGTTTTTTTAACTGATTATCTATGTAATACTATTGTTATTGTATCCCCCGGCAGTATGCCGGAGGATACTTTGGATTCAGCAGCGTTTCGCCGCCGCCGCCGCCGCCGCGTCACATTCTTGTGTGCGCTCTAGCGGTCACATTTCTCGACGAATTTCTTTCAGACTTCCTGTGGACGTGTATCTTGGTAAAATCTGGACCCCTATAGTTTCTGGTGATGCTGCCCCCAGTGTTCCGTCTTTTATAGGGTAAAAGGCCATATTTTTGGGGATAGATTGTGTGCGCTCTAGCGGTCACATTTCTCAACGGATTTTGTTCAAATTTTGTATGAAGGTGTCTCTTGGTAAAATCTGGAACCCTATAGATTTTGGTGATGCTGCCCCCAGTGTTCCGTCTTTTATAGGGTCAAAGGTCATATTTTGATAGATGTCTTTTGTGTACTCTTGTGTGCGCTCTGACGGTCACATTTCTCAACGGATTTCGTTCAAATTTTGCATGAAGGTGTCTCTTGGTGTAATTTAAAAACCTATAGTGTTTGGTGATGCTGCCACCAGTGTTCCGTCTTTTATAGGGTCAAAGGTCATACTTCAGGGCATGGCTTGAGTGCACTCTGCAGGCCACATTTCTCAACGGATTTTGTTCAAATTTTGTATGGAGATGTATCTTGGTATAATCTACACATGTTTACTGTTTGGTGATGCTGCCCTCATTGTTCCGTCCTTTATAGGGTCAAAGCTCATTTGTCCCTTTTGTGCACTCGTACTTCTGCATTTCTTGACGGATTTCATTCAAATTTTGTATGGAGATGTATCTTGGTATAATCTACACATATTTAATTTTTGGTGATGCTGCCCTCATTGTTCCGTCCTTTATAGGATCAAAGGTCATTTTTCCATTTCTTGCACTCTTACTTCTGCATTTCTTGACGGATTTCGTTCAAATTTTGCATGAAGGTGTCTCTTGGTGTAATCTAAAAACCTATAGTTTTTGGTGATGCTGCCACCAGTGTTCCGTCTTTTATAGGGTCAAAGGTCATACTTCAGGGCATGGCGTGAGTGCACTCTGCAGGCCACATTTCTTGATGAATTTCTTTCAAATTTTGTATGGAGATGTATCTTGGTATAATCTACACATCTTTACTGTTTGGTGATGCTGCCCTCATTGTTCCGTCCTTTATAGGGTCAAAGCTCATTTGTCCCTTTAATTTGTGCACTCTTACTTCTGCATGTCTTGACGGATTTCATTCAAATTTTGTATGGAGATGTATCTTGGTATAATCTACACATATTTAATTTTTGGTGATGCTGCCCTCATTGTTCCGTCCTTTATAGGGTCAAAGGTCATTTTTCCATTTCTTGCACTCTTACTTCTGCATTTCTTGACGGATTTCGTTCAAATTTTGCATGAAGGTGTCTCTTGGTGTAATCTGAAAACCTATAGTTTTTGGTGATGCTGCCACCAGTGTTCCGTCTTTTATAGGGTCAAAGGTCATACCTCAGGGCATGGCGTGAGTGCACTCTGCAGGCCACATTTCTTGATGGATTTCTTTCAAATTTTGTATGGAGATGTATTTTGGTATATCTCTCAACACATTTCTTTCAAATTTTATATGAAGATGTGTCTTAGTGAAACCTACACATCTAATTTCTACACCATCCTTTTGTTTGAGGGAGGGGATGGGGAGGGTCTTTGTCCCTCCTTCAAATTGCTGCCAGTGCCGGGGGATACATTTAGCATTGCGCGGCCCCAGCAATGCACATTTCTAGTTAGTTTTGTATTTCTTGATTTGTTTTTACAGTAAAAACATAAAAACAAGATAGACTTATGAACCATGAGAAGAAAGAATGTGGCCAACAATATCAAATATAAAAGTAAATTTACCTTTCTACAGTGGCCTGTACCCCTCCATAGCTTATCAATATCTTATTTGTCACCCCCCCCCCCCCCCCCCCCCCCCCCCCAGATACAGTATTACCTTTGGTTGTTTTTGTCTCTGAAATTGTTAATTTTTTGTGAAAATTTAGTAAATTTTAATTTAATTCATTGGCTACTGCAATGTTATCATTAGGTGACAGATTAAGTATGATAAAACAAACAAAAAATGACAACCAAACAATAACAACAAAGAAAAAAGAAAACAAAACAAAATCAAACAAGCAAACAACCACATAAAACAATAACAACAAAAGCAAATCCAAAAGTTTTGGATAATCACAAGATTATCCGAAATTTATTTGTTCAAAATTCCTTTTCTTTAGATACCTTTATTTGCAATAAGCGAGTTCGTAATTGGCCCATGAGCAACTTTTCCCAAATGACCTTTCCCTTTTTTCATTAGGATAGGCATCTTTTCAAAGAAAGATAATACGTAAGCTTGCCCGACATAGCAACCTACAGAATTCAAACTCTATGAAAGAAAGACATCGTAGACCAGGTGACTAGAATAGCATGTCAATGAACACTTTGGAAAACGCATAGTTTGCAAGTTGGCTATCATTTGGCAGACTGTCAAATACCAACCATCAATGAACACTTTGTTGCTTTTCAGTGGATTTAATATAATAAAATTGTTGAAAATTATAATTAAATGAATATATGAATAATCATTACATCACAGTCGATGCTTATCTCGGTGAATTTTAAACGAACATGCCAGTTTATGTCAAATGACCTTTATCTGCTCATGCGCAAATCCTAATTACGAACTCGCTTATTTGTTCCATTGGTTGTGTATTTCCTGTTCTTAGTTTACTTCTCCACTGTACCTTGAGCACAATAGATTATGTGGATTTGGTGCATTATATATACTCTATAAGTTATCATTGTCACTAAGGTAGCTTAGAAAAATTGAAATGGCACTAAAAGACGCATCTGAAACACAAAATGCATATATATAATTGTTGAAAATCATATTTTCATGGCATGGAGGTGGAACTATATGTGACCCTCCACCACAAAACGACCAATAAGTCAGAAATTTTGTTTTTTCAATTTCAGCACAGTTTGAAAGCTTAGATTCTAAGCTTTAAAATGATATACAACTTGTCTTCTATAGACTAAGCAAACCCTTATAAATTACAATGAGAATGTCAGAGTGTCAGACAGGGTAATGACCAAAACAATACAGAAAACGAGCTTTAAAGAAGCGTGACTATTGAGCGCATAATCTGTGTTCTATTGTTTGTCGCATAAAAGGTTGAGTCAAAACTCCAAAGCCTACGCAGTGAAGTATTCATTGGATTGGGTTGAAACTTTCCATACCTTCAGAATAGATATGTTTCTTTCCTTCTGTAGATTTTGAATATCGGGCAATGCAAACTTTTTGAGTTATACGAGAAAAGCGATGTGAAGTACGATCCCAATAAGCTGACTCACAAAGTTTGAATCTCCATGAAAATATGGTTATTTTGAAGGAGATTAAAAACATATTTCAATATGGTATTTTACTCCGAAATTTTGTCAGATGGTAGATTAATATCTATACTTTCAGAAAATACCAAAAACTTAAAATATATATTTCCACCCCAAAAAACCTTTTTCACCTGTTTACTCTAGAACTCCCATTGCGACTTATTGGTCGTTTTGTGGTGGAGGGTCACATATCATTCATGATCATTAGGACAAAGTACTTGTTAAATGTATGTACTGCCTTGATTTGTCTTAATATTACCCAAAATGCCATTTGTATAACATTTTTATTGACTCGTATCACCAACTATTCTGCCTTTGCCTTCTCGGGAGCGTTTCATCAAGTGTTTTGTCAGTGATTTTTACCGACAAATTTGCTATCAACCAATCAGATGCAAGGATTTCAGTAGCTTATAACAGTTGTGGGTAAAAATCACTGACAAAACGCTTGATGAAACGCTCCCCAGGACATGCCTTTACGAGCCACTACATTTCAAACTATGTTGCCTGATAAGCCAGTTTGTAATTGCAATCTGCGCATGTGCACATAAAGGTCATTCGTACCAAGTACGAACTGGTTGACTGGAAGTCTGGATTGTGGACTGCTAAACATGCTTCTTCTTTACACTCTCATTCTGTGCACAGATATGGAGCAGACATTCTGTGAGTATGATCAGTGGATGTCAGACATAGGGGATGAGATACCAAACAATGTGAAGGAGGCGTATCAGAAATCTCTGGATCTTCTGGACACCTACAGACCACTGGAAGACAGTCTTGTAAGTATCAAAGACTCATATTCATGAACATGGACTAAGTTGGTTCCATGACATTTGCTCCTGTGACAATTGCTCCGGTCTAACTTTGCCATGTTAATCCTAAACCTAAACATATACCATACCCCCAATCCTAATCCTGGACGGGGGAGCAAATGTTGCAGGAGCAAATGTCGTGTCACCGATCCAGTCATTTAGGATAATTCCCCCTCAACCTGTACCAAAGATGTCATTGTTGAAAAAATAATGATATAAAAGTAGTGATAAACATTTGAACTGTATTGAAAAGGGATAATTACTGGTTCAGATCAGTCCCATGCGAGAGCAGGAGTTGGTCCCAGTGGAATTATACTGTAACTTAGAGCAGGTTTGTGGTTAGTCTAAGTTGCAGCCATTGTAGAGAGAAAAAACAATAAAAAACACCCCTTCATATTTTCTGTAGTCCACTGATTTATCAAGCACCCAGAGTCGAGCTAATTATTCTGTAATAATCACTGAAATCCTGTAACAAAATGAATAAACAAAATGAGTCAAGTCATGAAATGAAAATGGGAAATTGATTTCATAACAACGTGATTTTTGTTGTTCATTTAATAACAATAATAATAATAATGGTAATTTGCAGGGAATTCAGAGGTTGAGAATATCACCTTCACCATCCCTCATAATCCAGATGTTAGTATAAACGTAATATTCTAATCTTATTGGCCGAATTCACCATGGAGGTTTAAACCTGAACCATGGTTTAAACCTCAGTAAGCGTACTAAAATAAGCGCAAATAAGCGCACATTGCCCATGCGCGCGCTCAAAGAAAATATATATGATAGGATCGGATTCAGTGCCCACGTACGCTTAAAACCACCAGGAGGGGGTTTAAACCATGATTTAAACCAAACCTCCCTTGTGAATTCGGGCCTTGTAGTTCCATAAATTAATCTACATGTAACTATCTCTATTTAGTCAGGTTTAAAGGCGATGATGATTTATTTTGTCTGAGTGCTCAGACAGCAAGTTCATGATTTGAGACCTGTCTTGAAGCACCCAGGGTAAACCTACAGCTTTAAGTCCTATCTGTGGAACCTGGTGTTTGAGTATTAACGTCGTATGAAAGGGCACTAGAGCACTGAATTGGTTTCCAACCCAGAAAGAACCTCCAGGTTATGATGAGACCACTAATCTACCACTAAGTCATCATACAAGACTTTGTGTGGGGCACACCTTACAGTCCCTGTAAGGGGCAATTTCTCCAGCTTGTCGTCTTACAGTACAACCATTGCTTTCCCAGCCATACTGGACTATGTGTATGACACCTCTACCCCTACAATTATTATTATATACCGCATGTCTAGATTCTAGACCTCTGATTGGTCAAATTTGCGGGCATGAAATTCATTACGGAATGCCGGGCGGTTTGGTGAAAACTATTGACCGGGCATAGTTCTGCTCGCGCGTACAATGCAAATTTACCATGCAAATGTCTTTGTACGTGCGCCCGTAGCTATGGCAAGTTAGAAACTCGGGCGCGCGGCCGGCACCATACATGTACACCGAACAAAATTTTGAAAGAGCGATCGATGAGAATTACGTTACAGTACTGTATTTCATCTGTCTTTGAAATTAATTTCTGAGCTAACGAAGGATGCGATATATAAAACAAATGTTGACTGCTTCTTTTTCGCGTCACGGTTATAACCATGGCCCTCTGTGATCTCGCAACTGTGCTATGCCCCTCGACTCTGTCGTCTCGGGGCACAGCACAGTTGTGAGCTCGCTTCGGGCCATAGTTTTAACCATGCCGCTCGAAGCAGTCAACATTTGAGTTCTGGTAATGTTGAAATATAATTTGTGAGCTTTCTCATTCTTTCTTTGTTAGTTTGGAAGAATGTCATAGTAGAATTCTCCCCTGAAAAGGATTGCTCTTCAAATGCTCTCATAACACGAAATAGCCGAAATAACATTCATGCCACATTTGTGTTCAGTCCCATTTACCTATTTCTGTCTACAGTATGTGTGCTTTTCAGCGAATCTGGGGCAATTTCTTATCAATTTGATGCTTCCAAAACCTCAAATTATACACCAATTCTTATGTAGATATGATTAACCTTTCTTCATTGCTTTCATACAATATCTTTCACAATAACGTATTTGCATGACCAGAATTCAACTTTATCTTTAAATCCATGATAGCTGACAGCTGAGGCTCCTAAACTGACTGAGTACCTGGTATACATAGAGCATGAGCTGAAGCAAGGCAATCCAGCAAGGATACAGTGTATCTATGAGAGAGCTTTAGTCGACAACTGCCTCAACATGTCTCTATGGAAGGAATACACTTCATACCTGGTAAGCTATCTTCTTCTTCTTCTGTTTTTCCTCAATATTTCATCTGTTGAGAGCCAGAAGGGCATTAAGCTATGTGTAAAAGGATACGAGTTAATGCCCTTTTGGTTGTCAACAGTTTCTTTGTAGATTTTGAAATTGTTCCAAGTTTCGATCATATGTGCAATTTAGTTTGCTCAGAAAGTAGTATATTTTGTTAAGCGTTATCTTTCTGTGTTGCTGGTTTATTCAGCCTTTGAATACATCAGCTTTTGAATACATCAGCTCAGACATTCATATATTATATACAAAATTAGTTTATATACAGAAGTATTGATTTCGCTTTCATTATGATATGATCTGCACCGTAGATGGTAGACTGCACAGGCACATACACAGATAGTTTTGAAGAAGTGATGGATTTGCGCGGATATCAAATGCATAATGATGACATCATCACGCGCTGTTGCCTAAAACAATAGATGCACGCAAATGCATGTCGTCACAATGTAGTAGGCACTTTTTGTGTATGATGTCATATGCTGTAATAGTATACGTGAATAGTACTACTATACACGGATTGTGATGTCAGATGCTACCTCCAATGGCAATTTGCTCATTTGCATGAGGCTAGTGGGAATTGGATTTTGTCACATGACGTGCATCGGATCAATCAATTGAGCAGATTCTTTTCATGACAGATAAAATGCCTTATATTAACCCCAGTGCAGTCAACCATAAAGGGGTGCCCAAGGAAAAAATGGTACTGAAAGAAGCTATATTTCATAGATATTTTCATTTACACATTTTAACAATGTGCAATTTTAAAATTGTGTTTTTTCCTTAAACCACAATGCTTATTTTTTCTGTTAAGGGTGAGAATCTGAAGATCAAATCTGTGGTGCTGCCTGTCTATGAACGGGCGGTGAGGAATTGCCCTTGGTGCTTCTCACTTTGGCGGGGTTACCTGATAGCTCTGGAGAGACATGAAGAACCTTTTACCACTATACAGGGTGAGTAGAAACTAGACATGAAGAACCTTTTACCACTATACAGGGTGAGTAGAAACTAGACATGAAGAACCTTTTACCACTATACAGGGTGAGTAGAAACTAGACATGAAGAACCTTTTACCACTATACAGGGTGAGTAGAAACTAGACATGAAGAACCTTTTACCACTATACAGGGTGAGTAGAAACTAGACATGAAGAACCTTTTATCACTATACAGGGTGAGTAGAAACTAGACATGAAGAACCTTTTACCACTATACAGGGTGAGTAGAAACTAGACATGAAGAACCTTTTATCACTATACAGGGTGAGTAGAAACTAGACATGAAGAACCTTTTACCACTATACAGGGTGAGTAGAAACTAGACATGAAGAACCTTTTACCACTATACAGGGTGAGTAGAAACTAGACATGAAGAACCTTTTATCACTATACAGGGTGAGTAGAAACTAGACATGAAGAACCTTTTATCACTATACAGGGTGAGTAGAAACTAGACATGAAGAACCTTTTACCACTATACAGGGTGAGTAGAAACTAGACATGAAGAACCTTTTAGCACTATACAGGGTGAGTAGAAACTAGACATGAAGAACCTTTTACCACTATACAGGGTGAGTAGAAACTAGACATGAAGAACCTTTTACCACTATACAGGGTGAGTAGAAACTAGACATGAAGAACCTTTTACCACTATACAGGGTGAGTAGAAACTAGACATGAAGAACCTTTTATCACTATACAGGGTGAGTAGAAACTAGACATGAAGAACCTTTTACCACTATACAGGGTGAGTAGAAACTAGACATGAAGAACCTTTTACCACTATACAGGGTGAGTAGAAACTAGACATGAAGAACCTTTTACCACTATACAGGGTGAGTAGAAAGTAGACATGAAGAACCTTTTACCACTATACAGGGTGAGTAGAAACTAGACATGAAGAACCTTTTACCACTATACAGGGTGAGTAGAAACTAGACATGAAGAACCTTTTACCACTATACAGGGTGAGTAGAAACTTGGCATGAAGAACCTTTTAGCACTATACAGGGTGAGTAGAAACTAGACATGAAGAACCTTTTACCACTATACAGGGTGAGTAGAAACTAGACATGAAGAACCTTTTACCACTATACAGGGTGAGTAGAAACTAGACATGAAGAACCTTTTACCACTATACAGGGTGAGTAGAAACTAGACATGAAGAACCTTTTACCACTATACAGGGTGAGTAGAAACTAGACATGAAGAACCTTTTATCACTATACAGGGTGAGTAGAAACTCGGCTTTCAAATCAATTTGTGAAATAATTACTATAATAACGATTCTTAATTTGCATATTGCTTATTACACTTCGAGCGACATGACACATAATTAGTCAACAGTTTTCAGCCCAAATTTGAAATATTACAATTGAAAAAACCCTGTGTATGGAACTCAAGCCCTTTTTTAGTCAAACCTGCATAGAAAGTGAAACGGGCCAGCATGGCAACAAAGTCTGAAATGGATTCTATACACAGGGTTATCCTTAATTGTTTTCAAACTTCTGAACCGTTAACTGTAGAATCCTGGTTAAATCTTTAAAATTAATTTCACCAGCTGACTGAGGTAATAATACACTGTAGAGCACTTCGGTCAGTTAAACTGGAAAGGCACCATAAAAAACATCAAGTATTTACTATTATTATTATTATTAATTTATTATTATTATTTGGTATTTTTATGTATGTTTATCTCTGTTATTTGTCTTATCCAGCTGTGTTTGAGAAGGCTCTAGTAGCAGGTTTCTCATCTGCGCCTGACTACCTTCAGCTGTGGCAGATCTATGTGGACTACCTCAGGAGAAGGATACAGTGGGACCAAGGTAAGTAGTCCTTCCCTCTCAATACCCCCACCCTCACCCCCAAAAGAAAAACAACAACAAAACAACAACAACACCACCATAACAATACAATAAAAAATCCAATGAAAACAAAAACACAGGATAAAGGGCATTGGTAAGCACAACTAAAAAAATTAATGTACAATAACTTTCCTCACAATCTAGGCATATTAGTCAATAGTCTACCACATATTACAATGAGTAGTCTGAAAACTGCTAAAATGTAAGGATGCTGGAAGCTTTAACTAAATGTTACAATGCAAAATGATGATCAAAAGATGTATTTGATTTTGTTACTCAAATGACCATAAAGAATTTTTGTTCTGATAATCATATTTGTTTGATTGTGTTTTGTTTAGAGCATGGGGATGACCTTGAAATATTCAGGAACACCATAGAGAGAGCCATCATCTACCAAGCACAGTGTAAGTACTTATACTGCCTTTATACATCAGGAAAGGTCCGTTCACATATGTGGCGGTAAATCACAAGTGTTCTATTTTAATCGTATGCATATTCACTCATCTCTGTGTTGTAAGATGCAGAAATATGAAGTTTATTACACTAATGTCATTGTAAAAAACCTTTAAAAAAACGTTGCGGTTAACCGTGGCAAAATTGAGCGAGCCTTTTAAAGGTGCGACTAAAGCCTCATTCACACGTGACACAGAAAATTTCAAAAAAAAAAAAAAATGGAGCGGCAAAATGCCTGTACAGTACCATATCTGTATGCAGTGCATGTGCTTTTCAGGGAAATTGGGTCAATTTCATATCACTTTGATGGTTCCAAAACCTCACAGTATACACCAATTCTTATTCAGACATAATCGACCTTCCTCAATTGCTTTGAGACAGTTTCTTTCACAATCTAATCGCATCACCAGGGCTCTCTTGCATAAAAAGTTGCAATTAAACCTCAGTCCAAAAATTAAACACAAGTCCCAAATACGCGATTCTGATTGGTTGAAAACCAAGCTGTGTTTTTTGAGATGTGTTTAATCGCAACTCTTTATGAAAGAGGCCCCTGACCTCAGCTTTATCTTTAAAAGTTGAACAGGATCACAATGGGATTTGCTTATCATGATCCTTTCCATTAAACAGTTCACCTATATTTGAATGCCATTCCTTATTTTGAGGACATTTAAAAATATTTGATTTCTGTGTACGGCTGGAGTCATGAAATCGTTATTTGTTTAACTGATATGTTTCTATTATACAGATTTTGATACAGAAGGAGACCCATCATCAGGTTTACAGCAATATCTAGCTTTTGTTGAGGTAAAATACAGCTATTTTCCAGTTTGTAGTATAAACATTAGTGATAGTATAATAGACAGGAAGCCCAGGTTTAAATGACATCCAATATCATACATTATTACCTATATAAGGCATTTTAGCGGCGCATTAAAAACGCATATTTTTGTCCGCTTGATTTGCGCGTGCAATATGCTCTCATATTGCACGGGATGCTGAATTCCCCATAGGCTACAGTACTAAACTTGCCGTGCAATATTATGCAATGCATACACACATACGCACATGACGTCATAAAGAGGTTAAGTTAAACTTGTGTGATCACAATGAAGTATGATGAGGGGCTATATTAACTGAATGTGGTTGGTTAAAATGATTTTTACTAAGTTCTAAATCATTTTCCTGTAGGGTATAGATAATAATAATTATATTGGATGGCTTTATTTCATGGAATACCAGAAATATTCCACTCGTTAGGGCCAATATTGCACGAATCGACGATTCGGCCCTAACTCGTGGAATATTCTCTGGTATCCCATTCAGAGCCATCCAATATAATATAATTATACATTACATCTTGAAAGCTACTCTTGAAAAATGATATATTTATTTCTTAAAAAGGCAACTCTTAATAATGGTTTTAAAAAAATCAATAACTGGCATTGTTATAATCGTCTATAAGAAAAAATGTACCTTGTCATGGGTATGATGTTTATTTTCTCTCTTTAAGAATGGCCTTATCTGCATGCATGAAGGAGGTGAATAATCAGGCCCACAGTCATAGAAATGGGGTATAAGATTTAAAAGCAAAGTCAGTACGCAATACAAGTACTGTACGTAGTGTCTTCTCTTTCTAACTTCTCCTATTCTCTTGGCCCTTCTGTATCTCTTTCTCTTTCCATTTTTCTTCCCTTCCTCTTGGTTCCCCCTCCCTCCCTCTTGGTTCCCCCTCCCTCCCTCTGTCTGGTCTGTTCTATAGGCCAAGTACTGCCAGAATGTGATGAGGACGAGAGAGTTGTGGAACGACATCATGTCTATGGGTCATGCTAGTCAAGCTCAGATGTGGCTTCAGTATGTCAATCTAGAAAGGTAAGATAATAATAATAATAATAGTAGTGGTGGTGGTGGTGGTGGTGGTGAGGAGGAGGTATTAGAAATTTTTTTTGTTGCTTATCCAGGGAGGCCTAATCAGCTTCAATGCTTTTCTTCCTGAGGGCCCTGCAATTATTATTACCCCATCAAGTGCCAGGTACTCATTTGCACTTGAGTGGAGAGGGACAAATGAGAGTAAAACATCTTGTCAAGGATGTAAGCACCCAGCGAGGATTGAACCCTGGACCTCTTGTATGAGAGTCTCGACCCTTCACCAATGTACCACAGTGCTCCCGATAAATAGAGTAGAGCTGCAATATATGGCATATTCAGTCAATTATTTTTTATCAGCTGTAATATTGCGGATATTGCGAGATATCATTATCCCCAGAGATAACTCTCAAAGCTCAAGTAAAGTTTTAGGGGCAGAAAGAAAATTTGCATGAAACATGCCAGTGCGAAGGTACTACCCCTCAACCGCCTGCCTTTCCAGCTTGGTAAATTTTGTCAAACTGGTACAAATAAGCATTAGGGTGAAGGAACTTTAAAACTGAATCTGTATACATACCCCAAAGAAATCACAGAATTTAACCAGAGTCTGTATCAGAAGCTGCTAAACATGTTTTCAGTGTAGTTTTACCTCGTCTCTAACATTGTTTATCATTTCCAGATGCTATGGCGATACAAAACATGTTAGGAAAACGTTCCATCGTGCAATCCACTCGGTCAGCGACTGGCCAGAGACAGTCTTTGAAGCATTCCTGAACTTTGAGAGAGAGGAGGGGACGCTGGAGACCTGGTGCTCAGCGGTCAAGAGAGTAGAAACACAGATGAAGAGAGTCACAGAGCAGAGGAACAGGGTAGGTACAATTAAACCTGCTTTAGCGACCACCTGTATAGAAAGACCACCTGCCCAAAAAGACCACCTGCCCATAAAGACCACTATTTTTGTTTCCCTTGAACAGCATTTCTCATTGAAACATGTATTAAAGGAACCTGTCCATAAAGGCCACCTGCTCATAAAGACTACTTTTCTTGTCTCCCTTGAGTGGTCTTTATAAACAGGTTTCACTGTACCATTAAACTCATACATGTGCATGGATATATAGAATAACCTTGTATACCAGATAGCTGTACCGGCTTTACATCCTTCACTTTTAAAGCTCTAAACAAGCGTATCGTCAAAGTTATGTGGGAGCTTCAAAGGAGCAAGATTGCCAGCTACCCAGAAGTTCAATCACGAAATAAAGTTCATTTCATGCTGACATGACTTTGGTTTGTTAAGTCAATTATGAAATTATTGTTATTTGTACAATACACGGATAAAGACAATGACATTTGGCACTCCATATCTGAGTGGACTTACTCCTTCCTCTTCATCAGGGTTTAGACCTGGACGTGAATGCTCATTGCCAGATGAATATACGTAACACAAACAATGTACTCGGTTTTTGTTTACCCTTCGTTCAAAATGAGTGAAACATCGCTTTGTGCATCCCAGGGGGATAGTTTAGGAGGACCAGAGCAATTTTCAAGATTGAAAGCATAGACTGACATATTTATTATCCCTGTATAGTACTCTTGAAGGTGAGAATTTTGCACTTGCTATTTTTTTTTCCTTCTGAAATCCCCAATGCAAAGGTGTTATGAACTGGCGAGAATCCTGCATGCACTGGTGTTTGGCAGATTACAATTAGTGATTCTATCTTTATCCACTGCTTTGATTTTGTACGCTCCATCCAGGCGGCGGAACAAGAAGCATCTTGGTCAAGACAGGCGGAAGAGAGAGCACCAGAGAACAGGAGTAAGCAGAGAAACGAGAGAAAGGGTGGTGGAAAGAGATCCTTTGATGAACCTGGAACTAGTAAACAAGCATATAAGAAACAGGTACTTGAAAGCATGGCTATGTGAAAGCACTGTCTCATTTTAACAGTACATTAAAGGTTGGTATGTTAGTGAAGTCGCGGGGGAGGTGGATAGGTTGCCGTATTTTTTCTCTAATCTTCAGATACAACTTTGAGGGTTAAACTTCATCTCTACAAAAGCCTCTTGTTTTGAGAAATTTCATGTTACGATTTAGCATTCATCCATCATTCAAATAATATCTGATGTTACGATCAAATTAGTCAGTTATGAATATCTCATGAATTAGATTCTTTCCAAATTATCAAATCGCTGGCAAGAGTTACGTTATGAAAATATTCATGTTGGTACATGAAAATCTCAAGAGGACATATTTTGAGCATTACCAAAGTAGAACTGTATATTTAAAGGAAAGAGCAGATTGTTCCCTTTGAAGATAGTTCATCATTAACCAAACAATGAAAGGAAATCGTGGAAATCTATTTTTATTTCCAGTTTATCTAGACTGACTATTTGTAAAAATCTGTGCAGAGAACAGAATTATTTTTTGTTATTACAATTTTATAATATTCAAATATTTCTGGATATTTTTTATTGTATTTTTGTGCATAATAATTTCAAACTGATGATTGTTGTCATGTTCAAATTGCCAGGAAAAACCTGATATGGACGCACTCGTACTTATTGTTTTACGTTTTACAGCCCCCCCCCCCAAAGTTTAATATTATTTTACCTTCTGATGAGGTTACCCTTGCGTAAAGAATACGAGTGCTAAATAAATAATAATTCCAATTTCTATCAAACAGAAGAAGAATTCACTGCCAGATTCCAATCCAAGACATGGAGCCAGAATTGATGGAGAAGCTAGACCATCTACATCCTCATCCTCCTCTTCAACATTGGCATCATCATCCTCCTCATCATCATCATCGTCATCCTCCTCCTCCTCATCAGTGTTTAAGATCCCACAGCTGCCTGCACCAAGAGTTGGATCTAGCGATGAGGATCTAAAACGTGAGTTCCACCATACAGTCAACTTCTTCTAGTCCGACAGATTGTGGTCCTGGCTCTATTCGATCCGGTCATAAAAATTTGGTCACCCGATATTTACTCTTGGCTTTACTTCGTCCCAGCTACAGGGTTAAGTTTAGTTATGGTATTAGGTTCTAGGTTGCGGTTAAGATTAGGATCAGCATTAGGTGTAGCGTTTGGTCATGAGTTGAAGTTTAGAATTTGGTTAGTGTACGAAGTTAACTTTGGAGCAATTGTCGCTTTGACATGTGTCATAGTTACCAATATGACAATTTGCGATCTGTCAACGTCAGAGGATCATCGTGAACATTTGATGAAGCAAATAGTCAACGTCATATAATCATGCATTAGTATACTCATCCACTCTCAATTCCTTCAAAATGGACCATAAGGTACCCTGTGGAGATAATTATATAATATTGACTGGTCTTGCGGGAGATATCAGAATATGTACGCCAAGCAAGGTAGCAGCAACTCCATCTTTTAACGTCTTTTGGTATGACGCGGCCGAGGTTCGAACCCACGACCTCCCGATTGTGAGGCGGACGCTCTACTGACTGAGCCAACACATCGGTATTCTTATATATAGTATATAATTCTTACTAACGCCCTCACTGATGTGTGATGTTTGTATACTATCCATTCTTCTTTTCTTGCAGCGGTTGCCGATAGAGTGAAGGACATAGACATGGAGGATGTCACAGTGAAGAAAGGCCTCAACGACCAATCTGTGGAATTCCAGATGCACATGAACCCTAAGAAGCAGAAGCCTGAGCGTAATAGCAATAAGGACCCTCGAACTGTGTTTGTCAAGAACCTGGACTACAACCTGACTGGAGATAGGATCAGGCAGGTCTTCTCAGAGGTAAGATGCCTATCAACTAGATTTCCTCATCCATCTGCATAGTGTTATTTATTTGTAGTCTCAAAATTCCATTGTAAATTTTGCTAGATTCTGTATTAATTGTGATTTTAAAACCTTAGAAACAAGTTTTCCATAATGTTTCATAGTGTTGTGCATAAGCTTCATGTTATTGTTTTATTTTATTTTTTGTTTATTGACAGTGTGGCACTATCACTGATGTTCGCATGGTGACCAACTACCAAAAGAAGTTCAAAGGTTATTGCTACGTCGAGTTTGAAGATGAGGTAATTGTTGACTTCATAGTCCTATACAATACTGTCAGTCTGAAGACTATTCCCCAAAGGGAACTTCTTCTCTCAAAAACAGCCTGTTTTTATAGTGTTTCATAATAGGCCCACAGTGTTTTTACTTTGTTGATACGAAATATATTCATGTCAAATTAAAAAGTTTTCCTACTATTTATTTCATTTGCTTTGAAAAAAAGGAATTGTATTAAGTTTTTCTTGTAATGCTTTTATTTTACACCTGTATTCTAAAGGAATGAACAGCAAGTTGTGAGGAACGCTTTGACTTCAACTGAGAGTATTTGTTGGAATGTGTCTGAGAGATAGGATGCTGCTAGTTTAGTCCAATTGCACACTCCGATGGCAATTCAGTTAGGAAGTTTTAAAACAATATATAATGGCATTTGATTTGAACAGTCAAACACGTTAATGATTGAGATTCTGCATTGTCTATGATCTGAAGCAAATGTGGCCTTTAATCTTCCTAAAATGCTTTCATTGATTAAAAATTTAGATTTGTCTGTGATCATGTCATTATTCAGAACTTCAGTTAGGAACTTCAAGGTTATATTTGTTCAAATAGCTTTTTCTATTAATGCTATTGCAGTTTTCTCCAGACCGAAGTTGTATTGTATAGTGTGCATTTGGTTCAGTCCTGATATGGTGTGAAGGTGGGTTATATGACACAGGGTCTATCTGTGTTATACAGGGTGGCCCAGAAAGCACGCAACACCTGAGATCTGCAATTTCAACGACATCATTGACACAGTATCATAATTAGTTTTTGTTTTGTTGGGGACATTCTTTTCATTTTGGGTAAGGCGCTTTAGTTCTTTGGCCGTTTCTGTGAGGCAGTATCACCTTCAAAATTTACCACTTTTGCAACTGTAGTCATGCTTGAAGTATCGAGAAATGACGGCTTTGTACACAGTCAGCTTTGTTGACAAACACATGACTGCTCTCACTTAAAAAAAAAAAATGAAGACAACATGAATGAAATAGAGATCGTATGGGAAGCCCAAATTTCTCACTGCTACAAGCATGGCTAC
Organism: Heliocidaris erythrogramma; assembly: GCA_025617745.1. Classification (NCBI taxonomy): domain Eukaryota; kingdom Metazoa; phylum Echinodermata; class Echinoidea; order Camarodonta; family Echinometridae; genus Heliocidaris; species Heliocidaris erythrogramma. The sequence goes on from CM046861.1 coordinate 13,918,751, forward strand.
GGTTGCAACTAGCAAGAGTAGCAAATTTTGAAAATGGTATTGCCTCACAAAAAATAGCTGTAGAATCAAAACGCTTTCCCCAAAATTGATGACCTTGGTGTCATTTTACTTGGAAAAGAATTTTCTACCCGATAAGATAAAGAAAATAATGACAATATGTCAGTGATGTCGTTGAAATTGCGGGTCTCGGGTGTTGCATTCTTTCTGGACCACCCTGTATATTGTGTGACACTTGCATGTATCATGTCTGCTTGCTTTCAATAATGGGAGACAGTAAACATGATGTTTATTCTGTTGTGCATGGTAACGGATTGCCATCTGAATCTGCATCTTTATAGGAATCTGCAAAGAGGGCACTAAAGAAGGATCGAGAGACCATCAATAACAGACCCATGTACGTTGATCCATCCAAGGACAAATCAGTCGCACCCAAGGAAAAGAAGTTCTTGGTAAGGAGATTTTTTTCGATTCTGGATGGGAATTTTGAGAGGGCTGTTTGATCAGCTTTTCCTTTCCAATAATATTGGGTGTATATATCCCTCGTATCAACCAAGCAAGGCTGACGATTTTGGCGCTTACAGCTTTCAAGAATTTCTTTCCTGCCTGTACCCATTTACATGTAACACCTGGGTGGAAATTAGCAAATGCAGATTGATGTCTTGCCAAAGGACAGTAGTGCCACACCTTTGGTTTGAACCCATGACCTTCCTATCTCCAGTCAAGTGTTTAAACCACTCGACTATGACACCTCTGCAGTGTAGATTTTCAACACTGGTATATTTCAGTACTTGCTACATCATTAAAAGAAAAAAAGGTCCCTTGATTGGTATATCACACATATTTAGCCATGGCCTGTACATACTGGCCACTGGTTTAGGTCTCGAAGGTTGGAAATTAAAAAAAAAAAAATGAAGACAACATAAATGAAATAGAGATCGTATGGGAAGCCGTCATGCCCAAATTTCTCACTGCTACAAGCATGGCTACGGTTGCAACTAGCAAGAGTATCAAATTTTGAAAATGGTATTGCCTCACAAAAAATAGCTGTAGAATCAAAACGCTTTCCCCAAAATTGATGACCTTGGTGTCATTTTACTGGACTCATCAAGAGTTCTTTTCCCTGCTGCTGTCGTCTGTAATGGTTTAAATTTATTTTCTGTTATTGCCCTCAGTAAGTTTAACATACAGCCAGACCAGGGGTGGTATTCTGAAAACGATGTCATCTTTTATGTTAGTTAAACAATGTTCATTGTCGTAACAAATCAAAATGAGGACAAGCCATTCGCTGATGTCTGCACAAAGCTGGCTGCACATGCGTAACGTTAAGATAGACATTTACGCGAGCACCCATGAGAAGTGTTCATTCTGCACAATTTCAGTTTGATATGACAATTAACATCATTTTCCCTACAAGATGACATCGTTTTCAGCATACGGCCCCTGCTTTTAGTCATGAACACTTGTAAAGAAAGACCAAAAATCTACAAAGGCTGTTTTTCTGTTTCCTTGAACAATTTTTCTCATTGACATGTGTACGAAAGGAACCTGTATATAAAGACCATCCCCCTATAAAAATTACTTTTTTTCATCTCCCTTGGGTGGTCTTTATATACAGGTTTCACATTTTTTGGATAGGTCACTTTTCAAAAGATTTTTGTTATATGTATAGTATGATATAGTATAAAAAAAAAGATGGAGAAGAGTGAGCTGTTTGTGAGCGGATTACCTCCGACACTTTAATACCAAGAAAGAGCTGGGGGGAAAAAAAACCTTCATTCCATTTCTGTTTCCCTTGAAAAGATTTTCTCATTGAATTGCGCACTAAAGGGAAATGTTATTAAAGAACACCTCATGACTGTATAAAAAGTACTCTTCTCTTCTCACTTGAATGGACTTTGTATTACTGTATTCCGACTCGTTCTTTGAAGGCATTTGTTGTATTTTTAAATTGATACAGTATGAAAACAAGATGGAGAAGAATAAACTGTTTGTGAGTGGATTACCTCGGACACTTACCAAGGAAGAGCTGGAGAAAACTTTCAGTCAGGTGAGTTCATGCTTATTGTTCTTTCTTTCTTTGTATGTTTGTGGTTTTTAAAATTATATTTTGTCGTATTGTATTTCATATTCTGTTTGTGTATGATTATTGTATTATTATCTTCATGTTATGTGTAATCGTCATCACTCATAGATTGATTATGTTAAAGAATCACTGCTTTAATAAAAAGATCATAAATGTTGCACCATAATTGACATTTTCTGTTTTTTGTTTCTCTTAATATTACTACAAAGCCTTGTTTGTAGAACTTCATACGCATTATTGTTAGGTATGGTATCGTGCTGGTCCATTCCAAATAACATGAGCTTTGAAAAACTTTGCAAAATACTCCCTTTAAGGAATTCCCATATCTTACATTATTGTTTATTATTAAAAATTTTAAGTGCTCCTTTTGCAATATAGAGTGAAACTGATATATTTAATCACTTTGAATAAAATGCCTGAAAACCGTACAAATGCTGCTATTGTTGTGTCTCTGCCAAAGAACGTGGTGCCAGGGGCATGGTTTAATCCGATAATTTGAGAATAAAACCTATTGTGCATCAATTATTGACATTCTGAGCTACCTGTACTTGTGGTTGCTTCTATTGAAAGTTGCTTGTGTGTTTCCGTGGTAACTGCCCTCGGTGATGCTTATTGATTGTGTGGTTTCCATGGAAACATCCGTAACACTGCATCTGACTCTGTCTGTAAACTATATCAAGCTCTAGTATCGAGTTTCATATGGTATCATCTTTGTTAAAAACTAATTTAGCCCTTTTTGTGCCATCAAGTTTTGAAACATTTGTCATCATAAAATTTTATCAGTTTTGGATTTTTTACTTAAAATACTAGTTTAATTGTTCAGTTGGGCCTAGAGTACATTTCATATGGATAAACTTTACAACGAGGCTACCTCTTTTTGTTTTAGGAAGAAAATAAAAAGCACTTCTTAGTCAAATCAAATTGTTCAACACTCTAATTGTTGGGTGGGATTTGCTGCCCACAGTGGTTTATAACATTTTAAGTGGTATACAGTACATCTAGCAGTTTTAGCTCAGAATATTCCAGGAATTGTTTTATTTAGATACTTTGTATGATTATGCATGTTCACTTTCCCAAGTGATATTTTTCCATTGTTTTCATAATCCTTTCTTAAAGGGGAATAAAAGGCAACAAACATTAGCCTATAATCATGTAGATAATTGTCAGCCTATTACAAATATCTTGAAATTACGCCTATTTGATTGTTTAAGAAGGAGAACAATATCTCAAAAAGTTGCAGTTTCCTTGCGAGACATTACACCATGGAGGTTGCCATTTTCTTCACAAAGTAATGTCAGAACCGTTTCTATCTATGAGATACCCACTGACCTGTGTATTAGATACGGTTGGCACTCATGATCACCTGTGGAATGCATGAGACTGGATTTTTCTCATAACCGTTTTTGTTGTCATGTCCATTCAAATGAAAATACTTTGATTCTGTCATATATAAACCTAATTGTGTCAAAATATTTGTTTAGCTGTTTTATAGGTGGGGCAGTTTCTTTTGTTAAGCAGGATTTGGCATGCAAATGTTGTTGCTTGGTCAAACAAAGGTTTGTCAATTCTTCAAAGAAGTGACAAAGACCTAGACATACAATTGCTCCAAGATATCACCCTGTGAGATGCTGGGGATATCAAGATGGCTGCCATTGTGCATTGGTGGCTTTAGTTCTATTCATTATGCAACCTCATATCCATTGTGTACATGTAAATGGACATGTACTAATATGACATCAGTTTTTCAAAATGCCACCTCATGGGATAATATCTAGCAAGAAATCTGCAAACTTTAGAGAGATTGTTCTCCTTACTGAGTAATAAAATAGGATTTTATTCACGATATTTTGAACAGGCTGACAATTTTCCACATGATTATCAGCTAATATTTGTTGACTTTCATTCTCATTTAATTATGACTGGTTGAAAGGAGATCAGAAATATTACCTTAATTTCACTTCTTTTGCATCCGGCCTGACACATACTATATCACTCTCATTCTATTGGCATATGAATATAATTTGAAGTGTGTACTTTTATAAACATTTGAATGCTTTATCAATATACCAACAAGATCACTTCGTTCTTCCTCTTCTGGCCTTCTCAATATACCCAAAGTATCTAAAACCTGGGGGGAACGATCATATTCATACACAAGCCCGACCTTTTGGAATAGCCTACCTGAAGACATAAAAAGTTGTTCGACCTCATTGTCCTTTTTTTTCCCCAGCCAGATTGGGTCCATTTCTTATCATTTTGATGATTCCAAAACCTCGCAGTATAAACCAATTCTTATGTAGACATGATGAACCTGTTCTAATCACTGTTAGACAGTTTCTTTCACAATGTACGCACATGACCAGAAGTCAACTTTATCTTTCGGAAGTTTCAAAGGCATTCATTCCACTTATATCTTCACAGTACGGTAAGCTGAAGGATGTGCGTATTGTGACGTACAAGAGTGGCGTCCCCAAAGGATTAGCTTATGTTGATTTCGAAGACGGGGTAAGCTGCATGTCATGTTATATCCAAGGGAAGTAGGAGAATTTCAATTTCCATTGCTATTCCATCGTGCGGCTGGGAGAAGGGCGTAGGCCAACGCAGACGCGCACTTGCGTGAGGCGGAATGTCGTTAGCAATAAAACGACTCGCAACTTCAGAAATAATTCTTATTTGATACAAAAATAGTAAAGTTTGGTAGTTACATGCATTTTCACTTTTTTTAATTAGTTGATAAAAAGGGAAGTCCCTGTCATGTTAAAAAAAATTGTATACATGTAAGATGTCTAGAGCAATCAAGCGTGTTACCAGACATTTGCTTTGTGGCGTGCGCATCTGTTACGGCCTTCTGCAAGCCATACGACGATTCATTATTTTGTAAAAGGGAAGTCAGTGAACAGTGAAAGTTTGAGATAAATCAGAAAAATGAGGAGGAAGCTGTGATTTTTTTTCTTTTGGGAAGCATTTTGGAATCACAAATTGGCAATGTGGTCATCTGACCATGAAGATAGATATATTATCATTGTATCTGTAAGAAGTTCAGAAATTTCTGCTGGTTTAATTTAACAGTTTGAAGATAAAAGTAAAATGAAAAGATGTTTAGTACTACAAAATCAGAGAATTGCATTGAACATAGCCTAAGTTATCATCTTTTGACAGCCAACCAGAGCTTGTTATATTTCGCGCCTTTTTTCCCCTTTAGTTTCCATTTATATTGTTCGATTTCAGCTTTCTGTTTATTCTTGCGGTTTACTCTGACGAGTGCAAGACGAAAAGCTTTAGTATGACTCTGTTCAACGCTATTCTCTGAAAATGAAAGTACATGTAATTATAATATATAGCATTTATCTGAATGCTTTTTAAAAAAAAATTGGAATTCTTTGATTACAAGGGACAGGCGTAGTTAATCACTTATCACTTTCTGTTTTGTTTTTTTTTTTTTCCCTGTCATCTATCAGGCCAGTGCAAGCAAGGCCGTGATGGGTCTAGATAACACTCAGATGGGTGAACACACCATCACAGTGGCAATCAGTAACCCTCCTACAAGGAAAGCCCCCGTGAAGGATGCCGCTTCAGCTGCTTCGAATCCTCCAGAAAGAGAACAGAAATCGCTAGGTGCCAAGTAAGTCCCCCCCCTCTTTTATCATAGCAGAGCTTACATGCAAAATATTTTTGTACAATATTTTCACATTTTTCAGTCATTTCACTGCTGACCATGACAGTACGTCGAATCCTCCAGAAAGAGAACAGAAATCTTTAGGTGCCAAGTAAGTCTCCCTCTTTTATCATAGCAAAGCTTCCATGCAGTATATTTTTCTACAATATTTTTACATTTTTCAAATTTCAATCATTTCACCAGCTGCTGTTGGGGGTTTAACTGCCCAAAGTTGTAAATATGGCATCTTCTTTTTTTTTTTCATACAAAGAAAAATCTTCCTTATCTTTAGTTAGGGTTTTTTTCCACTTAAGCTAAAATAACAGTTAATTACCCACAAATTGTACAATTCTACCAAATTGATAAATTCAACAAAAATAGAAGTTTCTTATACAGTTATAACAAGCATCATAATTCTCTTTGTTTTCGATTTTTTTTTTGTAATTTCAAAAAAAATCTTATTCATGCATTTTAAATGAGAATAAAGTCGAGGACCCTACTGAAAATTTGGGCTTGTAGCGTGTAGCTTCCCACAAAGTTCAAAATGGGTTCAAGAGAAGTGAAATTAGTTATCATGGGACACTATTTGTATAAAAATGAACAATAATTGAAAAGTTGTCTCATCAAATTCTATTTTGATGCATTTTTAATTTGTAAACAAATCTTTCGGCATATTACTCCCAGTGTTAAAGATCGTATGCTCGATCTATAATGAAAAACACAAGTCAGAAAAAATTGGAACCAGCGGGATTCGAACCTGTCATCTACTGCTTGCCGGGCAGCGACTTAACCACCAGGCTATTCTGGTTCACGGCCAAGTCACGACGAACTAGAATCAAATACCCAAGATCCTCTTCTTTCTGACTCATTAATATTCAAACGGTCCGCCGTGGAACAATGGTTAGTAAACGAAGAAGCTTGACTGGGGAGGAATTTTTAATTTGTAAACAAATCTTTCGGCATATTACTCCAAGTGTTAAAGATCGTATGCTCGATCTATAATGAAAAACACAAGTCAGAAAAAATTGGAACCAGCGGGATTCGAACCTGTCATCTACTGCTTGCCGGGCAGCGACTTAACCACCAGGCTATTCTGGTTCACGGCCAAGTCACGACGAACTAGAATCAAATACCCAAGATCCTCTTCTTTCTGACTCATTAATATTCAAACGGTCCGCCGTGGAACAATGGTTAGTAAACGAAGAAGCTTGACTGGGGAGGAATTTTTAATTTGTAAACAAATCTTTCGGCATATTACTCCCAGTGTTAAAGATCGTATGCTCGATCTATAATGAAAAACACAAGTCAGAAAAAATTGGAACCAGCGGGATTCGAACCTGTCATCTACTGCTTGCCGGGCAGCGACTTAACCACCAGGCTATTCTGGTTCACGGCCAAGTCACGACGAACTAGAATCAAATACCCAAGATCCTCTTCTTTCTGACTCATTAATATTAATATTCAAACGGTCCGCCGTGGAACAATGGTTAGTAAACGAAGAAGCTTGACTGGGGAGGAATTTTTAATTACTGGGAGTAATATGCCGAAAGATTTGTTTACAAATTAAAAATTCCTCCCCAGTCAAGCTTCTTCGTTTATTTTGATGCATGTTTGAAGTGGTGGCACTTTTGGGGTGAAATTACAAATTTTTTGCAGGGTGCTCTTCCCTTGTGAAATTTGTTTTCTACATTTTTCTACACCAATCAATTTGATGAAAACTCTGAATTCATAGAAATCAGCTGTTCATTTCACACGCGCTATGAATAGCGGTCCGTATGAATGAATAGTGGTACTTATGAATGAAGGTCCATATGAATAGCAAGGTAATTTGTCTATGGTTTGCTCGCAATTCATAAGAACTGCTATTCATACAAAACTGCTATTCAATTAGTCACGCGTTATGGATAGCAGTCCTTATGAATAGCGGTTCTTACGACTAGCGAGGTAACCCCCTGGCACTGATGTTTTTTAAATAATCTTTTTTTGAATATCTTTTTTTAATACATTTTTTCTTCACTTTTTGAGGAATCATGAACTGATGAAAGGTGTGTACAAGTAATAGATTCAGAACCTATGATGAAGTATCACACCTGCTTCATGTTTTTTGTTGCTTACTGTTGCTTTGTTGCTTAGCAAATGTTAATATCTTTATTTGTCACGAAATTAAAAGAAACCTATCAAATATTCAAAGTGTTATTTTAGTAACGTTGTTTAAGAATTGCCATTAAACTTGCTCTAAAAATTTTGTACTTACCGTATCAACTTTGCCACATGCAAACTTCAGTTTTAAATTTTTGTCATTATGAATAACAAATTTATTTATTCATTTTTTAAACAGCTAGTAGTATGTGCTTTTTGAGATAGAAAAAGAGTTGTAGGAGAAGGGGAGAGAAAAGGTAGAAGCTCTTACTGTTTTTGCAGGAACTTCACCCTAATGTTATCTTTCCCAAAGTTGGCAATTTAGATGGTGTCATTGAATGAAAGTTTGTCAAACAGAAAGATACATGTACAAAAACATGTGTATACCTTCTATGGTATTTTCATTGTTTTATTTCAATCATAACTTTAAATAAACCTGTTTTTTGTTGTTTTCAACCAAAATTTCTTCTGTCAGGTATTTTGATAATAAAATGCAGTGCACACCATTAGTTTCTGGGCAACAAGCTACAAATAAACAACAGTTAATTGAGCCTCTGCAGTCTTTAAAAGAGGTCATTTTGGTTTTATAGCAGAAGCTTTGTGACTAGTTCAGACTTTCCTGGGGAGGAGGCATTAATAATAGAATAATCTTTGAGCAGCCTTCTTTATAGCAAAGGTTGGATGATGCGCAATACTGTCTCAGCATTTCTTTGTCTTTTATTATTACTTTGAGAATTTTTTTTTTGAGCTTGTCTTCTGAAGTGATTAAAAAAAAAAAATCACTTTAACTAAAATGATATTGTATGAAAGAATAGATAGGGCCACAAAGATACTGATTCATATAGCATATACATATAGTTATTGTTTTATCATGAATTGTATTTATTTACATAATTATTGTGTTCAGATTCTTAATGTTTATATTCGTATAAATCTATTCACTAATCACTATACCTTAGTATACATGTACTGTGACAACAGGACAGAAGTTGTATGATTTTTGCTTTCTGCTTATGCGTTTCTATACCATGCATAATCAAAAGATACATTATGGGGGGGGGGGGGATGAAAAATATCTGCATGTATATATGAACAAAAAGTTATCTTAAGTAGATGGAAAAGTACTAATAATATCTAGGTGTCAGTCATGGTCTAATAACTAAGTCACTGGACTATGGACCATGTAGATGTAGTATGGGGTTCAATTCCGTGCTACAGGTCTATTAAAGGGATACGCCACCAGGCGGCCGTGGGGAAAGAAAGAATTGCGTATCCCATTCACTCGTACACAAAGTTTGTGCGTCGAACGCGTCCGTTGGACTACTGGGATTAAATTTCGGACTGCACGAAGCCGACCGAATCTCGCACGAGAGCTCGAGCTCAGGCAGAGCATGCATGTTGTGCAGCAATTAGTCTATCCGGAGTTTGCGCCCCGTGGGGCAACGGCATGATCAGGTAACGATCACTGTGCCCTCTCGCGGAATAAAAACGTCCACAATCTGCGGTTGAGTATCCCTTTATTTAACCCTAAAAGGCCCGTTTCGCGTAATATGTTCGCATCGCGAAAAGCAGTCACCACGCCGCTTCACTTCTTTTTTCTTTCAAGTCTTGCGCAACTTTTGAGACCAAATTTGTGATGTCCGCGCGTGCGGTTCCGGAGTTACACAACATTTCGTAAGTGCATGTCAGACCCAAAATTGTTCAGAAACGTGATTTCGTGTACAAATCCAATGCAAATTGTGTTTCCAGCTAAAATTCATAAATGTTTCATTATTTTTACTTTTACTGTTTAAAAACAATTAATTTTATGTTGTTTATGATTAAAATAGTAATAAAAAAGTCAAAAAACAAAGAAATACATAAGAAATTAAAAAAACAATAAAATACATATGAAAAAAAGGATTTTACCGAATTTTTTTTTTGTTTATTTGATCAGAATCTGACAAAGAGTCTCTATACAAAAAATTAGAAGATTTGGGGCTTTATTTAATTAATTAGAGCAAACCATTAATTTTATGCATAAATTAGCATAATTAATTAGTTGTGACATTTTTCGGAGAAATTGACTATACAGTTTTGTAGATTACGTGGTCGGCGATGTGTGTGCCGATTTTCGTTGTAAATGCGCGGTGGACGGCCAAGATCTTAGGGGGGGTGGAATCAGCCCCCCCGGCTGTGAGATGGGTCTAAATAACCCGGCTCTATTAGGGTTAAACTTCCTCCTACCAGATATTAATCTGCATTTTCCACTTTTGACCCAGGTGAAGTAAAGAGGTTCCTGGTAGGAAGAAATTCTTTGAATTCTTGAGAGCTTTATCGGGCTACTTTGGCTAAAGCTGGGGTTGGAATAGTATTCAACACTTTGTATCCTTAGAAAAAGCACTTTGTAAATCAAATTATTATGTTGATTATCTAGAATCAAAGACTTTCATTGATTTTTATGCAGAAGAACACAAAATCTACCGTGAGAACACATCCATTTCTTAGACAATTTCATTGTCGTTACAGGGGCATCATCGGTCCCAGGGGTAAAGGCCGCACCCAGATCTCACTGCTACCCAGGTCGCTCCAACACCAAAAACCTGCTTCAGCCAAACCCAAGCCAGCATCCTCTCCGGTTGCCATGGAAACCAATGATGCTGCCAGCAATGGCAAGGCAGAGGGAGAAGACGAGAAGAGAGCAAAGATGATGAACGCTGACTTTGCGAAAATGTTTCAGAAATGATGGGGCAAGAGCGATGAAGATTCCCTTGATCTCTTTCTGTTTTATTTTGAGGTTACAGGGGAGCGTTTCATCAAGCGTTTCGTCAGTGATTTTTACCGACAACTGTTATAAGCTACTGAAATCCTTGCATCTGATTGGCTGAGAGCAAATTTGTCAGTAAAAACCACTGACAAAATGCTTGATGAAACACTCCCCAGATCTTTGCTTTGATCCACGAGACATGCACTCGTAAAAGCGTGATGATGTTTGTTGTTGCAAATGTAAAGTAATCTAAAATTACAGTAAATCAGATTGCACTACACAACTCACTGCGGCACTTCAATCAATTGGATCAAATTGTGTTTACTTTTAACAGTTTGTGTCAAAGCTTTGGAAATAACTGATTATCTATAACTATAAAACCTTTTTTTATTTGCTGAAATAGTGCATTGGTAAAGGAAAAACAAGTTACTTGTATATTTTAATTAAACAGAGAAAAGTGTCTGTTTATAATTTGGATACACATTTGTAAGCGGAATGTCTTTTGTGCGAAGAGGAGCACAGTACCCTTTTTTTCTTGCAGCTGAGATAGATTGATTTTGTTCCATCTTGTGTTTTTAAATTTGATCAACACAGCTCTTGCATTTTTAAGCCTTCATTACATGTGTGGCACCATCGCTTTTAGAGGAAAATTATATATTTTTATAATATTCATAATAAATCCTGGTCCTGCATGCTCATTCCTTTTCATACAACTTTCATCACAAGGTACATTTAATTTCCAATGCAACACAAATACATGTACATTCTTGCTTCTATGGAATATTTTTATTCATGCCAAATTTGGAAAGTTACCCATCAATTCCTACCATAAGTATGTGTAGGTCCATTTTACGATGTAAGTGGAGTAGGTCAAGGGTCACATGAAATGACGATTCTCTTATTCTGATTAGTTGAGAGACGGACTCAAATGTGAATAAATCAAACATTGATTAGATGCGCTTATGATATGTGTGTACTGTAGGGGCCAAGAGGACAAAGGTGTCACAAAGTCATGGCAGAGATATTTTTCTGCATTAAAAGGAATGCATTGTTACAGAAATATCTATGGGGACCTATTCATGTATTTGAGTTGCCTAGAAATCTTTTATCTTTGTTTTTAATTCGCAGAGGATCACAGCAATAGTTTTTTACAATATTTTATGTGTGAAATGCACATTTTAACATGTAGGCTTGTTCTCTATTACACTGCCTGTGGGAAACTTGAGAATTTCCCAGAACTGAAGCACAATGTATAGATACTTTAATATACACCAACACTCATTGGGCAAGCTTAACCTAACTCGTGGAAATTGAAAATTAAGTGGTTGATAGTATTGACCAGTTGTTGTTAAGTTTTTATCAAGCAAGCAGTCAGATCTGGGAGAAATAATGGTCTGTTTGATTATTTCTCATTTTGTTCATCGAAACCTGCTGTACATGTAGTTAGCACCGCTATAGAATGGTCACAAAATTTATATGTATTCATGTTGACTTGAAGTTTTATGAATGATAAGGAAAAGAATACTCCTAACTCTTTTGCAATATTTTACTTTTACAAGATATAATGATTTTCTGTGACCATGGTATGCCATTTTAAGAATTGTCAATTAATTGATACTTTTACAGATTTTCTATTGGGTTTTCTTCATACAAAGATATAAAAGTTTATGAAAAGAAATCATGTGAAACTATACTAAGTTTGAGACGAATTTTATCTTGTAATTGAAATGTTTTACTGATTATTTATATTTATCTTTTAGATATGCATCAACCACAAAACATTTTTTAATTGCAATCTTCAAGACTGGATGAGCTATTCCAACGGAATTCCATTATATTGCAACCATTCTTATCATCTTATACCCCTTTCAGATTGCCAAAGCGCCTTTCAATCCGCTATTGATTCCACTGTCATTCCGCCTTCCTTGGAAGCGGTTCGCATCGCTTTTGCCTTCACATCAAGCAAGAGATACCGCTATTTTAGCGGAATAGAGCGGATGCTCTGAGCGGAAATACATCATCTGCACAATGTATTGTTTTTGGCCCTTCATTCCACTTTATTCGGTACGACTGTTCATATAAACCGAAACATTATCAATTCCGCTTTTGTCCAGATAGCGCCTACAAAACCACCTCACGAGGAAGTCACATACCTCCCACGTCCATAGCGGACTATCCGACTTGCTACCCTTTCACATTAAAACGTTAGCTGGCCAAAGTGCTTTTGATTCCGCTATATTGGCTGAATATGAAAGGGGTATTAGTTCCCTTACTTACTCTTTTGGATAATTTTCCCAATATTCCTTTGCTAACTTCAAAAGAAATCTAAGCTCTAAAATAGATGCAGATTTTTTTTTCCTTTTAAGTGGTTCAAAGCTGAAAAAAAAATATTGTGCATCTTGAACCTATAGGAGGGTTGTGACTATCTCTTTTTAGTAGTGACTTGATTTGCAACAATTTTTTTTTTAAGAATACATCTAAACAGTGTGGAGTATAGTGAAATGAAGTTTCATGATAACTTCTAATACATGTATGTGCGTTACTTTACATTATTTGTCAAGTACATGTATTTTTTCTCCCTGAAAGAGAGACACAGTCATGTGATATTGTAAAAACTTATTCTTTTTTTTGGTCATATAATGATTTTTTCCTTATTTTACACTGTGTAACATAATAAACAAAACAGATGTTCAACGTGTAATTTGAACTTGAAATGATACCATTCAAATCTTTCAGCTTTACGTGTAAAAAAAAAGTTTAATACATATAGTAGTGACTGCGTGAGAGCGTGAATACGAAGACTGTGAAACTGAAGATGAAGCAGGAAAGGAAGGAAGGAAGAAGATAGATATGAAGAAGGACAAAGAAGAAGAGCGGGTAATGAAGTAGAGAAGTTGATAATCAATTGAAAGAAGGACAGAGAGAGAGAGAGAGCGAGCGATTAAGAGAGCAAGAACTAGATAAAGAGAGAGAAAGGGAGAGGAAAATAAAGATAGATGTAGAAAGAAAGGGAGAGGAAAATAGAGATGGACGTAGAAAGAAAGGGAGAGGAAAATAGAGATAGACGTAGAAAGAAAGGGAGGGGAAAATAGAGAGACGCAGAAAGAAGGGGAGGGGGATATAGAGATAGACGTAGAAAGAAAGGGAGGGGAAAATAGACATAGACGTAGAAAGAAAGGGAGGGGAAAATAGAGACAAACGTAGAAAGAAAGGGAGGGGAAAATGGAGATGAAGAGAGATGTAGAAAGAAAGGAGAAACGCAGTTTCCATTACGATTCGATGAGTGGAAGAGCAACCTTTGGTTGAACGAAACTTGGCATAATACTCTTACCTGGATTTTATTTTTTATCTTTTTTCTAACCTGGATCATATTTTAATATTGCGAACCCAAATATACGATTCGCCCCCACTCCACAATAGCGTAGTTCATCCAGCTGCCTTGCAGAATTAGTGATATTTTCCCCATTCAAAACGAGTCGTAAAGTAGCTATCACAATAAAAACACCCTTATGCCTGCCATCTGCCTAACAACGGCACACTCTGTTGGCGGTGTAGAAATTATTTATCATTTAAGTGTGCAGTAGATCGTGATGTTGAAGTAACTTGTACATCTCCATGATTAGCTCTTCCACACGTTGGTGAACCCCATGCTTTTGGCGTTGTCTGGAGGGTAAATTATCGAGCTAAGAGGGGTATATTGGCCCTATGACAGCTTGGTTATCAAAATCTTAACATTTCATTTACATATCAACCAAAATGTCAATTTTGCTGGTTATATACATGTAAGTGGCGGAGTTGTATCGGTGCGAAAATTCTCAGTGTATTAAATATATTTTACCAAAGAGTTAGCACATCTTTTCAAAGTATGGTTAGGTCGAAATTTATAAGAAAAATGACATATAATAATAGTGATAATAATAATAATGATCATGATCATGATCATACTGATAATAATAATAATAATAATAATAATAATAATAATAATAATAATAATAATAATAATAATAATAATAATAATAATAATAATAATAATAATAATAATAATAATAATAATAATAATAATAATAATAATAATAATAATAATAATAATAATAATGATGATGATATTTCACCTGGGTGGAGTGTGGCAAATGTAGATTAATACATTACCAAAGGACATTAAAGCAGTGGCAGGTAATCGAACCCCGTACCTTTTGTAATTATAAAGGTTCTCAAATTTAGTCGGGTGGGGGGGGGGGGGGGGTGCAGCACCTGCGTATAATAATAATAGTAAATTCTTGTCCATCAGACTTGCCACTCTTCGCGCTCTACAATAATAGGAGATTTGGGAAACCGGGTAGATAGCATCATGGCCCTCTCGAACCGACGCTGATTATTTCAAGTTTGAAACAAGGTTCAACTTCTAATCACAGGTCTCATTATGGGGTTAACATATCAATCATTATTAATACAAAAATGTGCAAATTTTGTTGTCCACAAATAACAAATAGACAAACCATCAACATCAACAACAAAATCGTAGTGGACCAACCGCCTTCCAGTAGTGCAGTCGTCCGTGATTGGCCGAACAAGTAACCAATCACAGAAGGGAGCGTCATCATGTCCCGCTTCCTTACCACGTTTTCATTCGGCGCATGCGCTGTCATCATTGGCATCGAAAGAATAATTGAAGACGTGAAAATTATTCAGAAGGTATATCGCGCGCGTGAAACCGAGTACGGATGCTGGATTGAACAAGTGGCTCGCTTCGTTTACTCGATAAGAAAACGAAAAATCTGTTCACTTTTTCTATTAAGTGAAAGTAAAGAAACGGATATAAAGACGTGACTCTGTTTACTCGCATCAACACAACATAGACCCAATCTAAATGTAAACTTGAATTTAAAAAAAAAAAAAGAAAGAAAAGACACTCTTCACCGATTGATTGGAAGATCCGTAGCTTCATAGCTGTCACACCGATTATAAAAAGCCGTTGGACAGCCGCCTATTGTCCCTTCGATTATCATTTTTTACAAGATTGTCACTTCTTGTTAATTGCCATCTTCAGCAGTTTCCAACACTTTACCATTGCAATTGTTAACATCTTTTAAATCAAGAAAGCCAAAATATTGACAATCGTGAAGTTTTATTATAAAAGGAGATAAAGATCGGGAGAAATAACAGCGGATATTGAACGAGGTAACAACAATTCACGCTGTCGCATTGAGTGCGTGAATTTTCTAGAAAAGAACTGCATTCGTCATAATCAACAACGGTAAATAAAGGTAAATTTTACTTCTGATGAGGTAAAGTGAACGGTGAATAACTTGCAGAACTGAGTTGATATGAAATGATTTATAGTTGCGGCATGATGTCTGCAAGAAAGATCATCATTTTTGCATGCTGGGTGAGTTCACATTCTTTAATCGTTATAACTTGTTAATTCTTTGTTTTGAATGTGCTATGTCTGATCTTTGTGTATTGTAAAATTATGTCAGAAAATAGTATTTTTTTATTCCTTACACTTATTATAATAAATAACATTGTAAAGCGCATTGAAGCGTTCAAGTAATGAGCTATATAAATGTAACATATATTATTATATTATGAATAGTTTCATTATTTACTATGTTATTGTTGGTAAATATAGATCTATTTCCTTGTTTCTACGCGGTGATATACACTGAAACTAACAATGAATGAATCCCGAGGAAAATAATACTTTTGTGTAGCCGAGTGCGCATAATTTCGCTGGAGACTCGGGCGAATGTGTATAGGCAGTATATAATTATTTCGTTGATATCGGTCATCTTTGTCAAGTGTGGTGTAGATGTGGACCTTCTTTTGAATCCGATAAGAAAAGAAAAAAGGCAGAAGGGCATATGAGAAACATCTTTACTTATCACCAGAGCTTCTCAGCCGAACTATAGGCCTAACACATTCATGCGCGCAAATACCCCGCCGATTTCATGAGCAGTAGTGAATTGTCTAACATGTGTGTGTGGGGGGGGGGGGGGGGGGGTGTGGGCGCGTAATAGCAGTATGTCCGAGGACATTTTCGGACAGAGAACAAAAAAAAAAAATCATGACAACAATGGTCCTCGGAAGCCGGACAATAGTCCTCGAACGTCGAACAATGAATTTGTGCTTTATTCCGTCGACTGTCCGAGGACGAGGAACAATAGAGGAACAATACTTGTCCTCGGAAATAAAGCAATACAAGACTCTGTGTGTGTGTGAGGTGGGTAGTATTTTATTTTTATTTTTCCGGACGTATATCAATAAAATACGATTATATAAGTCTGGGACCGACCTTTGACGTCACCATCCGAAAGACGTGACTGAGAGTTGAACCTGGGTCCGATCAGAGTCAGTTTGTAGGAGAATTAATAAACAGAGCTGTCCACAGACGTTACCGCTAGACCAACTCCTGGGGAGCGTTTCATCAAGCGTTTTGTCAGTAATTTTTACTGACAAATTTGCTCTCAGCCAATCAGATGCAAGGATTGCAGTACCTTATAACAGTTGTCGGTAAAATCACTGACAAAACGCTTGATGAAACGCTCCCATGGGGAGCGTTTCATGAAAAGAAGTCGTCGGATATTTTATCCGACAACTGTTATAAGCTACTGAAATCCTTGCATCTGATTGGCTGAGAGTAAATTTGTCGGATAAAATATCTGACAAGTCCATTCATGAAACGCCCCCCTGATCTCTCTACGTACGTCGTACGTGGTGTATTATAGTAGTATCGGTGAAAAGTACTACTATTCACTAATCGCGTACCCTAACAGCAATGTGCTCATTTGCATGAGGTGCGTTTTGAACTATTTCTCGTTAATGATATATCGTATTGTTTCAATAAGAAACAGCATATCACTGTAAACACACCACAAGCATACTTATGTATTTTTTTTCACAATTACATGAACTCTCATTCTCAGTGAATAGCTCACGAGTCATATAGAGGTCAGGTATAACTTTAACATTTTATTCACTGATTACTAGTGGTCAATTACATAACAATTGAATTAAAAGCATTGAATATCTACAAGTTATACTCGAAAAAAAGTTGAATTACTGTAGACTTGCAAAAATAAGAAAAAAAACTAAATCTATCAAGAAGATTTTACAATTTTTTCTGAAATGTTTTAGTCCTCCATGTACATGGGAATTAATATTCTTTACAAATGTTATCATCACAATATTATCTTACAGGATATACAAAAAGAACTAGAATATTTCTGCATGTCGTTTACAAAATACAGGATCCATTATTGTGAAAGTTCTGGAGCTGCATGCTAATACAGATTGAATGTTTTAATGTAGAATTCCTAATGTTATTTTGTATATTTTGTATATTTTGTATATTTTGTATGTCCACACAAGAAGACTACTCAAACAGATTCGAAATGACTATTTCAATGCAAAGAACAAAACTTATTTCCACCTGGGAGCTCGTACAATAATTATGTAACATTCAATATCAAATACGCATGACTGTTAAGAATTTCATGGAGAAAGGCCATGGGCCCGTATTCACTGCAATACTTAAGTGGGAGATATGAGTATTTTACTTAGTTTTTGGCTGAGATAAAATACTTCAGCAACTTTGGCATTCAATTGAATCTTTTGGCTAAGTATTTTACCCTAAATCTGAGACACCTCCCTAGAAGACTTAAAGGCCAAGTCCACCGTAATATCAAGTTGATTTGAATAAATAGAGTAAAATTAGCGTAAAACAAGCGTAACAGTGAAAATTTCACTGAAATCGGATGTAAAATAAGAAAGTTACCGCATTTTGAAGTTTTGCATTATTTCATGAAACAATGATATGCATAACATGGGCGGTATGCAAATGAGTGAACCGAAGATGTCATGCACTCACTTTTCCTTATGTATTTTATTATATGAAATGCTTCAATAATGTAAAACATGGTTTGACTCCATATGGAACATGTAAAATCATCATTATTTTCATACAAGGAAGGGATTCTTTATTATCACATCTATAAAAATTGAAATATTTGAAATTATATATTCATATAATAAAATACATAAGGAAAAGTGAGTGTGTGACATCATCGGTTCACTCATTTGCATATATACCGCCCATGCTATGCATATCACTGTTTCATGAAATAATGCAAAACTTCAAAATGCCGTACCTTTCTTATTTTACATCCGATTTCAGTGAAATTTTCACTGGTACGCTTGTTTAATTTTACTCTATTTATTCAAATCAACTTGATATTAGGGTGGACTTGGCCTTTAAGCCAATTACTTGATTGACAGGTATTGGCTTTAATACAAACGCGCAGCCGTACGCCTGCAAATTATATAGATTAAATGCAACGCATTATTTCATTGCACATTATTTTGGACTGGATATGTGACGTCACAATGGCTATCAGTAAGTATTTTTTGCCTTAAAGGGCCCGTGCAACCCAAACGCAACCCAAATGCAAGTTTATTGCTCTTGAAATGCAGGGATGCATACAACTCCAATATTCTTTTATTTAAACATCTATTTTTCATAGATATTTAAATGTTTTTTGAAATATATTTTTCCAACCTCCTAAGCTCCACCCTTTAAAAAAAGCTCCATATCCCCTTCATGTAATGACATCATCTGTCAATCATCAGTCAGCTACACTAACATTCTACAATAGACAGTGGAATGTAACTTCCCCAGCTCAGCACATGATCACAAAAGAATTGCAATACCTCCTCATTACCATTTTTCCTGGTGATGCTACAAGCATGTCTGACATAGCAACTCCTATGTAAGCATTGTATGGTCTATTAGAACAGATGGTCATCTCTGGCAAAGCTACATACTACTGTCTCTCCTCAGCTCACTAATGATTGACAGATGATGTCATTGCAGGAATGAGATCTGGAGCATTTCTTTAGGGTGGAACTTGCTGCTTAGCATGTTTGAGAAAATGATTTTTAAAAATATTTAAAAATCTATGAAACATATTTAGATGTTTGAATAACAATATATGCATCCATGGACATTATCATAAATCAACTTGCATTTGGGTTGCAGGGGACCTTTAAAGTAGGCTTGCTATAAAAGTAAAGTACTTAGATTTGATTTGATCTGATCTGATCTGGACTTAGCTAAGCCAAATGCTAAGTAAAATGCTTAATGCGTGTTTTGAATTGACTACCAGCCCTGAAGTCTTTTTTTTTTTTTTTTTTATAATCCCCGCTTTTTGTTATCGGACCGCAGTGATCAAAGAAGAGCTCTTTTGGCTGAAAGAAAATCCGTGGAATAAAAAAACACAACAACTTGTAATTAGGAGTGTTTTTCATTCTACGTTTTTCTTGTGTTTGATTACACTAATTATCGACAGGACTATGGCTACATGTAATTAATATGTTAACTGCTAGTTTATCATACTTAATTTTGATTCTTTTCTTTGCTTAAAAAATGAAATAATTTCTCAACTTGAGGAGTGCATGTGTGTGTATATATATATATATATATATATATGACACCCTATTTGTTAATCTTGTATTATGTTTTATGTCATTGTTATTTAAATGTATAGTGATCTTTATACAGGGCCCTCAGGAAGAACGATAGTTTGTTTACTGATGGGGCTACCCTGTTAAAATAATAATTGCAATGTAATATTTATTTTTATTTTGTGTGCGTTGGTTACAGCTTGCATCATGTCAAGCCGATGGAGGTAAGTAGCATGTTATCCCCTCACCACGCCCTTTCAACAACAACCGCAACACAAAATAAATAAACAAATAATACAAATAAATAAAAAATATAGTTAAACAAATTAATAAATGATAATAATAATTATATTAATAAGAATGACAATAGTATGAATTAAAAAACAGTAATAACAGTATGAATTTAAAATAATGATTATAATAATAACAATAATGATAACAATATTATTGATGATAATAATAACGATTACGATATTAATAATAGCAGTTGTAATAATGATGATAGTAATAATAGTAATTATGATATTAATGACAGTGATACTTTCAATTTATATAGCGCTTTTCCCGCTTGATCTTAAGAGTTTTGAGATAATAAATTCCTAACAAATTACATGTATCTACGAAAATGTAATTATTTCTCCATTATTCTCTAACTCTAACATCTCTATTTCCCGCTTTTTATTTCTTTCCCTCTTTTAATTTTATTTCGGTTTCCAAAATGTCCTTCTCTCTGTCTCTCTGTTTAACCCCTCCCTTCTAACTTTCAACCTCACCCTCTTTCTCCCGCTTTATCTCTCTCTTGCTTTCACACCCCCCCCCCCCACACACACATCTATGTTTTCTATTGTTCGAATTTCAACCGATGACTCCACTATTGAATTGCGTCACAAAATTCATTGACGGAATAAACCTCACCAATTGTTGACAACCGATGACCTATTGAATTACTACCGATGACCTATTGTTCTCTTTGTTCGATGTCATCGGTTTGAATGCATAAACATGTACACGGACACACACACACCCACACACTTCCATGCACTCTCTCCACATCCTCTCTCTCTCTCTTTCTCTCTCTCACACACACACACACACCTTACCTCGCTCACTTTCTCTTCCTATACCCTCTCACACCATCCCCTCTCTCTCTCCCCCCTCTCTTTCTCTATTTTCCATCCTTTTCTCTTGTTTCCCACCCAACACGCCTTATCCCTTTTCTTACCTCACTTATCGACACAGATCAGTTACAGCCTGGAGTTTTTGTACTCAAAGATGGAGCAGGTAAATATGAAGGAACGGTTGAATACTTGGCTCCCGGAGAAAATCAATATGGCTTCATCTGCGATGACTTTTGGGACATTCAGGATGCGCATGTCGTATGTCGCATGTTGGATTTCCCGGGTGCAGAAGTCGCTTGGAAGTACTCACATTTCGGATCGCGCCAGGTTCCAATAATATACGATGATGTCGAATGCAAGGGCCATGAGGACAAGTTCGCTGCCTGTCCCAAATCGGAGAAATGGCAGCATGATTGCAGTGGACTAGAGCTCGCCGGGGTCACTTGTAAAAGAGGTAGAGAATTCTCAGACCTTTCTCGTTGTTAATGAAAAAAATGTGTGAGCTTATTATGCATAAAACCTAAGTTACACTAAAATGGCGACCATGGACAACCAGTTGGTAGTGATTTTGTCGTGGAATGTTTTTTTTAAGTCTTCTAAATGTTATCATTAGGCGATGTTGCATCAAAAACCTTTTGATGACAACTTGGTCGACAGAAGTATATTTTCAGATCTTTAAATTGATCGCCAAAAGGTAGGCGACCATTCGGCGGTAGAAGATCTTTTTTGGGGGGTCGTTGCCTTTCAGCATGTAATCGGCAACCAGGTGGCAACTAGTTGGTGGCAAAGGCGGCGCTCCCCGGTGGGCACTTTTTCAATTACCCCAAAAGTTCCCCCTTTCATAGCTGATAAGTGCCCCCCTTTTTTCGTATAATGCCCTTTTTTCTTTCTAATAAGTGCCCTTTTACCTTCTGATAAGTGCCACCCTTTAACTTCAGACGTTACTGCCCCTTATGAAATCTAATAATTGCACTTTTTTCGTCTAGTTAGTGCCCATTTCCCGTTCTAATAGTGCAATTTTTCCTTCTGATAAGTGCCATTTTTTCACTTCTGATAAGTGCCCCTTTTCCTTCGTATAACTGCTCCATTTCTTCTTTCTGATCATTGCCCTTTTCATTTTCTGATAAGTGCCCCCTTTGACTTCAGACATTACTGCCCCTTTTGAAATCTCTGCCTTTGTTTTTCGTCTGATTAGTGCCCATTTTCCGTTAAAATAGTACAATTTTCCTTTCTTATAAGTACCCCTTTTCACCTTTGATAAGTGACCCTTTTTTGACTTCAGACATTACTGCCCCTTTTGAAATCCGTGCCTTTGTTTTTCGTCTGATAATGCCCATTTTCCGTTCTAAAAGTGTAATTTTTCCTTATGATAAATGCCCCTTTCACCTCTGATAAATGCCTCTTTTTAAGTGCCCCTTTTACTTCTGATCAGGGCCATTTTTTCTTTCTAATAGTATTATTTTCCCTTTCGATAAGTGCCCCTTTTGTTTTCTGATATGTGCCCTACCTATATACCTTTATATATTTAATATATTGTACCTATATACTCCGATGTCGCTTACAAACTGTGCTCTAAAGTCCACAAAAGAGCCACATAGGCCTACCAAGCTCCAAATAATGAGAGAGGCTTCATAATCATAGATTCCCCTACTGATATCAGCACAATGAGAGGCAGTGGAGCAGGGGACAGGAAGGGCACAATTCCCTTAGCTATACAAGAATGAGCAGTGCCCCTAAATCATTAAACAGGAAGGAGCACATTAACAAAAGCTCGCTCGCTACGCTTGCTCGCATTTACCATTGTCTTCTTAGCATATTAGGAAAATCGCTGCTATTCAAAATATCTTCAATATTTTGCTCGCTCGATTCGCTCGCTCGCACATGAATAATCTGACCATTGCACTCAACTGCAAAGTAGTTTTTATCTAGAACAATGTTAACACATAAACAATGTGTCGAAAATGATCCCCGATATAGTGTATTAATCCGAATGTAGCGGTATACTAATGTCTCAATGTGGCTTTTTCCGCCTTGTTTTCACCCTTTGTAGGTGCCCTTCCCCCAAAGTGCCCCTTTTTGTGGGTGCCCCCCACTTTGAAAGACGCTCCGCCGCCCCTGGTTGGTGGCCTATAGACCACCGATCGCCTACCAGAATGGCGAATGGTTTGCCGACAGCACAGCCGAAACAGCTGTATAAACCAAACTAAACCTCGAAAGGAAAAAAAAATGCTCCCCGTCTTGTCGCCTATCGGTTGCACAAAGGATCGCTAATCGCTTGCAGACCGGTCGCCTACCTTCAAACAACTGCTTAAAGGTGTTACTCGGAGATGTATAAACATATCAAAATGCAGTAAACGGAAAGGGGAAGATGCCCTAAAACATTCCATCAATATTCGAAATCCATAGGTTTTCATAAATTAATATTATTCTGTTTCAAATGTGTGCCAAAATATTCGCATATTTTCGCCCCGCGAGCAGTTTCGTGTTCGACCTTGGAAATGTGACGTAATACTCGGAACACACTTGCTCGCTTCTAGCTAGCTCACGATCACGTCAATACAGCGCGCGCACATAACGTACACGGTTCGAGGTAAGCTACTGATTTCTTCCAATCTTTGAAAATATTGTCGACAAAATGTCTGATTTTGGCCATGATTCAGATGTTAGAACCTGGAATCACACCGTCATTCCATCAATCACTGGGTGAATCACTGCAGCACCCACACACACATATTCATACAGCTACAGTACAGTCAAGTCGTATACCGTAAGCTAGCTGTCGCGAGAATGACGTCATTTTTCTAGTGCAAGAATTCTCGCTTTCGTGGCTCATCTGAGACCCTGTGAGGGGTCTTGAAAAAAAGTCCTGATAATCTTTTTGAACAAGCTTACATCTCTAAAATTTCTTTTATTTATTCTTTGGGGGATTAGCTTTCCAAAAATGTATAATTTGTCCTCTTTCCTATTTTATGGGACATTTCTCCGGTTATCTGCTTTAAAGATCAGAAAAACCTTCCGATCAGTTTGGTCGGCAAAAGGTTTTCGATGCAACATCAATAACCTTTCATTGGTTAGTTGGTAGATGGGGGTAGTTGGTTAGTGGGGGGTCACTCGCAGACTGAAGTGGTACCTATGAGTGGTACCCATGCTCGTACGTCAGAGCACCTCAAAATTGGACCCTGAATGGCGTAATCCTTGGTGTCAAATTCTACCCCTAAATGGCGTAAATGACGTAGAACAATGCAAAACGCACCCCTTAATGGCGTATATGGCACAGTGTATAAATCAATGTCCCCCTAATGGTGTAAATGGACAAAGATGCTGTACATCATTAGATTGAATTATTTAAAATCATATTTGAATGAAGAAACATGAATTAATCCAAACTATTTTATTATACTCAAAATTCTTACCACACTGTCTTATTTGTAATATTTGTCTTAGTATTGCAAAGCGATCGAGGCTCTTTATGTAGTCTATTCCCCAAGCAAACGTCGAAGAACCATCTTTTTCTCAAAAAAGTCGAATGTGAGACTGAAAAAACACCCCTTTTTCCCAAAGACGTCGTCGACGCCTTGGATCTGAATTCCGACTATTATTCGACGTTTTTTTGGACACGCATAGGTATCGACAAGATTTCAGAGTGACTCCCCCGGGGTTGGTAATTAGTCGTCAACGAATGAACACCCTTAGTACAAAACTGCAACAGCTCAGTGGGAAAGTAATGCTATCATAAAGCCTTCTGTCATGTCCATGATCATAGACAATGAACTGATATCGTTGTTTTGACTGGTGTATCTTAGGCTTTTGCTTTCCCCATGTGCAAAACACTTTGACGCAGCCATCAATCTATAACATTGGCCCAAATGCACATCTTACCATCAACCCTATTCAGGTTCTGTAAAGTAATATGAATACTAAACATGGCTTTTGCTAAACAGTCGGGTAACGTCGCGTCGCGTTGGTAGAAATTTTCGAACATTTTTCAGGAAGGTGTCTTCAAGGGGAAAAATTGAAAAAGAGTCCATCTCAGTATGATTTTTCCCGTTTTCAGGCTAAAAACGACAAACAAGGGAATAAAGAAAACAATAGAAGGATAATGCAAAGAAAAACATGAACTATAAAGAGAGAACTCCCAAAACGAACGCATCTACACTATATACAAATTGTTCTCATATTTTGGGTTAATGTATGCCGACATCTTTGACTCGTGTCTTGAAGATGTCGATCGATGGTAGTCAGTAGACGTAAGTAAAGGTAACAAAACTAGATTAAATTAATTGAAGCTACTAACAGACTAATATAATGCTTACCTGTCACCATCTTCACTTAAAAGTTTTAGCAAAAGCCTGATGGCAGCATGAATTAATTATTTGATTTCTTATGCCATGAATAAATCGATTGTTGGATTAATTAATTATTCAATTAATCACTGTTTTATTGAACTTTAGATTGAAAACACAGAGATGTTTAATAATTTTAATAATTTTAGCTGTGTTTACGTTTTCCGGATTCGTGGAATGGCCTGAGCTGCGCATGGCCTAGCCTAGCCTAGCCTAGTTTGCAGGCACAAACCCTGGTCAGTCGTAAAAGAGTGCCTGCACTGTAAGACTACTATAGGCCATGTACTATAGCTGCTCCTTCCGACCAGAAGGTAGCTGAATTAGGCTTCTGTCAAGACACAATGATTTTCTGATAAAGTGTCAAATTAGGGTCTGTGCTTGCAGACTAGGCCTAGCCTGCCTATACACGTACGGTACGTGTAGGCTAGTCATGCTCTGGTCTACGCTGCATATCTTTTCATGCGTAAAGTGCTTTGCACTGTGTCACGATCATCATCATCATCATCATCAGACATCATCCGTGAAAGTACAGGCCACCGGGATGGTGTATCATCGCACGATGGCTTCAAGTTCAAGCTCAGCCTCAGGGTCAGGGGAAGATGGTGACAGGTAAGCATTATATTAGTCTATTAGTAGCTTCAATTAATTTAATCTAGTTTTGTTACCTTTACTTACGTCTACTGACTACCATTGATCGACATCTTCAAGACACGAGTCAAAGATGTCGGCATACATTAACCCAAAATATGAGAACAATTTGTATATAGTGTAGATGCGTTCGTTTTGGGAATTCTCTCTTTATAGTTCATGTTTTTCTTTGCATTATCCTTCTATTGTTTTCTTTATTCCCTTGTTTGTCGTTTTTAGCCTGAAAACGGGAAAAATCATACTGAGAAGGACTCTTTTTCAATTTGTCCCCTTCAAGACACCTTCCTGAAAAATGTTCGAAAATTTCTACCAACGCGACGCGACGTTACCCGACTGTTTAGCAAAAGCCCTAAACATAGGGTTTTGGTGAGCTGTCAGCTTTCTACAGGGAATAGGGGTAAAATTAGTTTCAAATCGTAGGCAGTACGTCGTACGATTTTAGTGACGTCACTACGACTCGGAGCCGATTCCACCAACTAGAAAACTCGGCAAAGGCCGTATTATCGATTTTACTATCTGTATGATTATTCAGACCCTCAATCAAAAATATTTGTCGTTTTTAAAATGATTTGTCAAAAAAAAAATGATATTACATTTTCTTCTGAAATCGGATCGCAGACCGATCGTAAGGTGTGCTGTGGCCTTTACACTGCAACAACAGCAGTGGTCTAAAATAACCGTAAATAATTGTATCTAAGTGCATTACTATCCTCCCCTTGGATTTGGACATGAGGACATGCGCGCACTATACGCTTATGGAGGTTACTATCAGGGGCGACGAATATGAATATCGGAACTTTGGAAATTCTCGGGGGGGGGGGGGGGGGGGGGCTGCAGCCCTTTGCAGAAGGGGGATGCCTTTTGCCCGAATGTTAAAATTCCAGTGTTCTTGCGAGCGAGCGAAACGAGCGAGCAAAAAAATTGGCCAGTTTTTCCTTCTTTTGCTTAATTCCTTCCCTTTTCTTTTTCTTCTTTTCTTTCTGTTTTCCTTTTCCTTTCCCTTTCCCTTTTCTTTTCTTCTCCTTTTCCTTTTCTCTTTCCTCTTCCCTTCCCCTTTCCCCCTCCTTTTTTGCCGACAGAGGTAGCGCATTTGACAACAATTTTGAGTTGAAAACTACGACGATGCCGTGCGAACGGAGCTTGGAGGTCAGCCTTCTCACCGTCCATCACCAGTTTGAAGACAAAATACTGGAATATATTATGTTACGTCCGTATGGACTTCGATCTTTATTCTGCCTTACCCTGTATCAGCTGCATCCATTGATTATACATGCAGAATGTAGTTAAGCTGATCTGAATGCACCAATCTTCAGACTACATCTTGCGATTTTGAGCTCGAAAACTCCTACCAGTCGTCAATTGCTATTAAAATCATCATCATTGTTACTATTATTGTTTTCATTACTCCAAATATGATGCATGTTTTTTCTTGTTATTTTTTTTTCTTATTATTATTTATTCGGCAAAGTCAAAATCAAGAAATCAGTGAATACAAAACAACAATAGATTTAGAAGCAAGTCACATAGATGCCGGGAAAAGAAAATGATTAACTAAATAATTCTTATCCGCAGGTCTTCTTTTCCAATTCATGTAACTTTACATAAATGAAAAAGAATAAAATTGTAAGATAAAACAAAACGAATCAAAATTATTATTATGATATTATTATGTTATTAATACCATATTAACTTTTAAACCACGATTGTTTTATTTTCCTATCTTCGTGACCTCATTCCTCTACTTGTACAGTGAACGGCTATCCTTCCGGGCAAGTAAGCATTTACTACAACGACACATGGAAACAATTAGTCTCCTCGGAGAATTGGGGTTTAACCGAGGCTACGGTTTACTGTCGATCATTTGATTACATGATTGCCACTGAGCTGTTCGGAGATTATCTTGACACTCAACCAGTAAGTTTCTTTCCTGAAAAATATGTCAGCGTAGCCTGTACCGGGGAAGAGGAGGACCTGTCGCGATGTAAGGTCAGAGACTACAGCCTCACAGAGGAACTTGATCGGGAAACGATAAACTTGCCAGGAACGAAGTGTTTATCTGGTTAGTGATGCTAATAAGGGATTCTGCAAGGGAGGGGGGGGGGGGGGGGGGGGTCACAATTCCTTCAAAAAAGAAAGATAAAAAAGAAAGATAATCACTTGTAATTTCCAGTTGACTTTTGTTGTCCACCGAAAAGCTGATACACAATGAAGGAGGTAATTAATTAATTTTTTTTTGTTTGTTTACTTAAGGTCAGTAGAGATTTCTGAGGGGGAGGGGGGCACAACCGATCCGTGTTAAAACTAGCTGCCAAAGTATATGTTGGGGCTTGTTCAGGCTTATATGGATGAATTCAACTATGTCAGAGAAATGATTATACAGCAGATAGTTGGTGTCATTTCAACCAATTCTTTTGCGGGTGTTATGAGTGGTCTATTGCGTAACCCCCCCCCCCCCCCAAAAAAAAAAAAAAAAAATGATGAAGAACATGACATGGGAGGGGGGGGGGGATCCTCTCTGAACCAGACTAGTGGTATGAGGTAAAAAGGGGGAGATGGGGGGGGGGGGGGGGGGGTTATGTATCTGGACAGTGAAAGGCATCTTACGGGTATACCCGCTGCAAGCTTTTTGGATTTTCTTTCCCGGGCTTTACCTAATGGTGAATACACCACACGCCAAAGGCTTTCAACCTGAAAAGTTGTGTTCCGTTGGAAAAACTAAGTAGAGTGCTATTTTACGGAATTGTGATTGTGGTAAAAATCAGAAGGAAAATAACTTTTAAACGGTCGTGTATACGTGGTTGAATCATTACTCTAAATTTATCATGTGTTACCGTCATTTCGCAAAATTTTCATTGATTTTTTAATGTTTTTAAAGTTTGGCTCATCTGTTTCTTTGGAATAAGTATTTATTGTCCTCGAATGAACTCACATCTCTTTAAGCTGTCGCTATATATAACACGATAAAAACTACTTTCGAAAAATAAACTCAAGACAATTTCAAAAGCCCTGTCTATCACCTTTAGAAATGTGCGACCATTACAATGGTGTATTACATAATCCGAACCTGATTTCTATGGGCAATACAATAGGCCTTTGAAATTGCCCTTTAGTTAATTTTTCGAAAGTAGTTCTTATCGTGTTCGTTGTCCTCTTCCACAACATAAGCTAAACTACGTGGCGGACGTTCAGACAACGAAGGGGTACTTACCATATATACATCTGACGGTCTATATGGAATGACTGGCCTTCGTACCATAAGCGAAGAGGGAGCCCGTGTACTCTGCGTGTAAGTCAAGTAACTGCCAATTTTTACACTTACCATCATGGGGAGGGGTTTCCGACCAAAATTAATCTGCTGACAAGACCAAATTTTGACAGAACGAGAAGGAGAAACAGAGAGAGAGAGAGACACACACACATTTTTTTTTTGCTTTTCAATAGTTTTTATTCATTTCTATATACAACGGAACATTCCGTATATATAACAAATTACAATCAATAAAATCATTGAAACAAGGCATATACAACAAAAATATCATTGAATGAATGTAATCATTAAAAGAAAAGACGAAAAAAAGCCCCCTGCTTACCTCAAACAATGAATATCAAACTTTATAACATAATACACACATACACACACGCACACACACACCCTCACATTGATTTGTGGGGAACATTATTGTTCTCTCCTATTGTATTTTGTACCCCTCAAGCACTTCTCCTATTGTATTTTGTACCCCACAAGCATGACGGAATAAGACCATCATTGTGCTCTATTGTTCCCTGTACCCCACAACTGAATCCCCACCCACCCACCCACACACACACACACACACACACACAAATATGTATGAAAAACGCAATTATTTCCGGCTAGTTATGCTTGAATTCCGGCTTAAAAAAAAAAATGGTCGAAAACTTGACCAAAGGGTCAAGTTTTCGACCTGTTCCAAAGAGAAGGAGACAATATCGGACTCTGAGACAAAATATTGCGAATAGGTTATGCGACTGTGATGTTATGCAATGCCACTTTCCTCTTAAGAGAAGAGAAAGAGAGAATAAAAAAAAACACGCACAAAAAAGGGTTAGGGAATCGGTAACTAAATTGATAGACTTCAGGGGCCGGGGCGTTTCATCGGGGTTACCGTGCTAGTCATAAGGACCGCTATTCATAAGGGCCACATATTCATGAGGACCGCTATCCATAACGCGTGACTAAATGAATAGCGGTTTTGTATGAATAGCGGTCCTTCTAAATAGTGACCAAACCATAGACAAATTACCTCGCTATTCATAAGGACCTCCATTCATAAGGACAACTATTTATAATTATAAAACGGGTTCAAGAATGTAGCCATCCTGATTGGTCAAATTAACACCACGTGACCGTGCAAAAAAAAAGCACTAGCGCACGGCAAAAAGGCTTTAACGCAAGACTGAGCTGCGCGTATGCGTACCTCTGGTGCGTGCAAACTTAAAACGCAATGAAATCGCGTACTAGTTTAATTGTCATTTTAGCGCAGGGATTACATGCGCGCACTGAAACGCGCATGACTTTTGTTGGCTGCGCTTATGTGATGTCATCTAGGAAAGCAAATGGCAGCCTCCATGACTGTATGAAAATTGGCGTTTCTATGGGGTTCGTAACCATTTTTATAGACTTCATAATCATATTGCCGACCCGTTTTATAAAACTATTAACACATGGTTGTCAGTTCGTGCGTTAGTGCGATCCGGCAACACGCATGTTTTTATCGTGGTGTCCAACACACTCGGCTTGCGCCTCGTGCGTATAGTACACCACGATAAAAACCTTTGTGTTGCCAGATCGCACCAACGCACTCCCAACCATGAATTAATAGTAAACTATTCATAAGGACCGCTATTCATAACGTGTGTTTTAACTAAATGAATAGCGGTCCTTATGAATAGCGAGCGGACCCCGTTTCACCAAGGGTCTTGTCGGTGATTTTACTGACAAATTTGCTCTCAGCCAATCAGATGCAAGGATTTCAGTAGCTTATAACAGTTATTGCAACTTGTCATTGATGCCTAGTTTTATGAAACGGGGCCCAGATTTGGTTTATTGACAGGAAATGTGATTGTGCCTTCGAAAATCAATACATCGAGCATGTCGAGAAAAAAATATGTTTGATTTTCACAGGAAGATGGGATTTGCAGACGTTGCTCACATCCTCAAAGATGCCTCACTCATGTACCTAAACGATGTCAACGTCGAGAGGGTGGTGGATATGGTGTGTGATGACGAGGAACATGACTGGTGGGCGTGTGAGAAAGTTATCATGAATTATAACGACGTCAGCGTGGTAGAAGAGATGATGGATCCTGCGATCGGCCTTATCTGCAAACCATGTACGTATCATGAAGCAAGAAGTCATTAAAAAAATATATAACCATGTCTTATAGTTAATGTCAACACTGGTCATATACCGATTTGATTTTTGTCAACCCTTTAATGTTTTCCCCTTTCTTTTTTACCCCTCTCACTTTCCTCTATTTTCCCATTAATTTCACGGTTCCAGTCACAGTATCTTTTGCAATCATGATCATTATTTTCTTGTTTAACTTGCATTGTAATATGTTCAGATGCAGTGGCATAATGAGCCAAAAAATTTGAGGGGGCTGAGCCAGCAAGAATTTAAGAATTTTATAAAGCATCAGGAACGAAATACATACTATACTTGTATATAAATCCTTTGAATGGGGGCGGGGGGGGGGGGGGGGGTACACCCCCGTCCCTTCCACAAATGAGAACTCTTTGTCTTTTCTGTACCATGGAAATTTTTGTACTTATCTTGCTAAAATGAATGTTCTATTTTTGTGAGGTCTCGTAGCGACCGAGCCGGAATTCTTTTACATTTTGTAGTCTGAAACTTTGCATAAGTATAATAAGCAAAATCTGAGCTTAATATCCATCCTTTTTTCTCTATATCTTATGGGTATAGGCAGTTTAAACTCATCGTTAACTTTTTTAGCGACTTTCATTTTCAGGGGACGATTCATCTCTGCCTAGGCTATATGTGATACCTGTTTATAGATTTTCTTAAAATAAATTTTAAGTGTATAGACTAGGGAGTGAAGAGACCGACTGAGAGGATCTTCTATTTTGAATAGAAGTTTGCATTCTAGAGCACTTCGGAGCCTAGGTAGTGTGCTGAATCTTAATTCATTAACTAGATTCTCCGCGCGGCGTTCGGGCAGTGACCGACTGATGACCAACCGATTCCCGGGCGGCAGTGGCGGCACCAAGGGGGGGGGGGGGGGGGGGATGGGGGGCATTTGCCCCCCCCCCCCCAGTTTCCCCCCCCCCCCCCAATAATTTTCGGGTGACCGCCAAATTCCCGTCGATCGCTGTTCGATTTTTGGTCACAAATGGGCGAAATCGAAGGAGCTTCTCCGCGCAGCGTCCGGGCAGTAACCGACTGATGCCCGCCGATTTCCGGGCGGCGACCGGTTGGCAGCCTTTGATCTAGCGGCTTCGATTTTTGACCCGAATCGCTCGACGGCGATCACTCGATTGGGACTGTCACAGTGCCCGGGCGGCGACCAACCGGGCAACGAGCCAAAAGTGGGCAGACGCCGCCAGAATTTTAACTCCGCGCTAAAACTTCAGCGGCGACCGAGCGATGCCCTAAAAACCAGTGGTGCATGGCAGTCAGTCTTCAGCCTGTGTGAAAGGCGCTTCTTTTGCGGAACTTGCATTCATGCCGGGGCGAGAATTATGAATATTCATCAGTAGAAAACTGCCAATTACTCCGCTGTTTCTGAACGGATTTTTACGATAAATGTCACAAATGAAAGAGGAATGATAATTCCACCAATTTCAACTTCAAACTAAGCAGTTTGACTGATAAGACTTTTTAAAATGAATAGACCATTTACGAGTGAAAATGAACGACGTAACCTTGACGAAAAAGGGTGAAAAAAATATTGTTCAGATATCTTGCTGCAACGGAAATTTCTTAGATCTTTAGAATCGTTAAGAAATCTTATCAAATTTTTACGTAGTTTTATTATACATCATTTTCTGGCCATTGAAACCCTAAATGTAGATAAATCTCAAGATGTGCACTTAATCTAATTCTGTTTGAATTACCTTACCAGATTACTCAGTTGCATTTGATACGTCTTACGACCATTGGTCAATGGAGAGGGTTTTGGACCCCATCCAATCTTCTGTCTCCTCCGTCTCTCGTCCTTCCTCTTTGGTCCCTGTTACCACCACCACCACAACCAGAGCCCCTTTAGGTGCCTCGGGTCAGAGTGGGCTTTGGCGAAGATCAGCCACCACGCTCAGAGGTTGTACATTTGAAGGGAGCTATGATTTCTTGACAGTGGATGATATCCGACTTGTGGATTGTCACGTCGTTCAGGATGAGCGCGGTAAGCTGGAGATTGTTTCACAAAACTGTCATAAGTACAAGTTCGCTGAAATCATTGTTGACACGCGCGTTAAGTTAAGGGTGAGTTATAGCTCCCCCTTTCAGACCAGAATCAATGTTTTGATAGACCTTTAGTACAAAACACGGCCGTGTCCGGAGCTTCTTCTTTTTTCTTTCTTTTTTGCTGAAACACGGTTCCCAAAGTTACTCATTCCGTGCGGTCTACAAATCCAGCAGCAGAGCCAGAATTTGCCCTGAGAAAATAGCTATAAAATGAAGAGTTTCATTCAAATAGGGATTAAATCCACTTTTAGGGTTTTCCAGTAAATCAGTAAAATCCTACCTGATTTTATTATTTGCTAAATAATTTGATGTATCTTCCTATTATGCTAGTTGACCCAAACTACGCCACCACCGAGAAACTTAAAAGTCACATTCACGCACGCCCCACCCCGCTATACCGCCTTCCATAGTCACCTGCGTGAGCGCACGCCCGCCATCTTCCTCTAACGAGCTGCCAGAGACAACGCTTAGGACATGTTGCTGGGCAAGGAGATGGGACGGTGGGAGGGACATAGGTAGTAGATACATCAATAAAATCAGGTAGGATTTTACTGATTTACTACAATAAATTGATGTATCTACTACCTATTATGCTAGACCAGCACAGATAAAAATCCAGGGTGACATGTCCCAAGGAAAGAGGCTAACGCGGGGTAACAACAGAAGCTGCAGCCCTCAGTGACGAAGTTGCAAACCGTGCTTCTGCAGAAGGAATGTCCTTCAGATAAAAAGAAGTAAAAGAATTGGGAGACCGCCAAAAGGCGGCTCTCAAAATGTCTTCTAGGGCAATACCCTGAAAAAGCGCCCAAGAAGTGCTAATGCTTCTGGTATCATGCACTCTAGGCTTACTATCCGAGAGAAGGGCCTCAGGACCAGCGGCCTGGGTGGCCTCTACAATCCATCAAGAAATGGATTCTTTAGTAGCAGAAGAGAAAGGTTCGCGAGTAATAAGGAAAAGTTGCTCGTCCGAGCGGCAATCTTTGGTCTTGTCTAAGTACCATTTTAGCGCCCTCACCGGGCACCAAACCTTGTCTCCTCCTTGACTGAGGAGAAGTCTGACAGAGGACTGAAAAATACCTCAACCGGACCGGAGGAAGCCGTCTGATTTTTGGCTACAAACGACGGCTTAGGGATAAGACGAACACCTTGTCTTTCCCAACGAATGTGACCGGGAGAGGTGTGTAGTGTTGTGATTACACATGTGGCGTTCCATACACTGTGAAAGTAGAAGAGCAGAAAAAGGTTGGAATAATAAATCTGCACCGAGCCAGATCTACCATCAATAAACTATGGTCTAATCTATCTATTTAATGGTTGTACCTATGCGTCAAACATTATACTGGCGACGAGAGAATGGCTTCGTTCACGATACCACCCCCTCCACCTCTGGACCTCGACTGCGCGAATTTAGCAACGAATTTTCGGAAGTTCAACCAAGCTTTCAACAACTTCGAACTTGCCACGGGCATCTCCACGCGAGACGACTCGCTGCGGGTAGCCACCCTCCTCGCAGTGATCGGGCAGCCTGCCGTAGACCTGTACAACACGTTCGAATGGACTGCAGCTGCTGATGCTAAAATCCTGAACAAGGTAATCGACAAATTCGAAATCCATTGCAAAGGACATACAAATCCTACCTATGAACGATATATCTTCAATACGAGAGTACAGAGAGAAGGCGAACCTTTTGAGAGCTTCGTAACTAGTCTTAAAACACTTCCCTGATAGCAGAGAGTGGTAAAAATGACGGGATATTGACGTGATATTTACGTCGTGGTTTACGTCTTTTTTACGTCCTGTAATTACGTCAATAAGACGACAACTTGCACCAACGCAAGACATCATGAGGACGTCTTATTTTGACGTCATCTTTACGTCTTCCAGGTCAGTGAATGACAACTTCATGACGTCTTGCAAATCACCAAATGACTACTTTTGGACGTCTTTTTGACGTCTTGCAGGTCATTAAATGACCACTTTATGACGTTTTTAGACGTCTTGCGGGTGGTAAAAAATGACGTGATATTTAAGTCATAGTTTTCGTCTATTTTACGTCCTGTAATTACGTAAATAAGACGACAACTTGCACCAACGCAAGACGTAATGAGGACGTCTTATTTTGACGTCATCTTTACGTCTTGCAGGTCACTGAATGACGACTTCATGACGTATTTTGGGCGTCTTGCAAATCACCAAAAGACGACTTTGTGACGTCTATTGGACGTCTTGCTGGTCACTAAATGACCACTTTATGACGTCTTTTAGAGGTCTTGCGGCTGGTAAAAAATGACGGATATATAAGTCATAGTTTACGTCTTTTTTACGTCCTGTAATTACGTCAATAAGACGACAACTTGCACCAACGCAAGACATCGTGAGGACGTCTTATTTTGACGTCATCTTTACGTCTTGCAGGTCACTGAATGACGACTTCATGACGTCTTTTGGGCGTCTTGCAAATCACCAAAAGACGACTTTTTGACGTCTATTGGACGTCTTGCTGGTCACTAAATGACCATTTTATGACGTCTTTTAGAGGTCTTGCGGGTGGTAAAAAATTACGTGATATTTAAGTCATAGTTTACGTCTTTTTTACGTCCTGTAATTACGTCAATAAGACGACAACTTGCAACAACGCAAGACGTAATGAGGACGTCTTATTTTGACGTCATCTTTACGTCTTGCAGGTCACTGAATGACGACTTCATGACGTCTTTTGGGCGTCTTGCAAATCACAAAATGACGACTTTGTGACGTCTATTGGACGTCTTGCTGGTCACTAAATGACTATTTTATGACGTCTTTTAGAGGTCTTGCGGGTGGTAAAAAGTGACGTGATATTTAAGTCATAGTTTACGTCTTTTTTACGTCCTGTAATTACGTAAATAAGACGACAACTTGCACCAACGCAAGACGTCATGAGGACGTCTTATTTTGACGTCATATTTACGTCTTGCAGGTCAGTGAATGACAACTTCATGACGTCTTGCAAATCACCAAATGACGACTTTTTGACGTCTTGCAGGTCACTAAATGACCACTTTATGACGTTTTTAGAGGTCTTGCGGGTGACAAAAAATGACGTGGTGTTTACGGCGTGGTTTACGTCTTTTTTACGTCCTGTAATTACGTCAATAAGACGACAACTTGCACCAACGCAAGACATCATGAGGACGTCTTATTTTGACGTCATCTTTACGTCTTGCAGGTCAGTGAATGACGACTTCATGACGTCTTTTGGGCGTCTTGCAAATCACAAAATGACGACTTTGTGACGTCTATTGGACGTCTTGCTGGTCACTAAATGACCATTTTATGACGTCTTTTAGAGGTCTTGCGGGTGGTAAAAAGTGACGTGATATTTAAGTCATAGTTTACGTCTTTTTTACGTCCTGTAATTACGTAAATAAGACGACAACTTGCACCAACGCAAGACATCATGAGGACGTCTTATTTTGACGTCATCTTTACGTCTTGCAGGTCAGTGAATGACAGCTTCATGACGTCTTTTAGAGGTCTTGAGTGTGGTAACAAATGACGTGATATGCTAGACCCAAAAGACGTCAAAGAATCGTCATTTGGTGAACTGCAAGATGTCCAAAAGACGTAATAAAGTCGTCATTTAGTGACCTGCAAGACGTAAAGATGACCTCAGAATAAGACGTCCTCATGACGTCTTGCGTTGGTGCAAGTTGTCGACTTATTGACTTAATTACAAGACATAAAAAAGACGTAAATCACGACTTAAATATCACGTCATATTTTACCACCCGCAAGACGTCCAAAAGAGGTCCAAAAGTCGTCATTTGGTGATTTGCAAAGTCATCATTTAGTGACCTGCAAAACGTAAAGATGACTTCAAAATAAGACGCCCTCATGACGTCTTGCGTTGGTACAAGTTGTCAACTTATTGACGTAATTACAAGACATAAAAAAGACGTAAATCACGACTTAAATATCACGTCATATTTTACCACCCGCAAGACGTCCAAAAGAGGTCCAAAAGTCGTCATTTGGTGATTTGCAAAGTCATCATTTAGTGACCTGCAAAACGTAAAGATGACTTCAAAATAAGACGCCCTCATGACGTCTTGCGTTGGTACAAGTTGTCAACTTATTGACTTAATTACAAGACATAAAAAAGACGTAAATCACGACTTAAATATCACGTCATATTTTACAACCCGCAAGACGTCCAAAAGAGGTCCAAAAGTCGTCATTTGGTGATTTGCAAAGTCATCATTTAGTGACCTGCAAAACGTAAAGATGACTTCAAATAAGACGCCCTCATGACGTCTTGCGTTGGTACAAGTTGTCAACTTATTGACGTAATTACAAGACATAAAAAAGACGTAAATCACGACTTAAATATCACGTCATATTTTACCACCCGCAAGACGTCCAAAAGAGGTCCAAAAGTCGTCATTTGGTGATTTGCAAAGTCATCATTTAGTGACCTGCAAAACGTAAAGATGACCTCAAAATAAGACGTCCTCATGACGTCTTGCGTTGGTGCAAGTTTTAGACTTATTGACATAATTACAGGACGTAAAAAAGACTTAAATCACGACTTAAATATTACGTCATATTTTACCATCTGAACCACTAATTACAATCTGTTTATGTGTAATGACGACCTGTCAAAAGCATTCATGAGCACATGGATACCAAAATTCAAAGTACATACATGTACAATCACTGAAAAATAAGTTATGAATAATATACAAGGCAGACATAAAATCAGTTTCACATTTTTAATGCCACTGGTATGAAAATAAGCTGCAAACATCCATTCATAAAACATAAATAACAATGATAATCAAAACTGATGTGTGAGTAATTATATACAGGGATATATTAACAGGTGGATTATTAAATCACACAGTGGGAAACACAAGCTACCCTAATGAAAAGAGTTGTGAAAATGAATGGATTTTTGGCACGAAGTAAAAAAAGGGTAAGAAAATACATTAAGTATTTGAACATTTACCAAAAAAACAGCATCACTGACAAATTGGAGGGGAAAGTACCTGATTTCTATGGTCTCAAAAATGGTAATGTTGAATGTACATGAATTACTAACTCATGAAATAGCTTGAGTATAAGATTTTGTTAAGAATGTTTTGCCTCATTTGCATAAAGTAGATACTCAAAATGCTGAATTATTTACAAAGCATTTTTTTTTCAATTTGGGTTTGAATCTAGATCTTGCACCAGAACAATGTTTTATACAAGAACAAGGAAAAATAAAGAAAGTTAATTATGGAACGAAATGCTAGGAATCTATGTAAGCCAACAAACCAAATGGTGGAACTGTAATCAGAATAAGTTGGTTCAAAATAATGCAAGTTGATTTACCCTTGAATTTCTTTGACAAATATATTTTTCGCTAGGAAAAATGCCTGAATGAAGCATATTAATTGTACGTAGCATTTCAGTCCAGTTCATAAGAAATAAATACGCACAACTTGGTGACTATGAAAAGTCCATTATTAACATAAACTTCATAGTGGCTCTTTGAATAATTGATGTACATGTATAACTAATGAATTCTCTGTCCTGTGGATTGGCAGACGAATATAGTCTTAGGAATAATAAAATAAAAGATTTTGAGTTATGAAAACTGCAACTCTCAATCATTGCAAGATATGGCATATTGACAAAATCTATCAAGCTCTTCTCCTAAAGAAAATGCGCTATTGCTAAAAATACCCTTTTACATCTACCAATATATTCTGCAAAAAGTATGAAAGTGCTGAAAATTGCATACACAGTTTCAATTCAGTTCAATTTTATTTTAGTTTCTAATATTTTATATCAAATAAAACTTTGTCATATGTTTAAAGGTTATCAGGAATACTTGCAGTGTGATTTCAGTTTGACACTAACTTTACTTTTGAATTGCTTGTCAATTGCCATGTTTTAACTTCAAATTCTACAAATATTTAGGACATTTTAGGTGCTTTATTTTCATGAAATGTATTCATAAAATGCTTTTAGGTTGGATACAAATGGATGGGAACTCTCTCCATTTTCTTCCATACATTACCAATACTCCAGATGACATTTAAATGTACATTTATGGACAGAACTAACTGCAGTTTAGTATAAGTTTAAGTTTCATGTCATGCAATCATGAAACAAGTAGAACATTTACATTTTATGTGAATAAAACATTTAGCGCTCCTTATGGAGATAGAGGCACCGAAATTGTATATGAAATACATGCAAGCATCTGTGGAATTCTTAAGAGCATCCTAAAAAACAGATAGTTGTTTGAAATATAGAAGAAATCCACTCCAGAAACATCATACAGAACAGTACAAATGTCACACAAATCTCATACAGGAAGATATGACATTTCAAAATTTAATTTTTATTTTCTTGACCAGTCCTTGCAAATATTAAAATGGGCGAGTAGATGTCATCACCTCATAATTTTTTTCAAATACACTGTATATAGATTTCTAAAAAAAAATTTAAGCTCACACTCGTAACACATATCCCCATAGCAAAATGTATTATTTCTCCTTTATTTCGGGCGGTGATAAGACAAGATTTAGATTCTCATAGCTGAAATATGAAACTTTTGTCATTTCTGTATATGAAAAGGATAGCAAATTGTGAGGCAATGATATCATCACCTCACTCATTAAAACACTGAGGACTGGTCAAAAAGTGTTTTTCCCCAAAAATATGAACTTTCATAATGTCATAACTTCCTTATTTCTTATCCAATATCTTTTAGCATTGTTTCATATTTAATTTGTTTCTGTATGTTTTAAACCTGTAGAGAGGATTCTTTCTTTAATTATTGCCAGTTGTAACTACAGCTTTTTACAGATTATTTGAGTATTCCTCTGTGTCCATTGGCAAGGCTTCTTCTTCCTCCTGCAGTTCTGGAGTTACAGACCTCCGAAGCTCCAGATCATTCTTTGGTATGTTTCGATAAATGTACTTCAAGTAGTATTGAATGCCACTTTCCACCTCGTCAAGCGGAGCAGATCTTGTCCGTTCGTTGCCCCTCACAGTCACTGGAAAAGAAATAGAATGTGAAAGGAAAAAATAATTAAAAATTTAAATATTACCTCTCAGATCCGAAAGATACTGTATTGCTTCACTTCTTTTATGTCTCACATTTAGCAAATACCTGAAATACATGGCCTGAAAATAAACTGCAATGGCCAGAATTCAGGCTTTTGCCTGGAAACTGGCATCTTTGTACACATATACTGACCACTAAAATTGTTTTGTAGACCTTTCTTTTTTTTTCTTTTTGTACCACGGGAGATGGCGAGTTCACTTCTAGGAAACTTTGGCAGTAACAGGCGCGGATCCAGAGGGGGGGGGGGGGGGGGGGGGGCGCAAGGGGCGTGCGCCCCCGCCCGTTTTGTCTGACAAAGTATGCCCCCGGACCCCCTAGATTGCCGTTTGGCTTCGTCAAGCGGAGGGTTCCTCAGTGTGCGCCCCTTTCTGAAATCGCCCCCCTTTCTGAAAATCCTGTATCCGCCCCTGAGTAAAGCTGTTTTTCAATTAAAAACAGAATGCTAGAAGCATAACGAACTTCAAAAGGCACCAGTTCAAACACTGTAATGAAGCTAACAGCCCTTAGAGGTAAAAACATCTCTGAAGATCTTTATCTTAATTTCTG
Source organism: Heliocidaris erythrogramma (assembly GCA_025617745.1). Lineage (NCBI taxonomy): Eukaryota > Metazoa > Echinodermata > Echinoidea > Camarodonta > Echinometridae > Heliocidaris > Heliocidaris erythrogramma. The sequence goes on from CM046861.1 coordinate 13,960,059, forward strand.
CCTAATGATGCAAACAAACAGTCCTTCTGGATTAGAGCATTATGGCAGTTAAGCAGGGGGAAGGCAGAAAGAGTTTAGCATACAAACATACCTATTTGACAATATTTTGAAACACTGAAAAATATATATATATATATATATCCAAGTTATATATATCCAAGTTACTTTGTGATAAATAATGTGGGGGTCCAAAAAAATGATTTAAATGTAATCTTCTAGATGTCTGCAACTATCTGCTTATGATTCAAGAAGAAAAGAAAATCAACAGACTCTTCTGAAGATGAGAAAATGTATATACATCTAATTACCAAAGATAACATCTATCATCGCCTTATATCCCGAAAACTTGTGCTTCTGCCACGTTGTCCCATCCAACTGAATTGCACAGACAACTGAGGGTCCATCATTGTGTCCAGCACACGCCTTACTGATTCTTTGGTGGCCCCTCCACATCTCTTTAAGTATGACATCTGGAAAAATGAAAGGGAATAGCAGTAAACATGTATTATTCTCACTTTCATGCATCTTCCTATCTGATTTAAACATGCATAAGATCTCACAATTGAAACCGATACTGATTTCAAAAGTTCTTTCAAACTTAATTATTCCAAGCAGAGGTCAATTTCATTATAGGCATGCAAACTCTGGAAGACCTACAAGGTGGATGCAAAGCATTGTTTTTCCTCCTGCAAGCTCTGTAAACAACCTGAGGCTGAAATTGATAACTATATTGCAAAGAAAATGCATTTAGCAGCAGCTTTGCAAGCAAGACAAAAACAAACTTGCTGGCTGTTTGAAGTCATGACATAGCTGCAGAACAATTAATTGACCTCTGCTGTATGTAATAATGGAAATATAATATTCTCCAAAAATAATTGTCAATTTCAATTCTGGAATGAACATGCATGTCACAAACAGTATATTTAATCCAACTTTCTACAATAAACAAATATGCTCTTGAAATTCTGATAGTTAATTTTCCCAATTAAGTTGAATGTTTGCATAAATAATTGAGTATAAAGTGCAGAAGAAAGTTAATGAATCAACTGCATGTATAACACTATTATAAGCAGATAAAGACACTCACAAATTGCTTTTTTTGCAAGATCCTCCTGAAGGATCGTGTTGACCTCACATAAGTCTTGAACGTTATTAAGTGGAAGAGAGGGTATTCCTTCTGGTATATCAGCAATTTCAGCCACTCTGCCCTTCTCCATTTTGGCACGGATTGCCCCAAGAAGTTTCCGGTTTTCCCTCACCTCCGACATGACTTCCTCCATTTTATTACGCAATCGTCTCAATTCTGAAATTAAATTGAAATATGAGAGCATTTATTTTTGTTTCTTTTTTGTATTTTTTCCTTATTCAATCGTAAATATTGTACATTCCAATCCAATCAGGGTATTTATATCGCACCAATGTCTAGTTGCCTAATCAAAGGCGATGTTGAGACTGAAAAAAATACCAAAATGTCTCTTTTGATTTCTGCCTGACACCATACAATTTTAGGCAAATTATTTATTTCCCCTAATTTTCTACCTTCAATTTCATGACATTTTTAATTTAGAAACACATTTGATGTGACATTTGGGAGTAAATTCATAACCTTTGAACTGGGCCATATTTGCCCACGATCTAATCGGTTCATCTCGTGTCATGCACTGCCGGTTTCCCTGAGCCAAATAGGAACAACATTCATCCAAGGGTTCTCTTGATATTGTGTAGGTGCGATTTTGTTCAGGCAGATGGATGGACCGACAACCTGAAAACATAATGCACCTAAAGCCCTAACAGGAGTATAGGCAATAAAAGACAATCATAGAATATGTTTGGTTTGTTTAGAAATTTCGAATTTTTCACTCTTTTTCTGAAATGTACGTATGAACAGATCGAGGTGCCATCATGAATGCCCCCCCCCCAAGAAAAGAATAAGTGACATAAACTAATAAATAAATCAAATGAAGGAATAAATTCATCAGAGACTTGCCTGATGGTGCCTTATATTTAAAAGCACTTCACTCTAACTCTAACAGTTTAATATTACAGTAACGTTAGTAACAATATTATTGGACAAAAAACATAGCCTATAGGGTACACTGCCTAACAGTTAGTATTTAGTCTACTTATTTCGATGTTTACTTCAGTGTAAGTAGACTTAACTCTGGCAGTATTTAAATGATCACTAAATGATAATTTGTAATTGTATATATAATTTAATGTCCCATGAAACGTGACAAAATACAGCACTCAGCAGATGCATAATTTCGACTGTAATGTATAATAACGGTCACTTGACATGTGTGATTGATAGTATACTGACAGTTCTACAAACAGTGTGACTAATAATAACACACGTTTTCTCACTATGAACATGGCAAACAAAGAAGCGGACAAAATATACAGCTCCTCATTGTACCTTCCACACTTGCTCTGGTAGACAAAAGAATATCCCTTCATTGCTATTATGTAAGATTATGTAGAGCAGGTGTCACATGCATATTCACCTGTTCTACTTATCTTACATAATAGCAATGAAGGGATGTTCTTTTGTCTACCAGAACAATTGTGGAGGGTACAATGAGGATCTGTATATTTTGTCCGCTCTCTTTTGTCATTGCATGCATCGCGTTCCTAGTGTCTATCTGTTACTGTCTTAGCTACACATAATGCACAGTGTGGTGTGAATACCTAACTTACTTGCCACGAAACCTGAACTTAAACTTTGATGGAAGGTCTTTAGAAGATCAACGAAGACGAGTTCGTATGCCTAAGAAGTTAGAGTAACCTGTTCCACTGCTATTTTTTCACATGCACACACTCCACGCTGAGTCGAGCAGCGCGGCAATGCACGCACGTGAAACGACGGACGAGTAAAACGATCACGTTAAAAAACACAAAAAACAAAAAAAAACAAAACAAACAAAAAAAACCCCATTATGTCAGCAAGATAATTGTATACATTGCCTACCGGCAAAACGTACCGGCCGTGCATGCCTAGCCTGCCAGGCTAGCCGTGTATCAATATCACGCGCTAGTTGAGTGGCTCGATGTCGTAGCCTGCAGTCGATACTGTATCATTTAATTGTATTAATTATCCTTTCTTCTTTTTTCCCTTATTTTTGCAATAGCAAAAAATTATTTAGCTTTTATATCCAAAGTCTAGCGAATGCACGTTCTGATATATTTTTTTTTCTAGGGCACATATCGAACCATAAGTTGTATATTGACGTCAAAATCACGTCATGAACTAGTCATTAAAAAAAATATAGACATTGTCTAATTAATCCCAAACCGTTCCCATGTTTAGATTTAAACTGAATAATCGTTCATACGTGGTCAATAAAATTACGTCATGAACTAGTCATTCGGAGCTGGTCGTCAGTTGGCAATGAAGTCACGTAATAATTAGGTTGTTTTTTTTGGTCTTGAATAATTGTTCATATAAGTGGTAAATAATTGACGTCAAAATCACGTCATGAACTAGTCATTCTTAGCTGGTCGTGAGTTGGAATGGAAGTCACGTAATATTAACGTCGAATTTTGGTCTTGAATAATCGTTAAACAAGTGGTAAATACTTGACGTCAAAGTCACGTCGTTAACTAGTCATTCGTAGCTGGTCGTGAGTTGGCATTGAAGTGACGTAATAATTACATCGTTTTTTGGTATTGAATTGTTCATATAAGTGGAAAATAACTGACGTCAAAATCACGTCATGAACTAGTCATCCTTAGCTGGTCGTGAGTTGGAATTTAAGTCACGTAATATCAACGTCGATTTTTGGTCTTCAATAATCATTAAACAAGTGGTAAATACTTGACGTTAAAATCGCGTCGTGAACTAGCCATTCGTAGCTGGTCGTGAGTTGGCAATGAAGTGACGTAATAATTACGTCGTTTTTTGGCCTAGTTGTTCATGTAAGTGGAAAATAACTGAAGTCAAAATCACGTCATGAACTAGTCATTCTTAGCTGGTCGTGAAGTCACGTAATATTAACGTCGATTTTTGGTCTTGATTAATCGTTAAACAAGTGGAAAATAACTGACGTCAAAATCACGTCATGAACTAGTCCTTCTTAACTGGTCGTGAAGTCGCGTAATATTAACGTCGATTTTTGGTCTTGAATAATCGTTAAACACGTGGTAAATACTTGACGTCAAAATCACGTCGTGAACTAGCCATTCGTAGCTGGTCGTGAGTTGGCAATGTAGTGACGGTATAATTACGTCGTTTTTAGGTCTTGAATTGTTCATATAAGTGGTAAATAATTGACTTCAAAATCACGTCATGAAATAGTAATGGATAGTTCGTAATAATTACGTCGTCTTTTAGTCTTGAATAATCGTTCATATAAGTGGTAAATAATTGACGTCATGAACTAATCATTCGTAGCTGGCCGTGAGTTGGAAATTAAGTCACGTAATAATTACGTCGTTTTTTGGTTTTGAATAATCGTTCATATAAGTGGTAAATAATTGACTTCAAAATCACGTCATGAAATAGTAATGGATAGTTCGTAATAATTACGTCGTCTTTTAGTCTTGAATAATCGTTCATATAAGTGGTAAATAACTGACGTCAAAATCACGTCATGAACTAGTCATTCTTAGCTGGTCGTGAGTTGGAATCGAAGTCACGTAATAATCACGTCGTTTTTTGGTCTTGAATAATCGTTAAACAAGTGGTTTTTAGGTCTTGAATTGTTCATATAAGTGGTAAATAATTGACTTCAAAATCACGTCATGAAATAGTAATGGATAGTTCGTAATAATTACGTCGTCTTTTAGTCTTGAATAATCGTTCATATAAGTGGTAAATAATTGACGTCATGAACTAATCATTCGTAGCTGGCCGTGAGTTGGAAATTAAGTCACGTAATAATTACGTCGTTTTTTGGTTTTGAATAATCGTTCATATAAGTGGTAAATAATTGACTTCAAAATCACGTCATGAAATAGTAATGGATAGTTCGTAATAATTACGTCGTCTTTTAGTCTTGAATAATCGTTCATATAAGTGGTAAATAATTGACGCCAAAATCACGTCATGAACTAGTCATTCCTAGCTGGTCGTGAGTTGGCAATGAAGTGACGTTATAATTACGTCGTTTTTTAATAGGTCTTGAATTGTTCATATAAGTGGAAAATAACTGACGTCAAAATCACGTCATGTGAGTTGGAATAGAAGTCACGTAATATTAACGTCGATTTTTGGTCTTGAATAAGCGTTAAGTAAGTGGTAAATACTTGACATCAAAATCACGTCGTGAACTAGTCATTTGCAGCTGGTCGTGAGTTGGCAATGAAGTCACGTAATAATTACGTCGTTTTTTGGTCTTGAATAATCGTTCATATAAGTGGTAAATAATTGACGTCAAAATCACGTCATGAAATAGTAATAGATAATGCGATTCTTAACAGGTCGTGAGTTGGCAATGAAGTGACGTAATAATTACGTCGTCTTTTGGTCTTGAATAATCGTTCAAATAAGTGGTAAATAATCGACGTCAAAATCACTTCATGAACTAGTCATGGATAGTGCAATTCTTAACTGGTCGTTAGTTGGCAATGACATGACGTGATAATTGCGTCGTTTTTTTGGTTTTGAATAATCGTTCATAAGTGGTAAATAATTGGCGTCACCATCACGTCAAGAATTAGTCATGGATGGTGAAATAACTGATCGTCAGCTTGCAATGAAGTGACATAATAATTACGTCGTTTTTTGTCTTGAATTGTTCATATAAGTGGAAAATAACTGACGTCAAAATCACGTCATGAACTAGTCATTCGTAGCTGGCCGTGAGTTGGAAATGAAGTAACGTAATAATTACGTCGTCTTTTGGTCTTGAATAATCGTTCAAATAAGTGGTAAATAATTGACGTCAAAATCACGTCATGAACTAGTCATGGATAGTGCAATTCTTAACTGGTCGTGAGTTGGCAATGAAGTGACCTGATAATTACGTTTTTTTGGATGTCTTGAATAATCGTTTATAAGTGGTAAATAATTGACGTCAAAATCACGTCAAGAAATGGTCATGGATGATGCAATTCGTAACTGGTCGTGAGCTGGCAATGAAGTGACGTAATAATTACGTCGTTTTTGGTCTTGAAAAATCCTTCATATAAGTGGTAAATACTTGACGTCAAAATCACGTCATTAACTAGTCATGATTGTAGCTGGTCGCGAGTGGTCAATGCAGTGACGTAATAATTACGTCGTTTTTTGGTCTTGAATAATCAATCATATAAGTGGTAAATAATTGACGTCAAAATCACGTCATAAACTAGTCATCCAAATAACACAATACATACTCGTCTTAGAAAGTCGTCACGAAGACGTCGTGATAACGTCGTTCATACGACGTATGACCAGTTGACCAGAATACGACCAATATACGACGTCTTTAAGACGTCCGTCTGCTATCAGGGTTGCTGATACGTGCGAATTTGAGACTCTGAAGGATTCACTTATCCGTGATCGCATAATACTCGGTATGAACAATGCCAACATTCGCCAACGACTGCTACGCGAACCCAAATTGAGTTTGAATGAAGCGGTAACAATTGTGCGTGCCGCCGAAGCAGCAAATGCTCATGCAAGTGCAATCTCGAAGACTATATCCAGGCATGAGAATTCAGATACAATGAACTATGTTGCACCAACTCACAAGCGCAAACACTACGGCAAACCGGCACAACAGAAGGTGAAGTCTCAACACAAGAATGTGTGCCGTAACTGTGGTGGACAATATCCACATGGAACTGGTGAAACTTGTCCAGCGCGAGGTAAAGTCTGTTCTTTTTGCAAAAAACTGAACCATTTTGCAAAAGTGTGCAAAGCCAGACAGAAGCAACAGGCAGAAGTGAACTTGATTGAACCGGACATTTCGCAATCGCAGCCGTCGTATAAACAGTCTGAATCTGAAGACTATCTGTTCTCAATCAATGATCTATATGAGGACAACAAGCTCCTGACTGCATCTGTGTCAATTAACGGTGTTGAGTCCTCAGTCGTTATAGATACAGGCACAACGGTCGACATCATGAGCAAGCGGACTCTGACTGAAGTCTGCAAGGACTGGAAAGGCCCGCTAGAACCCGCAGCCAGAGACGTCTATGCTTTCGGGGCAACTCGTCCTATCACGGTTTTGGGACAAATCGCGTTAACCGTACAGCACAGGAAGCAATCCCTACAGACTGTGTTCTTCGTTACAGAGCATGACGGTCCAACCCTACTCCGGTTCAACACAGCGAAATCGCTTGATATGATCCACATTGCGTTCAACATACTCGCGGCACCGTCCGTCATAGACGAATTCAAAGATCGATTCGTAGGTTTGGGAAAACTCGCTGGTGTTGTTTGCCGCCTACATGTCGATGAGACTGTCACACCGGTTACCCAACCACACCGTAGAATTCCATTCCATGTCAGGAAACATGTGGAATCCGAGCTTCAGCGACTCCAGGATCTTGATATCATTGAGCCCATAAGCGATCAGCCAACACCGTGGGTATCCCCAATCAGAGCTGTGCCCAAACCAAAGCAACCCGGAAAAATCAGACTGTGTGTTGACATGAGGGCTGTGAACAAAGCGATCCAGAGGGAGCTACATGTCACACCAACAATTGACGACATCCTTGCTAAGCTCAACGGGTCTAAGGTGTTTTCCAAGCTAGACCTGAATAGCGGATATCACCAGATTGAGCTCGCGAAATCATCACGATACCTTACTGTCTTCTCCACACACGTTGGGTTATATCAATACAAGAGACTGAACTTTGGTGTTAATAGCGGAGCAGAGCAGTTCCAGAACCTGATTCAGTCAGCCCTGGCAGGTCTTCCAGGTGTTATCAACATCAGCGATGACATTCTCGTCTATGGGAAAGATCAGGAAGAGCACGACAAGCGATTGGTGAAATGCATGCACCGTCTGCGAGAAAAGAATCTCACTCTCAACGGCGGCAAGTGCGAGTTCAACAAGTCCTCGGTTGAATTTTTTGGCCATGTATTCAGCTCTTCAGGTGTATCACCGAGTCCCTCGAAGGTCCAGTCACTGATTGATGCAGCTCCTCCCAGCAGTCGAGAAGAGGTTCGAAGCTTTCTAGGCTTAGCGAACTACTGTGCGAGGTTCATCCCCAACCTTGCATCGCTGTCTGAGCCACTTCGAGGCCTTACTAAGCAGAGCGTCCCGTGGTCTTGGGAAGATCGACATGCTAAATCCTTCAAGGACATCAAGGGTGCCATTGCCCATCACTGTCACATGGCATACTTTGACCCCAATCTTCACTCAACTGTTGTTGTAGATGCTAGTCCTGTCGGGCTATGTGCAATGCTTCTACAACATGGCGATCAACGTGATAAGTCAGTCATCGTAGCACTCGCCAGCAGATCCCTTACATCAGTCGAGCAGCGGTACTCTCAGACGGAACGTGAAGCCCTCGCAGTATCATGGGGAATAACACACTTTCACAGTCCTCTACCTGTATGGGAGCCATTTCTCAGTCGTAACCGACCACAAGCCTCTTGTACCGCTATTCAACAGGGTAAACTCCTCTCCACCCGCGAGAATCGAAAGGTGGATGCTTCACCTGCAGCAGTTTGATTTTGTTCTAGAGTACCAGCCAGGCGCTTCCAATCCGGCTGACTATCTCTCAAGGCATCCGTCGCGTAACAGCACGTCGGCAGTGGAGCTAAATGCCGAAGAGCATGTTAACTTCATTCTCGAAAATGCAGTGCCGAAGTCTATCACCCTAGAGGAAATCATCACAGCAACAGAATCTGATCCTAATCTGCAAGCATGCAAGAAAGCCATCTCAGAGAACAGCTGGCACTCTATCTCCAGAGAGGAGCCAGAGCTACAAAGTCTCGCGAATGTGAAACATGAGCTCAGCATAGCGAAGGATGGAAAGGTGCTCTTACGTGATCATCGAATTGTGGTTCCGGTTAGCCTCCGAAATCGCATTATCAAAATTGCACACCAGGGTCACCAAGGCATTGTTCGCACAAAGCAGCTAATTCGCGAAAAAGTGTGGTTTCCGGGAATAGATAAGCGAGTGGAAGATATGATCAATCAATGCGTTCCGTGCCAAGCAACAGGCAACTCCACCAGTGCGCGTGAGCCCATCCAAATGTCTGCGTTGCCTAAGAATCCGTGGAAGGAAGTGAGCGTAGATTTTTGTGATTTGCCAACTGGAGAGCATCTGCTAGTTATCGTCGACGACTACAGTAGATTTCCGGTAGTTGAAATCCTTTCATCTACTTCCAGCAAAGCTGTAATCCCTCACTTGGATCGTGTGTTTGCAATGTTCGGAGTTCCGGAAGTTGTCCGTACTGATAACGGACCCCCCTTCAATAGTGAATATTTCATGAAGTTCGCACAGTACCTTGGCTTTACACATCGCAGAGTAACGCCTTTGTGGCCACAGGCAAATGGAGCAGTGGAGAGATTTATGCGCGTACTGAAGAAGGTAATTCGTACATGAACCGCTGAGAGGAAATCCTGGAAACAGGAATTGTACACATTTCTACGGAATTACAGAGCTACGCCACACGCCACAACAGGAATACCACCCGCAACGGTATTATTTCAGCGCCCTCTCCGCACTCGTCTCCCCGAACCTCTCACACACGTAGCACACGATGCCGAAATTCGCAATCGTGATCAGTCACAGAAGGGAAAGCAAAAGGCAAACGCGGAAAAGCGTCAAAGAATCAGCGAATCACGAATCAAAGTTGGTGATCATGTCCTAGTGAAGCGCGATGGACATGTTGGGAAATTCGCGACCCCTTTTGACACCAGACCCCTGCAAGTTGTAGCAGTTCGTGGTTCGCAAATTGTTGCATCTCGTGGCTCATACAGAATTACGCGAAACTCATCGCACTTCAAAGTTCTACAAGGTCAACATAATGTCCGAAATGAAACTGACAACTTTGACAATGACATGCCTATCATGAATGATGGAAACCCCCCTCAAAACCAGAATGCACGACCCCCTCTTCAACCAACACGAAGAAACCCCCTTCGTGATCGTGCACCCCCTTCTTATCTAAAGGACTATTACACTTGACTGATATGAAGAAAGAAGACAACTGGCAATGAGAATACAGGAACATGTATGTTGTTGATTTTTATGCACGTCATTTCATTACATGTACTGAATATATGTTGAGTTCAACAAATCTGATCTATATTTGCTTACAGTGACCAAATTTCCTTCCAAAATCCTCATACTAGCCTGGGTTCTAACTTAAAAAAAAAAAATTTAAAAAAAATCATACAATTATAAATATGAATGTCAAACAACCAGTTTTGTGCTAATCATTGAAAGCAAAGATAGAACAGGTTTGTCAAATTTCAGGTTTTGTGAATTTATGCTGAAGTATTGTTCATCATCTTTTCTTTTGGCAGTCCCAGGTTTATCACAAGGACAGAGAGAAATGTGATACAAGTGAAAACAAGATTGTTTAAAATGAGTCTCACAAGTTTTAAAATTTCATTGTAAATATATACATGCTGGATAACAAAAAAGGAGAGAAAAGAAAGTAGAAACCAAGCTCTCCTATTGTTCCTTTAGGAATCCAATCATTGTATGTTATCTGTGATATTTACATTTAAAGTGTTTAAAGGGAAAAGCCTCTCTTCAGATAATAGTGGTTAATACATGTATATTATTTGTGATATGTACATTTCGATGTGTTTAAAGGGATAAGTCTCTCTCTAGAACATATCTTTCAAATGAAACAATTCCAGTTTGTTTTGAAGAATTGTTTACATGACAAGCAGTCAAAGTATTATTGTTAAATGTAAAGTTTTAAAGTTACTTACATACAAAGGTAGAAAATTGAACCAAATACGAAATGCGCTCACATCATGAAAAGTTATTGAAAGTTCAGTCATCTAGATTTCATACAAAGGAATTAATAGTCAATACTAAGCATTTGAAGCAAACTATGCAGTCTGAAAATAATACATGTTTTGTGATGACCAACGTATATTTATCTGGAGTATGATCTTTAATGATAATGGAAATATGTTATACATGGATTCCTTACAAGCGTCAAACACTATTGTGCTTTTAGTGCATTGAGGTTGATTGATTAGAACACTTTTTGATAAGTTATATTCTATGCAAAAGTAAGGAGGAATGTAGTGTTGTGATTACACATGTGGCGTTCCATACACTGTGAAAGTAGAAGAGCAGAAAAAGGTTGGAATAATAAATCTGCACCGAGCCAGATCTACCATCAATAAACTATGGTCTAATCTATCTATTTAATGGTTGTACCTATGCGTCAAACATTATAAGGTGCAAAGAGCATGAAGAGAACTTGTTCTCTGCCCTGAAGCTGTGGCCATAAGAAAAATGGTCTTGACAGTTACCTGGGAGGGAGGCTTTGATAACGCATCCAAAACATTAGGTAGGCTCCACGCAGGAGACAACTTAGGATTTGCTGGTCGTTGTAAGAAGAACGATCTCAGCAATCTAGCAAGTAGATGGGAGTTAGAAACTCCCAAGCCGTCCGAAAAGCCAACGTGAGTAGCGGCGATGGCAGATCGATATCCACGGATAGTGGAAAGCGATCTACCCTTATCAAAAAGGGAGATCAGAAAATTGCATTAGACCATTTTGATGTTTTAAAAAATCTAGCGATATTTCAATTTGAAGGAATTTTTATAATTTTAATTTTAGTGGATTTAATTCCTTTTGGAATGAAACTGTAGTCGATCGTCTTTTCCGGGTGTTGAAAACAACTTCATGATGTTAAATTCAATACGAAATACATCAATATTGCTGGCAGAGTGAACATTTCATCTTTAAAAAAGTGTGTTTTTTTCTTTTTAAAAAAATATTTTCAATTTTTTCACCCCACTTTTTTCATTCAAGTAAGCATTTTTTTTAGTTTCATTCGAAAAAGGGATTAGATTTAAATATATATTCATGGGTAGATGCACCACACTTGCAAATATCTTATACAAAGCTTAAGGGAACATAGTATAATTAAACGAATTCCTAATCACCATAGTCGATTTAGTCCCTTTTGGAATGAAACATAAATTTTGAGCAAAATTTGTATTTTTTTTTAAATGCCATGTACCACATTTGATTCCCATGTGCGAGATACGTAGCCTAATTCTATCTTTAAACCTCAGTAATTTTGGTACAAACTTGATTAAGTCCCTTTGGGAATTAAGCTCTTCAAATATAGCTTGTTAAATGTTAAACTGTGTTTCAAAGCTCTGATTGTGGCTTCACAAATGAGCTTATTAAACACCCGGATTTGTCCATCGTATTTGTACCACCTCCAAGATGATTCGTTGTACATCGTGTCTGAACCAATTCAAGCCTCTCTGTAGGTCAATTTTTATTCATCGTATGTGTACTATTACTATAAAGACAATCCGTTGTTCATCTCATTTTATCCAAACGTCCAGGACCAGTTGGCCGTGCTATTTTAGGCTCCTCATCAGCAAGTGCTGTCCTCATTTTTCCTGGTTTGGATTCCGTGCCCTTCAAGGAGAATACTGATCGTGTTTTCTGCGCCGGGGACCAGTGTCGTAATGGATTTGCGCTCGCCTATTGGTTTACCTTACCTCCATGTACCAAGCCAAACGTTCGCGTGAAAATTCAAAATGTCAAACAGTTATGCTTCTCTCTGGCAAGTATCTTGGTTCGACCAATTATAGCAAATTATAAACCGATTGCTTAATGACAATTCGGGATATTTCCAATTAAAATCCCATAAAAGCTGATTTATAGTGAGGTATGTTTTCATTATTAAACCTACTTGACCATGCAGCAACGAGTATTTCTGGTGACAGAATGGAGACGATTTGGGAGCCTTTAGTAAATCATGGAAATGCAAGCATCACTTTACACCAACATATACTGACCCACAATAAAAAGTACCCACGACTTTATAATGGTATATCATATTTATATTGACAGACACAGAATGACAATGAACCAGGGTGGAAAGGACCTTTTATTGAAACATTTCACTAATTTCGGAAGACAATGCTGTCTCTTGTCAGCGCGCATTACAGCGCAGAACACAACAAGTTGAAAAATGAAAGTCACAGATCACCCCTGGTGTTTGTGGATGGCAACATCCCTGCACAGCGCTATGTGGACGATATCCTGAGACCACACCTGGTGCCATTCCTGCAGAACAGCCGAGGACTGCGCATCTTTCAGCATGATAATATGCCCGACCTCATGCTGCACGGCTAACCACTGCATTCCTGAGGGGTGAGAACATTAACACTATGGAGTGGCCGGCGATGTCCACTGACCTCAATCCCATTGAGCATCTGTGGGATGAGCTTGGGAGGCGCATTGCTGGCAGGGTCAGGACTCGTGCAAAACTGATCCAGACTTTGCAAGATGAATGGAACAGGATTCCACAAGATTTCATTCAAAGACTGGGGCGCGTATGCGTCGCAGATGCAATGCCTGTCTGCAAACAAATGGTGGCTACACACGCTATTGATCTGCATTGTGACTTTCATTTTTCAACTTGTTGTGTTCTGCGCTGTAATGCGCGCTGACAAGAGACAGCATTGTCTTCCGAAATTAGTGAAATGTTTCAATAAAAGGTCAATCTTTCCACCCTGGTTCCTTGTCATTCTGTGTCTGTCAATATAAATATGATATACCATTATAAAGTCGTGGGCACTTTTTATTGTGGGTCAGTATAGTTTGTCATCCCTGGCTCATTTTTCCCGATTGAGGTATCATATGAAAAGGCAGAAAATGAACTTTCTAGAAATGTGATTATCTCTCTGAAATTGAGATATCGTTGGCCAAACGACTTTTTATTAGCCCTGCTTCATATTGTCTTTATTCACTCACTGCGTGAAGTATGTATCATAATTATGAGTGGCATCGAATGACAGAAGAGGATCCAAGCTTTACAAATATGTGTCACTTATTAATCATAATTGTGATTAAGATATGATTAAACATCGATATATCTCGGTTTCGTTTTTTCTGGGACGCGCTGTATAATATGACTGCAGGAAGCTCGATCACGCATTCGAATAAAGGCCGATAAAGACAACGATGACGGCCAGATCACGATGTCGACTGCAGATTGCTCAATGACCGGGGACACCAAACAGACCTGTTCTTCTGAGACACTCTATTCCCAATCCTTTACATCTACGCCCTTCGAGACAGGGACGGATCCCGAGAATGGATGTGGGCACCTCGTCTGGAACCATGTCGCTCTCAATGTCCATCTATCAGGTGTACATCACAGACTTCATCAACTTCAAAAAAAAAAAAAAAATTGAGGGGGGGGGGGCGGGGGTTTGGAAGTCCAAACTTGTCTTACAAGCAAATCCAACAAAACAACAACAGCAAAAACTAGAACTTGACCTTGATAGGCCTGATGACTGACTGAAATTTGGTGAAAATTGAGTGAGCCAAATTCGAGTAATCACGGTCACAAGAAAGTGGTGGAAAAAAAATCATAAAGAATAATAATAAAGAAAATTCTGAGGAAATTAAACGTAATTACCCTTTTTTTTGGGGGGGGGGGGGGGTGGAGCACTTTCTTTTCCAACATGTTTTTGTTTTCAGAAGCGATACGGTTGGAGGATGTCCCCTTCGGCTCTCTATATAGCTAGATATGCATGCAAGATTTGCAGACGTATTCTTTCACGGAAAGGTTGAAAAGAAATTTGATTTGGCTTCAAGAAAGAATGAAATATTAAGGTACGGGGACATTACCACACAGAAAACTGAAGTACATTTTGTTTTGAAAAATTCTCAGTTATACAATTTTACTTCTCTATATTCAATGTACAGCCTGTGTTTTATTAATACTTGCACAATTCTCACCACATTTTCTTGACTTCAAGTTTTCTACTTTTCGATCCTAAAACCATAGATTTTTTGGAATACTCATTTGATTTGCTTAAAATAAACCTAATTCTATTGCTTATCATTGTAACGTTGTATCTTGTTGTCAAATTGTTTTCTGAATCAACATTGGCATTTACCTTTTAATCACGCAACCTCAGGATCACCAGTGACATGTGAATTGTACATCAACGGTAGGCCGGAGGAATTCAGCTGTGAGCCTCTCCAAAAGTGTCTATCCTCTGTGCGATTTGGTCTAAGTTTGGTCTCGGAGCTTGGGCCTGACACGGGTTTGGATGAGGTGGGACTATGGAGTAGGCCACTGGATGAGACTGAGGTGATGTCACTGTATCACCAGCCCACTGATCTGCCGGAAACATTCACGGAAATCCCACTATGGGTCGTCCCATTGGCGGGTGATTTGAATAATAATAATTATAACGATTTATTTCTTTTATTTATTTATTATGGTATATGATGTTTGACCAGCAGCACAGGGGCTGAAGGGGTCAATTTACAATCAGATATATATGTGCATATATACAATAGAATCGCATCAAATATATAAAAAGATACATAATTGGAAGCAAAACGAAAATACTAAGATTTACGCTACACAAATAATAAGATAACAAGTGTGAAAAGTGAGAGAAAGAAAGAAAAAGTAAAGAATAGGAAAGAAAAGGGAAGAGAAAGAAAGAAGGAGATAGATAGAAAGGAGAAGATTTGGGAGGAATACATAAATATAACCAAGTTAGAAAGCCATAACCATGCAAAATGAGTCATTACATCTAGGCATGGAATCTGAGAAGTGAAAATGTTTTGGATGCAAAGCGTTGTAATGGTCGACGATAATGTATATAATATTTGTAATTATAAGAATATTAATAACGAAAATGATAATAATTATTATAGTATATATTATTAAATAATAAAAATAATATTTCCAAAAGAACGACACGATAACAGTTTTAAAATAAAAACAACAAAGAACACATAGCATTTGAAGGAATGGTACATGTTTCGGAATCATGCACATTTCCGGCCGACATGTACCATTCCTTGAATTGCTATGTGTTCTTCCATGTTTCCATTATAAAAAATAATGAAAAAACTAATTGATGTAACAAAAGTAAGAATAATGATGACAAAATGGCAATAGTCATGATGATTTTGATGATGACGATAATATAGGTTTTCCCGCCCAATTTAGTAAAATTTGCTTCCGATTTAACGCTACGATCATTCAATTTCGAGCAAATATGAATGATCACCGAGATCAACATTCAAAAAGCTAATTAGTTCATTCAATTTAATTTTGTGGGCAAGCGATTTCATGATTTTTTTCACATAAAAGTGTAAAAGGCGCATTCAAATTAGATTTGCACACAGAAGGCATTCAAATTCGCGCGGACATCCGTTAGTGAGCGTTTAGACATTCAAAATCACGAATAGGCAAACATTTACGGCATTTTGGCAGGGAATTTCGTTTACTGTTTCTTGCTTGTGTATTTTCATCTGTTTGAATAAATTATGCAAATTGTATGTACCTTGAAATGATACGTCATTTACCTGATGTTGAAATCTCTCATTCTTCTGAGAAACTGTCGTTGAAACAACAGCTCGTAGCTACCGGTCTGAAGTTCATACATTATGGCGGCAGCTCGAGGGCAGTACATGGACATTTCGAATACTGAGAGAACTAGGTTGGCTGAGGCATATGACAACCACCAATATTACCTTGAACTCGCTGACACTCTTGGAATTAACAGATCTACAGCTAGGTCAATTTTGGAGACATACTTGGACATTGGGAGGGTCCAAATGCTTCCAAGGGGTGGGGCCCGAAATGTCAAATATAATTATAATTAGACGGCAACCCACTCTTAACGCTTAGACAGATGAAGGAGAGTCTTGAGCACAACCTTCCTGACAAGCCTGCAGTCTCGACGTCATCCATAGGCAGGGCGCTCGATGCGATGCTCTTGACAGTGAAGATGGCAGAGGATGTCCCGGATGTCAGGAACGCCCCACGGATACTCGACCACAATACGCCGAATGGTTTCTTGAACATGGTGTTCTGGGAAACTGTGTCTTTATCGACGAGACCGGTTATAATATCTGGACCAGGCGTACGCGTGGGAGGGCTCCAAGGGGTGTTCTTGCTAGGAGGGTGGTACACGGCCAGCGAGGCCGCAACTGCAACGTGACCTTTGCGGGTCCACTGCTGTTGGTCTTGTCTACCATAGGATTGTGTTCGAAACAGCGACTAGGGAGAGCTTCGAGGACTTCCTCGCTGGTACAGTTGCTGAATGTAACCACTTGTTCCCGGCCGACGATCCTATCTACCTCATTTATGATGACACTAGACCTCATCCCTGATAGCAGAAAGTGGTAAAAATTACGTGATATTTACGTCGTGGTTTTCGTCTTTTTTACGTCCTGTAATTACGTCAATAAGACGACAACTTGCACCAACGCAAGACGTCAAGAGGACGTCTTATTTTGTACACTGTAAAAACTGAAGTGCTGTATATAGCACTTTTTGAGGGCATGCATAGGGACTGCACTCAGAGTGCTATTGAATGCACACAGCGTGCTATTTCAGCACTTTCACGGGAGCTGGACCGGCTCCTTAAACTGCTAAACATTCATTAAAAAAATTATTTGGGCGAGCTTCGAACCAGGGTACGCTGATCGAGAATTGCTGGCATTACCGCTAGACTAACTCACATTGTACGATTTAGAGCAGATCATATTGTTACATAGTGAATTTACGACACCACATAGTTCATGTTATCTACTTTACTCCCATGACTAAACTGGATTACAAGAAGCATTCGTTAGTCCATCGGTAACGTCAGCGCCTCTCAATCAGCGGAACCTGGTTCGAGGCTCGCCACGGTCACATTTTTTTTGCTGGTAAATTAGCACACTACAAGTGCTATAAACAGCATTTCAGGTGCAGTCACTATACATGCCACTAAAAGTAGCACTTTAGTTTTTACAGTGTACAAGACGTAGAGATGACGTCAAAATAAGACGTTCTCTTGACGTCTTGCGTTGGTGCAAGTTGTCGTCTTATTGACGTAATTACAGGACGTAAAAAAGACGAAAACCGCGACGTAAATATCACGTCATTTTTAACAATTTTTGCTATCAGGGAAGAGGAATGAAGACGTAGAGATGACGTCAAAATAAGACGTCCTCTTGACGTCTTGCGTTGGTGCAAGTTGTTGTCTTATTGACGTAATTACAGGACGTAAAAAAGACGAAAACCACGACGTAAATATCACGTCATTTTTTAACACTTTCTGCTATCAGGGATGTCCGCGCTCAGCTGCCGGATAGAGCCAACCCCATCTTTGAACGAAATTCTCTCTAAATTGAATGAAACAAAATTTAAATACAATGAATTAAAACGAAATTGAAGGCTAATGTGTGAAAATGAACCATGTTAACAGAGAACGGAGAAAAATCTTTCGAACAAGAATATTTATTCACGAAATTGATTGCAATTTTGACGAAATTGGGCGGGAGTCTTCAATTCATATTTGTATCATATTTTGTAAGTTTTTTTTTTCTCATAACCTACACTTGTTTCTCGTATACATCCATGACCACTCGAGAAACAATAGAAAATGAATAGACCTAATTAATTCGCTCAAACGATGGGATTTTTAAATCTCGCCATAACCAAAATGATGTAAGCCCATCTTGAATGGCATGTCAAGCACAATATACAAGCCAATAGAAAATATCTCAAATAATGTTGGGGAATTGTTAAATTGAATGCTCAACACGCTAAATTGCATGAAGGCTCAGTGAAATACGTGCGTGACCTATGAATTTGAATAAAAAGAGTGTTACTTTGACTGCTTGAAATGTGAATTTGAATGCTTCCGTGATGAATTCGAATGCACAGACCATGAATTTGAACTGCCGAATAGCACGGCATGGCGAAATCGTTTAAATTGAATGCTCGTAAAATGAATTAGACTGGCGAAGTTGCGAAATTGGCCAGGAAAAACCTATAGTAACACTAATAATTTTAACGATTATTTTAATAAAAATGATGACAGTAGTATTAATTGATATTGATTTCGATTTCCAAATGTCGTATCAATTAATTTTCATTTTATAATTTCAGAGAGAACACGTAATTGCCCATGTGAAGAGGCGACAGCAATGGTAAGAAAGTTAGCAAAGACCATGCGACTGTTGGTACACTGTAAAAAATAACTGTAGATTAGCAGGTTTTTTTGACTTGTAAAATTACAAGTTTTGGCCGTTTTTCTGTTAATACGGTATTTTTCTTGTGAAATGGCAGGAAAATTGCTAATTTTCCTGCCATTTCACAGGAAAAATACGGTATTAACAGAAAACTTGTAATTTTACAAGTCAAAAAACCTGTTAATCTACAGTTACAAGTCAAAAAACCTGTTAATCTACAGTTATTTTTTTACAGTGTATGCTTGTAAGCGTACTAATTTTGTGGCCATATTCATTAATGAGCAATAAATAATTCAAAGTCTATATAGTAGACCAGCCAAACATCCAAAAAGGCTCTAGAAAAAGATTCGACGGCATTTTTGGGTAATGCTCGGCATCCATGCTTAAAGTCTTGCAAAAATACTGACGAATAACGTACGGGCGGATGCCACGCGCATTTTTGCCTAAAAATGCCATTTTTGGCTCAAAATTTGAAAGAATGTCAAAAATCACAATTTTTATTTTTTTGACCTAATATGTAATACCTGATTAAGACTTTTCAAGTGATATCAGATTTATTTTGAGTTTCAAGTTATAAACCTGATTAATACACAATTGAAAGTTGGATATTACACACACATATATGGCGTAACGAAACATAAAACTGTGATTTACTCAAAATAATAGGTTGTGAAAACTACCAATATTTCAAAGTTTTTTACCCAACGTAAATTTGTCATTTTAAACACTTTTTCTTGATTAAACATATCATGTATATTGTCATGTCACACACAGAAAAGAAATTATCCGATAAGGTGATAGATAACTCATTTTATGTTATCCCAAATGGAACGATGTATTTTTACTGGATGCGCATTTTGACTGAAAAACACTATTTGAAGGTACATCTAGAGTGTATATGTACATAAGGCAATTATCCCATGTGTTATCAGTATAGTCTATGGACCAAAAACTGAAATGTCCCCACCTCCTTAGAAATAATCTTAAATGATCTTTTTTTTCTGTTAGATGGGACCATTACCTCTCAAAATGTGCTCCTTTGCCCTAAATCAGAAGGTGGGTGTGGCCAAATACCATGGCAACGGATCAGAAACAATAGAATTTAAGAAATTGTCGTATATTCGTGATTAAGAAAGTACAAAAACACATTGTAACATTTTAAAATAATGTATCAAAAGTTTCTCACTTGATTAAAACCCAAATAAGAGTTATAAAAAGTGTCCATCGTGTTTGAAAATGGCTGTTTCCATGGAAACAGTAAGAATAAAAATGATATTGGAGCGAAATCCCTTGATGCTACCTAAAAAAGAGGTAAGTATTGATATTGACCATTATTATTTTCTATTTTACAGGACACTCACTGATAACTTATTTTAGTAAAGGGGTGATAGATGTGACTACTACATGTGTAGACCGTTACCATGGTAACAATTATATTATTGTGTTGTATTTCTAACAAAATACTATCATTAGATAATGGTTGTTTTCAACATGAAATAATGGTAAACATCTAAAACTTTTGCCGTCTTTTTGATTATATTCAATATTTTAGTTAATTGGAGCAGAGCTAAATTTGATTTATAAAAACTGTTGCCATAGAAACAGAATGTTAATGAAGATAAAATCTTTCAAATAAAGAAATGTGACCTACCAATACAAAATAAATGTTAAACAAACTGCATTTGAACAATATCAAATGAATCTTATATTATTTTTCACTGAAGCTATCAGAATCAGCTTGATTGTCTTAAAGGCCAAGTCCACCCAAATAATGACTTGAGTTCAATCAGTAGAGTTAAATTAAATAAACGAAACAGTAAAAAATATCAAAATCGGATAAAAATAAGAAATTTACGGCATTTTGAAGTTTTGGATTGTTTCGTAAAACAGTGATATGCATAACATGGGCTGAATGCAAATCAGTGATCCGATGAAGTCATGAGCTCACTTTTCCTTTTGTATTATATTATTATTATATGAAATTTCAAATATTTCATTTTTTTCATAGATGTTTGTAAAGATTCTTTTCATTGTATCACAATAGGTTATAATAATGATGATCGTACACATTCTACGAGGGGTCAAACATTCTTGGAGAAGAAAGCTGAAATATTTGAAATTTTATATAATAAAATACAAAAGGAAAAAAAGTGAGCTTATTGCATCGTCGGCTCATACAGCCCATGTTATTCATATCATTGTTTCATTAAACAATGCAAAACATTAAACTGTCATAAATGTCTCGTTTTATCCGATTTTGATGAATTTTAGCCTTTCTTTGGTATAATTTAATTTTATTGATTTAACTCATTTTTTTAAATATTTATTTATATATTTATTTTATTTTATTTTTTATTTATTTATTTATTTATTTTTTTTTTTTTAGGGGGGGGGGGGGGGTGAACTTGGCCTTTAAAGTTGGTTACGGATGTGTTCCTTATGGACGTTGTCATGGTTAATAATGAGTTGCACATCACGAAACTATTGGAATTGGAAAAATACCACACATTCCTAATTGAACAACATGCAAGCAAATGTCCATCCTTAATATATATATTCTAAGCTTTCAATTCAAATCTTCATAATTGTTGCTCGCTCATAAACTTTAAAAGGTGTAAAACTGATTTTGAGCTATAGAGAATATTACCACCCACCCCATCAAAATTACGTCTGCATGGCTTTCATCATTTGGTCGACCACTCGGAAGGCGGTCTCGCCAAGGTATATTGATAATGTATCAAAATCATATTGAATATGTAAGAAAACTTGCCTACATATACATTGTAGGATGGATGGGCCGGTCACATAGCAGTTCCCTATCACTGGTTGAAAAATTCTTTGATATCTCGGTTTTTCTTTTAAGTTTTTATGCAAAAGCCAAACTTTATTTCATTTATATAATATAAGTTATCGTTAACTAACTGGAAAAATGATATATGTTATACGAGCATTATAACATTAATACGTATCATTATGCTTCATTATAAATTCACTGTGCGGTCCACATAGGATTTTCATTTAAACAAAATTATAAAGTCATGTGAATGCAATGGGTCAATCTCCAGGAGGTGGAACATCATATCGGAAAGTGAGAGAAATAAACAGCAATATTCAGTGATGATGTGTCATATATCCATATAGAGATAATGGAATTATACTCTTGGAAAGAGCAGACTTAAGAGGGTTATGTGAAGACAATACTCTGCATGATATTGTGTATTTTATTATGTAAACACAGTAACACAACCAGGACTCTAGTGGAGTAATGTACATTTATCCTAATAGGCAAGACAATGAATGTGCAAATCTGTGCAAAAACAATTACCACACAGTCAGCACATTTAATCTTTGTTGGGATATGATTTTATGTTTTCATAATGAAAGACAGAGATGATTTTTATCTTGTAATGGATTGTATATATTACAAAAATAAATCCTTAGTTGTATACATGAAATTTAATTTAAGGTCATTTATTATAACTTTCCTTGGGAACAGGGGTGTCGATCTGTGTTCATGATTGGGGGATGACCGGCGAGAGGAAGGTGAGGGAGGGGGGGGGGGGGTATCCCCCTCCCACATCAGGGACTTTTTCAAATATCTCTCTAAAAAACTTGTATTTTAGAGCATCCCGAAATGGTTTTCTGTATGATTAAATGTTGTTAAATAATGAATTTGGATAATTATTAGTTTTAAGTTAATGTATCGCAATTCTCACATCCAAAACTATTGGGGGGGGGGGGGGTATACAGGCCATCCCCCACCTCAAATTTCAGGGGGAATATATATTATATATTTGCAACAACATTTTTTTTTAATTCTCATATTAAAGCTGATAAGTACCCCTTCATCTATTATTCCCCTATTAATTCTAAGAGTTACCTGTTTTACGTACAGTAGACAAGTACGCCTATTCCCTTTTTTTTCAATAAAGTGATCCTTTCTCTCTAATAGGTGCTCCTTTTCATCACTGTTGAGTGCCATATTCATCCTCAATATTATTGCCCCTTTCATTCTGATACATGGCGTTTTCCTTCCATTAAGTGCCCTTTTGACCCATAAAAAGAGTCATTTATTTTATAAAATATCTTATCCTTTTAATAAGTGCATTAGTTATCCGGGGTTAGTTTTCCAGGGGGTAGTTGTTCTAGAATCGGTCATAAGGCATTTTATGTCGTCAGAACTTAAAACTTCCGTTAAAAAAACAAAACATAAAAACAAAATAAACATTCCCTTGTAAATAAAATCCACTTTCCCTTACTGAATACGATTGTTCCCGCCCCGCTTCGGAGAAAGAAGATCCCGTTTATGCTACCAATTATTATTTTTTTTAAAAGTTTAAATAAAATTTGCATTCCCTTAAATACGATTGTGCCCCCCCCCCCCACTTCGTAGAAAGAGAAAAGACATGTGTCAACAAAGTTTGATCGGTCTCTACGCTCGCTACACTCGCTACACTCTTAGAAATGTTGGGCAAATGCCACTGGGTAAATGAAGATTGGGCATAGGTTGGTTAAATCTTGCTCAACTTTTACATGCATTTACCCAACATGTGTCAAAAGATAACAATGAAATTGGTAAAGTTTACCCAAAAGTTGGTCGGATACATAACTACCCTCATGTTAGGTAAATTTTGCCCAATATTTCTATAGAGTGTAGCCTAATCAAAATTAACATTCCCTTAAATAGGATTGTGCCCGCCCCGCCCCTTGCCAAGAAGATTCCGTTTATGCTACCAATTTCTTTCAATGAGAAGTATTACCCTTAAATATGATAATGATTCAAATCAAACATTAAAAAGGGGGCTCGCGAATATGAAATTAACACTCAATTGATGTGCAACAAGTTATTGTAGGTGGTGCTTTAACTAGAAATTGGCAAGGAAAAGAGAATTATTCGAATTAGATTTATCAAATAGAGGTGTCGTGGTCTAGTGGATACGTCATCGGACTGTGGATCTCATGGTGGATCTCATGGTTCGCGGTTCGAGTCCCGCCACGGCACGAATGTCCTTTGCCAAGACATTCATCTACTATATTCGCCACTCTCCACCCAGGTGTAGTAAATGGGTATATGGTATGAATTTATTCCTTGACTTATAGGGCAGCTGGGCTAAAGCCAGGGTAATAATACTACTTCGGCGCTTAGAAACATATGTATTCAGCGCAATATAAATGTTATGTATTATTATTCATCATTAAATGAAAATAGACTCACGGTTGATATAGGTTTATCGGTTATCGGTGGCACACAGACTCAGGTTCGTCGGTAAATTTGTGGTCTCGACATCCCCCCCCCCCCACCTCCAACTCATGAAGTCCTAGCGACGCCCACCGGTCTATCCAGTCTTTCATGATGACATTGTACTTTGTACCCCACTAGGATGACTTTTTCCCTCTTCATAAGAATCTGATGTCACCAGGATTTTTCAAAGTGGGGGGGGGGGGGGGGGGTCTCGATGTGAAAGAGAGATACGCGAAAAAACGAAAGAAAAAAGGAAAGGCCTCTGCCACCAAAATAGGGGGCAATGTCCTAGATGTCAATCAGGGATAATTTTAAAAAGCTCCACTAAAAGCCTCCCCCTCCCCGATCCACCACTGGGTGTCACAGCCCGCTATGCTCAATTGGAAATTAAAGGAATATACAGATCCTCACACTCGACTGCACGCTGTGATGTAGAGAGAGAAACAAATAGGATTATTTGATCTTTCCAGAGATAGCTTCAAACTATATGGTACATAATTTCTAAAACTAATGTATTCACTTTAACGTTTCCATTTATGCCCTTCCTTTTCCCTAAAAAGTGCCCTTTCTGTTAATGCCCCCTTATGCATCCGCCCTTTCCCCCAGAAGTTCTTTTTCTGCTGGTGTCTACTTTACATCAACACTAAATTTGTACCATTATACCATATTTAGTTGCCAGCTAACCTTAATGAATATCATCGATATAATGCATGCATATGATCTTTGTGTGACTTTCAAAAATAAATTTCAAAAACACTCTGACTTTTTACGGTTTTTATTTTAGATGACAATCCACAAGGTTACAGGAAATATGTATGGAATATTTATTAAATACGGGTTATGTTTTTGTTCTTGTAATCCTGTAGTCCCATTAGTACATGGATGTTATCCAGTGGCGTATCCAGGGGGTGGCGCAACAGGCGCTCCCCCCCCCCCATTGGCCGTCGTAAAAAAAATTAAATAGGCTTCAAAATTGGTCACATATAGGATTATTTTGCATCTCAGCCCTTCTTCAGAAGCAAACATTTTCCAAAGGGGAGGGGGCACCCCCTCCCCTTAGACCCCTCCCCCAGGATGGAGATCAATAATGCCTGGCGCCCCCCCCCCTATTGGGAAATCCTGGATACGCCCCTGTTATCCATATTCCACAATAGTCATAATATAACATACTCAATTGGTTAGTTTTGAAATATTCATAGCCGTTTATTATTGTTGTTTTTACTTGAGATAATTTTTTTTCTCATTATGTAACTATATTACTTGTATTTTCATATAAAATTGTTACCAATAATATTTATGCTATACCTTATTGTTTATTCCTGTTGCATCAGGAACATGATGCAAAACAGTTTTATACTGATCATGCTTTTATCCTGTATGAATAAGTTTAAATGGATACATAAATACAGTGCGTATCAAAAAAAAAAGAAAGTATACACAACTCTGATAGCTTCTAATTAAAATGTTGTAATCGACGTGACTTTGAAATTTATTTCATGGTGAAGAATAGCTTATCGTCTGTCTATTGGTACCTCAATCATGACTTTTCTGCCATGGATGACCGAGCACCAGGGTTTTTAAAAAGAGTCAAAAATCAAAATCTCCTTGTTCCAAGTGTGGTCTGACGCTGATGTGAGTCAAGCCATATGAATGTTCTACTTTAGTCTAAAATAATTTTAAAAAGTTAAATCCTCCTTTGTGCTTCAATGATACATTGTGTAAAGTGATCTAAGCTTCCATATGACCTTGTTTCAGTCCACATGACAATATTTATTTTATTTCAATAGCCTTCTAACTTCTTGTCCCGTGATAACTAAAAACTGTCTGCTCATTCGTCAATAGCACCATTTCACCTGCATACGATGCACACGTTGTTTTTTGCAAATAACACATGGACTGAAAGGTTTATTGACCTTAAAGACCAAAAAGAAGAATAGGAAGGATACGCGTTGAGAATTAACAATGTCCATTTTTAATGACTCAGTAAAAGGCTTTCCTTAAAAAAAGGGATGTAGATGAATCCAACATTGTGTTACATATGGCAAAAAAAATCTCAAATTTAGCTTGTAATGAGCCCTTTCTTGAGTTTGAGTTGACTTTAACACCTTTTCTATTCAAATGCACAAAATCAATTGAAAATAACTCAGCAATTGTTTCCGACTGAAGTAACTAATGCATAGTTGGTTTGACCCACACTCGCTACTTCAGCCCAAACTTGGTACAACAGCAGTTTGACAATACTGTTTGAAAAGCCTGCTGCTGAGTCATCCGTGGCAGCAAATTATGAATAAGGTATCATTGCACACAATATAATTTGTTCTTTACTATGAAATAAATTTCAAGCTCATAGAGGTTATAACCTTTTAATTAGAAGCTACTTAAGTTGGGTATACTTTTTTCTGATACGCACTGTATAAATAAAATTTTCAATGAACCAAGTAGCAGGTCTTGTCATCATGTTCAATGTGAAAATTTTGGTATCACCCATTATATAGGGGACAAAAATCTTCTGGATCTAGATTGGAATCAAGTAAACAGAAATTCTGGTAGAAAGACAACACCACTTTTTGTATTAGCTACCAAATTTTGGTAACAACTATTATGATAGTGGTCACATTCACAGCCAACGAGCAGATTCTAATGGCTGACGGTGTTTGTTAATGTAATTGCTATATAACTTTTATATTGGTTAGTTACATTTCCTTCTTTAGTTGAAAGATGTCATCTTCATTAATTCTGTTTCCATGGCAACAGATTTTTTAATATATCAAATTTAGCTCTATTCCAAACTAAAATATTATCAAACAGGCAGTACAAAAAATTAGATGTTTACCATTATTTCATGTTGAAAACAAATATAGTTCTGCATTTCATTAGAAATGCAATGAATTTATTTGTTACCATGGTAACGGCCTACACATTTAGTGGTCTCCTCCACCATGCCTTTACTCAAACAAATTTTGATAAGTGAGTGTCCTGTAAAAGAGAAGATTATCATGTACAATATAAATGTATTAATATTTACTTTTTTCGGTAGCATCGTGGGTTTTTTTTGCTCATATATGGGGTTTTTTCTTACTGTTTCCATAGCAACAGCCATTTTCAAACATGATGGACACCTTTTATGGATGGACAACTCTTATTGAGTTTTTATCATGTGAGAAACTTTTGATACATTATTTTAAAATGTTACAATGTGTTTTTGTCCTTTCTTAATCACGAATACATGACATTTTCTTAAATTCTACTGTTCTTCATCTGTTGCCATGGTAATAGCCTTTATGGCCACGCCCACCTCTTAATTCAGGGCAAAGAAGCATATTCCGATAGTTAATGGTCCCATCTAACAGGAAAAAAAATCATTTAAGATCATTTTTAAGAGGGTGGAGACATTTCAGTTTTTGGCTCATAGACTATACTGATAAACATGGGATAATTGCCTTATGTACATATACACTCTAGATGTACCTTCAAATAGTGTTTTTCAGTCAAAATGCGCATCTAGTAAAAATACATCGTTCCATTTGGGATAACATAAAATGAGTTATCTATCACCTTATCGAATAATTTCTTTTCTGTGTGTGACATGACAATATACATGATATGTTTAATCAAGAAAAAGCGTTTAAAATGACAAATTTACGTTGGGTAAAAAACTTTGAAATATTGGTAGTTTTCACAACCTATGATTTTGAGTAAATCACAGTTGTATGTTTCGTTACGCCATATATGTGTGTGTTATATCCAACTTTCAATTGTGTATTAATCAGGTTTATAACTTGAAACTCAAAATAAATCTGATATCACTTGAAAAGTCTTAATCAGGTATTACATATTAGGTCAAAAAATTAAAAATCGTGATTTTTGACATTCTTTCAAATTTTGAGCCAAAAATGGCATTTTTAGGCAAAAATGCGCGTGGCATCCGCCCGTATGTTATTCGTCAGTATTTTTGCTTGAGTTTTAGCATGGAAACCGAGCATTACCCCAAAATGCCGTCCATAGTAAAAAAAATCTTCTTG
Source organism: Heliocidaris erythrogramma (assembly GCA_025617745.1). NCBI lineage: Eukaryota > Metazoa > Echinodermata > Echinoidea > Camarodonta > Echinometridae > Heliocidaris > Heliocidaris erythrogramma. The sequence continues at coordinate 13,988,427 of CM046861.1, forward strand.
GCTGGTCTACTAATATGTACTTTAAAAAAGCAGAAAAAAGAACTAACGTTACGCTTTATATCGTCTAAACCCATGCACTTTAATATTAGCAATCAATGTATTACCGTTAGAATAATGCCATCTAGGTTGTTCCATCGCATCCATATTTTGATTTTGTACTTTTTTCTTCATTGTGTATAATATATAATGTATAATTTGTATAATTGTTATATCATTATATATAAAGTTGACCAATCGCCGCTCCAGAAAATAAATTTGATTTCGTAGGAAGACACGAAATGCTCTCTCTCTCTCTCTCTCTCCAAAAAATAAAAAATAAGTCGTGAGCCATTTAAATGATAAACGATCAATAAAACAAAGTCAAATTAAGGTCCGTTCGGCAATTAATAAAGTGTTCAATGTAATTTCCTTAATTTGAAGTAAAACCTTTAACTTATATTTTGGCTTTATAGGATACCAGAACCCCAACTTTGTTAAACATTGGAAATTGATACACCTTAAATAAAAGCAAAGGAAATATTTATGCTTTGCTTTGTTTTCAATTAGGATCTCATGGAGCAGATAGAAGACGAAGATGCCGTCACTCCAACTGATTTGGTACAGATTTCGGAATTGTTAACAACGGTTACCAACATGACCGATTTCACTATGATTTCTGGCAGGAAGGAAAAACACGAAGCCATCCAGGTATATCTATGTATTTGGTCATCCGGGGAGCGTTTCATCAAGTGTTTTTTCAGTGATTTTTACTGACAACTGTTATAAGCTACTGAAATCCGTGCATCTGACTGGCTGAGAGCAAATTAGTCGGTAAAAATAACTGAAAACACACCGGATGAAACGCCCCCTCCCCCCCCCCCCCCGATAGCTGGGAACAGTGGTGTAGCTCGGGGGAGGCAAGGGGCGTGTAGACCTAATCTAATGGCGAAATAAAAAGAAAAGAGGGGAATGGAGAAGGGGAAGGAGTACGTGATAATAAGATTGGACCGTCTCCTACACCATCCCGAATACTTAATGATTTCATTCTCATTATCATTCACCTGATACGACCTGTGCCCCACACCCATTATTCCACGACCCCTTCATTGGCTGAACTCAGGCTACGCCGCTGCCAAGGAAAAGCAAACCTCACATCAGTCAAACTGGCTGAAAATTTACATACTAAATTTTTGATGGATATATTGATATCACTATATTTCATTTCTTATTTATTCCGTTTTGGCAGAGCTCTTTGGATGTGATCTCTTCGGTCACCAAACTCAGTGCTAAGAAGGTAAGTGAGTACAGGAGTAGTATGAATGGGCCGAGAGTGGTCAGGGAAACCCCTACCCACCTCAATTGCTTTACACAAAATTTGCAAATTTGAATACTTTTATAAGCAGACGAAAATGCATTCCGTTTGGTTAAGCAAGTTTTCTACATAATTGTCTCAATTTCTATTGCCACCCCTTCCAAACTGATGAACCAGTGGCTCTATTTACGTAGTGCGGTAATCAGAACAAGCTAACTCATTGATACAAGTTAGGACATTACAGGCTATAATAAGGTTCTCTGGTAACTCCATAGTGCTACCATGCTGTTCTACTTATAGCCTGCATGGTGAGAAGTCTACAATGTGGTGCAAATTTCCGTATTCATTGGGTGTATTATTTTCAAAAACGACTTTCTGTCCATAAGCTGCACGAACCAATTGTACATATGTCTATAGGCCCAGGAATCGATGGACAACTCAGTTGATTTTCACGAGGTTGGACACAACATTCTCGGGTCCCTTGAAGCTCTCCAGAATGCCCTTCTCGATGACGTCACGATTTTCAATAAATTCACGTCCGACGAAATAGGTATGGATAAAGGACCGATCTTACTTTGACCAATAACAATACCTATAATTTCCAAATCGGTCTGATGAAGTTTCATGGAAAAGTTTTTGGAAACCTACATAAAAAAATCTCATTTCTTTGATTTATGCTAATTAGCTTTCAGCACGGGGTTTTCCGGCGATTTTCAGTCCAAACCGATAAAAACGACGACAAAGGAAAAAAAAACATCACCCCCCAAAAAAAAAGAAGAAGAAGAAGGAAATCACAATGTTGAATACTCTCCTTCCAAACGACGCTGGCAGCACCCATAGCAGCACCTCTAGAACCAGCGACTCTTAAAAGAAAACGGGGGGAGGGGTGGGGTCGCAATTAACACCAATCAGCCCCGACTCCCATGTCTATGAATATAATAGAAGGGAGGGAATGACTTCCAATAGACATGATAGAGGGAGAATGAGAAGGAAAGCATCTTTGTTTATGCATGATATATAGCTTATGCCAGATCAAGGTGGATATATACATGATATATCATCCGGGTCATGAATAATTCAGATATAGATTTGTTTACCATCTTCAATCATATTAACATAATTTAATTATGTGCATAACGTAAATAGGTACAATAATAACAATGATAGCCATGATGTTTTAATAGATCTGAGTACATTACGTAATTCAATATCAGTAAGGAAAGTATATGATGCAAAAATAATTGATAATTGAACAGTAATTGATTTTTTTCTTTCATAAAAGCTGATGTTCAAACAACAACATAGCCATTTTTTAAAAGTACCATTAAATTATACTTCATCTGACAGAGGTCACGACGGCCCCGACGGTAGCAGGAACTGACTTCATTTACCGTCGCGATCAGACAGGAGTGGATGACGATGGAACAACCGTCCGTATCTCATCAAAAAACTTCAAACAAGGTAAAAAGCTCAACTTATGATATTGCATTTTCCTATAATCTGATAATTTAAAATATAATATAATTATGGCCCTTGAACACTAAGGTTTGCCAGACATTTTGATCAAGCGATATTTCCTCCAGGCTTTGTTCGTTAAATATTTAGGGTTAGGGTTAATGGTGCAGTTAGTTTTCATGGATCGGGTTAGGGCTACTTATGGTGTTTGGTCCATAAGCAAGGAAATCGACTCATGGGCAATTGCTGCCGGAGCTCGCATCATAGAACTGTCTGAGGATTTTCGTTTTTGCTTTCAACTAATCAGATCACCAAGGCTTAGAATGAATGATACTTTATTTTCATTCCTTTTTACTGCATGTTTTACTGCTAAGACGAATATTGATTATAAACTTTGAAGAAGGAATACAATGTTTTCTTCTTGATTTTTCTTCCTTCTAAACATATTTCTCTTCTCCGTTTGAAACTGCGCATGTTCGTAGGATCCCGAGTCAGTGTGGCGCTGTTGAAGGGATCTGCGGCATCATTTCTACCTACAAGACTGGCTCGGAAAAATAGGTAAGTTTCAATTCTCGCTACCTCAAATATGCAATTTTCGACGTAGAGGGCAATATTATGCCTGGAAATGGTCCGCATCTTCGTCAACTTCACTTCCGGTCCGTATTGAAATACTACGGCTTATGAATAATATGAGTGCTAAAATGCTTAATTTTTGGATCGCATGACATAGACCACTCACATTTTGAAAATGCAACCAATTGTCTCAATAAATCATGATGGTATTTTTTCAAACATGTTAATTTATACTCAAACTCGAGGATTTCTGTAATACCTGTGTACCTTTTCAATGCAAAAAGACAAACACTTGTCGACCCAATCGGGATATTGTCAGCACTGCGCATGCGTGGTTTGCATGACAAACGCCATCTGTTGGCGAAATTGCGTATTTGGGGTAGCGAGAATTCTAAAAATATAATGGCAGGCGCGTTTATCAATTTAGAAGTGTGGAGCTTTCGAAAATATCAAGGAAAGAAATGAATCCTGGTAATTTTAGAAAACAGAGAGATTCATACATCAACAGAAAGATTAAAACCCCCCAGAACAAGAAAAGTGATGTAATGTTATCGACTTACACGATTCAAAGTTAAGAGTAGACAATAGAAAATTTGTCGCCAAAATCATAACTTTATATCATTAATATTACCCGGACACTTCTGACGTCAGATAGAGATGGATGCAGAGATGATAATAATAATAAACTGTATTTTTATAGCACCTATCACCACGATGCAGTATCTAAATATTCTTCTATAGTTTCCTTTAAAATTTAAAACTTAACTAACCACATGCACGGAATAACTTTTAAACAATTTATTTCACAATGAAATTGTATGACCAGTGCTCAACTTTTATCGAATTTCGTCAAAATAAATCTTACAAGCTCCCCCGACTTTCTGGCATTAACCTGTCCAAAATCCACCATAATGTATTTAAGACGCGATCGAAAAGACTTTCCGAAAATCAACCCAAGGCATTTTCAATACGCTTTTATATTGTCCATAAAAACATGTAATGATTATCGGATTATGCCATTATGATGTTCGCAAATTCCAATAGGTGATGGACAAAACGATTAGGATTGCCGAAGGTGATTTTTGCAAAGTCTTTGCAATCTTGTTTAACCCTTTCAAGGCAATAGAGCGCAGTTTGTGGTTTGGCTCAATAACTTTTAATTCAGAGCCGTAAAAAATATACCACATCAGTAGAAAGAGCAATTTTTTGCAAAAACTGTGTCCATTTTGTTACATGGCCATATTGCGTTTGATGCCAGGAATTTTAAGGAGAATAAGCCTTTCATCAAATTTGGCAATTTTTAACTTTTCGACAAAATTCTGAACCATGTATATTGTTTTGAAAGACACTACACCTTATCAGAACCATGTAGCACTAACAGCAAAATATCATTGTTGCCAATTTAAAGAATAAAATGTGATCAATCTAGCCCTTAAATAATTCCTTTCCTGAAAAGGGTTAAGTAGTGATATGATTATATTATTCTCTGTTCTAAGCAAATATTAAGGTATGATTTTAATATTTTTGATGAATAGAAATATTGTTATGTCTTCATTAAATGTTTCTTATCGAATATTTATGTTTAAACTCTTTGTCCCGGTCTTAGCTTACGTAAGCCCCGATTCTTGTCATTTCAGGACTCTGTTAAAAAGCAGTGTGACGTCACCAGTGCTTAATGTGCAAATTACTGGCATTAATGAGAAGGCCCTCGAAGAGAATATCACCTTCACCATCCCTCATAATCCAGATGTTAGTAACGTAATATTCTAATCTTATTGGCCCGAATTCACAAAGGAGGTTTAAACCGTGGGTAAGGTTTAAACCTCCATAAGCGTACTAAAATAAGCGTAAATAAGCGCACATTGCCCATGCGCGCGTTCAAAGAAAATATATGATTGGATCGGATTCCGTGCGCACGTACGCTTGAAAAATCCAGGAGGGGGTTTAAACCATGGTTTAAAGCAAACCTCCTTTGTGAATTCGGGCCATTAGGTTGTTTATATACATGAATGGAAAATAAATTTTAAATGCATGTCTTTATGGTAAAATTGAGTTTCCTCGCGCGAGACAAAATTATAGTAGAAATCATAAATGCAGAGTTTTCGACAAAGGGTATTCCCCTGTTCATCATTTCTATATTCATACGTGAACCTGTAGCTTGGATACATCTTTCTTTTGTTTGTCAAATGCTGTTGATGAAATATTATAATGAAGACCAAAGGCAGATCAAGGTAGACTGAAGATGTCCCCACCCAAGATATCAGAGTAGCGTAACATACAGGCCTTTGTTAATGTTGTTTCGGGGGGGGGGGGGATTTCGCCCCGATTTTCTGTATTTGGATACGCCTATGAATAATTAACACAAAAAAAATATGTTGTTCGCAGGAATGTGTTATAAAAAATTATATCTACTTTCATACAGGACGACAGAGTGATTCCACATTACTATACTTGTTTTTTTCTTTACAATAATTTCGTTTCATTTTCCTACTTGTAGACGATGAAACCGAAGAATGCATCGTTCTTTTGTACATTCTATGATCCCGAGACGTGAGTGAGAGAATATTTATAATATATTGCTTACGAAATGTATGTATTAAAAGTTGTGTAGGTAAACATAGTGGGTAGACAGATTGTAGTTTAGCAGATTGTACAGCGCGTGGCAAAAACAGACGTATTTCGTTGAGCATATTGTGGGTATTATAATGTTGGTAGACATATTTAGGGTGGGGGGGGGGGATTGTGGGTAAATAGTTTATGGTTTAATTAATTTAAGTAAAGAGCGTATAAGTCAATATATCTTCAGTAATTATATTGTAGAGGCACTAGTTATGATAAACAGACAGGGGACACGGGCAGTGAAATCTTATCAATTGAATAGGTTGTAGGATGACTGAATCCCCCAAGGGCTCTTTTAATAACACAGCTTTAATTTGGTATCGAACCTACAACCACCTCCCGGTTGCACCATCACTCACCTATCATTTCAAGAAACTGACAAACGATTTGAACAATAAAAGAATGTTCTTAAGAAATGAGAAACGAAATTACGTAAAGCTGTAGAGAATCACAAACACCGAAAAATCACCAACCAGGGTATATGGGGCATCGCAAGATCGCAGTGATATTCCCGAATTTCTCATTTTCTGCGCTTTTAATAATTTTTTCTTCTTCAAAAAACTCGTTTTTAGATATTATTTATTTCCAGTGTTTAGTATGGAGTGTAAGTTACGTCGGATTCCGTGATATTTTTCCATACCATGATTATCAGAAATCAAAATTGCATTCATACCGTAAATTCATCTTTTCGTTCCGTTTGACAGGAAAAGCTTTTCAAACGAGGGGTGTACCCGGGTGTCACGTGAGAGCGATGATCAATCAACCACGTGTTCGTGTAATCACATGACCAGTTTTGCAATTCTAATGGCATTCACAGATGTATCGGTGAGTATGTCCAATTTACGTTCAAATAACAGTCATAGCTTGTAAAGGGTGACATTTGAAAAAAAAATTGTTTTGAAAAGCCATTCCATTTCTATCTCACCCCGATTAGAGATATCTTTTAGATGGGAGTGTTCACCAGGGGAGCGTTTCATGAAAGGAAGTTATCGGATATTTTATCCGACAAGTGTTATAAGCTACTGAAATCCTTGCATCTGATTGGCTGAGAGCATGATGAATAGATCATCCCCCCACTAACAATGGATAATTATGCGTGTCTACGCCCGTGGAACAATGTATCCGATGTAAGACAAAAGTTATTTTACACTTGAGAGAAATGGGATTGATTTCATAATCATAATTTATAAGTCAAGGTTACAATAAAAAGAAAATTATAAGTAAATACAAAGTCATGGTAAGTCAAGTCATCGTTTTTATAATTTTGACAACACCAATTCCAGATTTCCCGTGCCGACGAGTTCGCTTTGGATGTGATCACGTACATTGGTTGTGGTCTCTCAATCATTGCTCTCATCTTCTCACTCATTGTCCTCGGCGTTTCGAGGTAAGATATCATCGTATGATGCATTGTGGCAGATCAAATCATACCCTCTACTTTATACATCATCGTCATAATCGTGATAATTTTCAAGTTATTTCCGTTATAAATTTACATTCTGTTAATGGAATCATGTGCATGGCCGCCATTCAATAAGTGCAAAAATCATATTAGACTGAAATGTCATGTTGAAACCTTTTTGATGGGTTTAAAATCGTCTTAAACTTTTACTTCTTATTCTTAATCTTGCCTGAGCAAGCTATGCGCTGACTACTTTGACAATGAAATGTCCACTAACATTGTATTAGAAATACGATGCAATTTGAAGTAAAAACACTTAAAATCACTTTAAAATGAAATTAAAATTTACTTACAGATGTGGGATGAACGCCAACTACAATGGTCATTTTTAATTAATGGACGTTTTTCTTATTTTTTGTAATATTTGCCTTTGCTTCTACCCCAGGTTGAAATCTATTCGTATTCGAATCCTGATAAACCAGTGTATCGCAATGTTACTTGCTCAGAGTCTGTTCATCTCCTTGGTCGAGAATGCGTCAGTCAACATGGTTTGTCTCCCACAGATTTCATTAACACTTTCCATAATCCACGAAAACAATGATAAAGAAAACACAGATATTCGAAGCTGCTGCAATTCTTTTTTGGCATTTAAAGATCACATTGCAAGAAAATTCCATCAAAATAAATATTGGCTTAATACTTATTATTGCATAGATGGCATAAATTATACAAGGTTATCCAAATTCAACGCTTGGAAACATTTGAATTAATGATTATTATCAATTATAAAACGGTAAAATACAGCCCCCGATATAGCAGCTGAAGAGCTCCCTGAACGCTGCTGAGATGTGTGACGACACACGAAGGACCAGTCCTGTCTAAGCAGACGATGTCCCATAACATCTTACACATTTTTCAGTGCCTGTTTTGTCATCTCCTCTTCACTTATTTCTCTTACTTGACTAGCGTCAGTCTTAATGTTAGTCTGTTGCCTAACTCTTAACTTCGTGTATGGTATTATTTTGATGAAAAATGCAGCGTTAAAAAAATAAAGGAATCAGTCACTTGTAAACAAAATAAGACGCTATTGTATTTTCAGCTGCTTGCACCGGGGCATGTTCGGCGTTTCAAGAGGGAACGAATACAATCTGTGATATTATTCGGAGGGCTTTTCAATTTGAAAATGGGGTTTATTTCATTGATCATTGACCCTTCTCCTGTGAATTTACAATCAAACGGTTTTAGTTATCAGAATCAGTTTCACTTTCCCTTTTAGAATGGTGTGAAATAAGGTCATGTTAAATATACCAAACTCTTTATAATTTGATAAATAATTGCATTGCAATTACGTTCATTCATTATAGGACGTCGTCTGCTTAAGCAGGATCGGTCCCTAGTGTGACGACATCAAAACATCGCTATATTTCTGGCGAATCCTCGGATATTCCAGATGCTTAGAAGAGCTTTTATTTATGTTGTTTTTATAATCATCAGATACGCAGTTGACATAAAACTTATACGATTGCCATCTGTAAGCTTCCCAGTTTCTAGTGATACATTAATTGCCATATTTGTGATTTTCTTGCAATGTGATCTTTAAAGGGGGTAATACAAATTTTAAATCACAGATCCATAAAAGTAGTTAATAGCTTTGGCTGTGACCTGAATTATCTTTCCCGCGTGAATTTACATTCACTTTCCCACGTGATGTTACATTCCATGGTAATATGAACATTATGCTACTTGAAGGAAACCACATTTTATTTGGAATCTATCTACATGTACATTCAAAAGATGAACACTGCATTTTCTTAATAATAATAGCTATATCTATATTGCGCACGTATCCATCCCAGAGGATGCTCAAGGCGCCTACAAAGGAGTATTATTACCCTGGCTTTAGCCCAGCTGCCTAAGGCGCTGAAAGCATTCAAGGAAAATTTCTTATCAGGTACCCATTTACTACACCTGGGTGAAAAGTGGTTTACTGTTGTGATTATAAATTACGGTATGAGATGCTTTAGAACAAACACCTAATGATAACAAGCAGCACGTCAACCATGAGAATGACGCCAGCGGCCAGAGCCCCGTAACACGTAGCTTTTCAGCAATTGATCGTATTATTGCTGTTTGCGATTTATTGAATTAATGTGCAAGTAATTGTAAAAATTAATAGTACCATCAATCGGTAAGCTTTGTGTTATAGGGCTCCGCTCAGATAAACCTCTTTTTTAAACATAACAATTGTTATACATGTAGTCACTTTGGATACGGACAATTTATAAACTGTTAGATAGCACCTAGTCAGAATCGAGCATGTTCTTTCCATCTTGTTGAACAGGTGGCTTGCAAGGTGGTAGCCGTCTTCCTCCACCTTTTCTTCCTCGCTGTCATCTTCTGGATGTTTGTTCAAGGAGCTTACATGTATACCAAGACTACCATGTTACACAAAGCCGTCATCCCTCTCAAATACTTCCTCCTCGTCGGATGGGGTGAGCTCACATTCATACTCGCGAATTTCTACATTCTGTGTAGACGTGGGATGGACAGTTTTTAATGTGCGGGCAAGGTATGGGTGTGTGTGTGGGTGTGTCTAGTGATATGTCGTTCTCTTCTCTTCTCTCGTATGTCATCTGCATCAGTCAAAATAAAAAATTGGCAGTTACTGAGGTAGGTGAACAGGTCTGGGTTGTCAACCTCTGTGAGTGGGCATGGGGGTCTCATCACGGGACACTCATTGATAACATGTACATGGGTTTGTATTTGTCCACATGGGCAGAGGTCAGAGTCTGTGATTCCCCATCTTTTCATGGTTGCTGCATTTCGGCCAAACTGCTTTACGTCCACGTCGTCCATCCCGGGTAGCCCTTACGAGTTAGCGAAATTTGCAGTAAAAAGTCAACCACATCCCACGTGACGAATATGTCAAATATGACTCATGCGGCATGCTGTCCTCCCAATGAAGGTCCGTCCTTATCAAGACGAGAATCCTTCAACTGAACGTGGAAGGCTGGACTTCCGCCAAGAAACTCGCATTAGAGAAATCTACCACAGTCCTACTCTTGCAAGAAACTCACCAAACCAACCGAGATAAATTGAAGCTGTATGGCTACACCCTAGCTGACTTCATCCCAAGTGCTCATCATCATATGTCTTTGTGTGGGGGCGAGTGTGAGAATGTGGATGTGTGTATCCTGACGTGTGTGGGTGCGCCCTTGCTAAGTTTTCTATATTGTGTGCGGGAGAGTGGGATTTGTTTTGACGCATGTGTGGGCGTGTTTGGGTGTGTCCATACCTTATTTCGTGAATTTTGTGTGGTTGTGTAGATGTATGTCTCTTCTTTTGACATTACATACATTTGTAAATTCGCCCACACCCTCTCGTGACCTCAATTTCTCATTCGACTGCTTTTGCTTCAAAACTTTTCTTTGTATTTTTCCTTCATTTATTTAATATCTCTAATGAATTCTCTTTTTATTTCTGCGTGGTCGGTTTTCTTACGTCTTTGTCATGCATGTTTCCTTTCGATATTCATCACTGCCGCCAACCCCTTCATTTTGTTCTACCTGTGTAAAAAAAATTATTAGTTATCGACATGAAGCTGAGACTGTCTTGTATTTGAACTACTTATCATAACAAAAGCAAACAAATCAAGAAAATCAGCATTTTATGATACTTGGTTTAATTTTTAGGTGTACCAGTTGTCATTGTCGGTGCCACAGCTGCAGTTAATATAAACTATTATGGCATGGGAGGCATGTAAGTTGATTGCATTCCACAATACTGTTGACATTTTATACCAATTATTCAGAGCCTTATTCGCACTATTGATTTATAAAGATTTATGAGGGCCGTCTGATTAGTTATGGCCAAAGGAAATAGGAAATTCATGAATAAAAAAATCCCAGGATAGGTTTTAAAAGAATCTTTACATCTACAAGTGCAGTCCAAAAGATTTTGTATTGTGTTTGGGACTGGCTCCCCCTAGAGATAGAGAGAGAGGGTGAGAGAGAGAGGGGGGGGGGGGGGGGAGAGAGGGAGCGAGAGAGAGATTACATTATAATACTTAGTATCTAGTGTAGATACATTACCGTAGATGGAGAGAGAGAGAGAGAGAGCAAGGAGTAATTAGGCAAGGAATTTGAATAGAGATAGAAAGAACACCAACAAAAGAAAGAAAGAAAAGAAAACACGCGCTAAGATTCTTCTTTCGATCAATATAAACTTTGTAGATAATGTTTGCTAATATTTTGGAATTCGCATTTAAGGACTGTGCACATGACATGAAACCAACATCATAAATATATAATTAATCTTTTCAATATCTTATAGCTGCTGGTTGAACAGAGATAATGGAGGAATATGGATATTCGTTGTACCAGCTCTCGTCATTGTTTTGGTAATCAAAAATAAGATTTTTTAATACTAGGAATTTCAGTTGCAATTAACATCACCATAATGTGATGTAATGCGACATAATCAAAGGCGTGGTTATGAAATTCAGTTAAAACGCACCTCCCTTTGAGAATCCTGTGTCCTGTCTCCATTTTTAATCCCCAAAATTTCAGTATTCAGGGAAAGATTCTCAGATTTATAACGGTATTCCCGAAAAAAATTAAAAGGAGGAGGGGGCACAGATTTGAAAATTTTCTGACAAAAATCATATTTTTTTTAGTACATTACCAATGCACAATGGATCCGCTAAATTGATTAAATTTATGTTTGTGATGATCATCAGGAACTGTGCGCGTTTCTGAATTCGTGAGGCAAAAGTGGCGTTCAACAATGATTAAAGTTATATTAGTTGTAATGTGTTGAACCCACACCGTAAAAAAACGTCTAGTCATTTTTTGACCAGATCGCTTGGTCACATTTTCTTAATCGGATTTTATTCATTCTGACTAGGATTCTGCTCAAGTTTTCTTGGATTTTGCTTATTTTGATTAGGATTCTATATACTTTAAAATCCGAGCCTGGTAGTTTTGAGTAGAATAGCGCAGGTACCCGTTGGAATAGTTATTCTAGTGCATACTTGTATTTTCTACAGATGAACAGTGTCGTGATGGGGTTAACTGTGAGGACTTTAAGATCAGTCAAGGTGTTCCAGAATAAAACAGATAAAGAAAAGATCAAGTGAGTAGACATTTCCTCTCTACTCTATAGTTATTATATTCACAGCCCATGTAGCCCCATACGTCTAAATGTTGCCGTTAGTGCCTTCATCACTTTTATTATTCTTTTGACTATATCACGTAAGTTCTACCTATAGGTATGCATTTAGGTAAAGTCAAACTTTTTTTTATTTCAACCTTTTGGACATATCAAACCAACTTTTATACTCATTTTTTTTATGAAGGTCATTGTAAAGACCGTCAACTATAATCGCATGTGTGACAATTCGTTATTCCTTTTTTTTTTCTTTTATAGCCCATCGGTCTTGTATATGTTATGCAACTGCAAACAACAGCCACTTCAGGTATCAACAGATAATTGTTGACACCTTGGCAAGCCAGCAGTCCCCAAAAGGGGAGTCCTGAATAGACCAATGAAATTGGCTTGCTGGATTGGTTATAATCCATCCAACACTTTAGCAGAGATGCGAAATTCAAGGGTTTGATTCCGGCACCACACGAGTAACATATTGCAAGATTTTGATGTACATTTGCCATTCTAGACCCTGGAGTAATTAATTCCTGGTAGGAAGAAATTCATTCAGTGCATTTAACACCACAATCAGTTCCTTTGCTATTAAAATCCGGGGTAATAATTATTACATCATGCTTTGTGGATATGAACCCTGTACGGGAAATAAATATGTATTCTGACCATCAGTTTCCGAGAACGAGATAAAATTTCAACTTCAAGTAATCTGTATTTCGTTTAGGTCAACCTTAAAGGCGACAGTTGTGCTTCTACCAATTCTTGGTTGTACGTGGGGAACAGGTATCCTAGTCAACACATCGGTCATCTTCAGTTATCTCTTCGCCATTTCTAACGCGTTCCAAGGATTGTTTCTATTTATCACGCAGATCCTCATCAATGCGGAGGTGAGCTAACTAAAGTTCGCGAATGCTTTCATGTATTTTGAATATTTTGATTATTAACAAAATTAATTATTTGCGTTGCGCAGCTGGCAGAACGGGGTAAGCGCGTTGCGCCGTTCTGCTAAAGGGGGACCCGCACTATTGCATTAAGCCGAAAGCTTCAGAAATATGTTCTTATCCAGTACGAAACTACTGAAATTGGGTAGTTAACATTTATTTTTCACCGCTTTATTAGTCGATAAAGAGAGATATCCCTGGCAATTTTAACAAATGGAATAACATGCATAAAGCAATCAATACATTAGAAGTAACCAGAAATTAGCTTTATGGCATATTCACGTGCTAACGGCATTCTGCCAGCCACGTGAATCTGGAATTAGGATGATGTTTATGTAAATATCTTTTCTCTTAATGTCGGTATTATTTATCTGCGACTATTTATATAGATAGCACACAATGGGAACGAGCAACATTCTAATGATGATAATTTTTAAACGACATTTCGGTATATTCCATTAGTATTGATAGTGACTGATCGTCAAATCCACAATGTTGACATGTCAAGTATCAAGGAAAACTTAGAATCATAGAGTGATTTCGAATTTATTCAATTCACAGCGGTATATATGACATTTTCTCTCTCCTAAATGCAAAATTGTTAGAAAAATTATTATTCAAATTCTTAATTTCTCATCCTACCATTTTTTAACGTTATAATTGAGGTATCATAGTCGTGACTTTAGAGGTGCAAAGGTCGTAGGTCTGAGCTCCGCTCATACTGATATTATAATTTCTACAGTTGACTGAAAGCACGAAGTCAATATATCATAACGTGATATGCGCTATACAAGAGCGGAATTGAATTAACAACATTTTTTTAAATCATCATAATTATTATAATAATAATTATTATTATTAATATTAATATTATTATTATTATTATTATTATTATTATTATTAATATTGTTATTTTCTTGCCCCTACCTTATAGATCCGATCTGCACTGCGTCTGCGCAAGAGTCGGATCCTGCCATTCAATACGTCATCAATTGGGGAGAGTACTGCTATGGTTAGTAAATTTATCTGTAGTTGATAACGGTTGAATATATTATGCAATCGGAAGCTGCTATCGGCAACCTGAAATATTCACGATTTTAGATATTATTTTATTTTACTACATTATATAATGTAGCACCGACATGACTGATTTGGTTATTAGTAGTAAATGGTGATTAAATGAACCATAGAGATCCCATAACAGAATCTTTAGACATGATATTTGGTACAAGATGTCTAATAGATGAATCAGCCATTGTCAGGATATCAAACAAATATAAAACGGATCTTAATATGTATTAAATATGATCATTGCATTTGACAATTACATGTATGACCAAATGTCAATCAAATTTCATGTTCGTTAATGAAAAATGTGCTGAATTACTTTGGACAAAGGCTGATCTTTCACGAACTGAGATCGCATGTGCTTGCTATATATTTTATTCAGTTTATATGGAGACATGCATGATCAGGGCACCGTTTCATAAAACTTATCAATAAAACTGCCTCATTGCTTTGACAAATTCGCTCTCAGCCAATCAGATTCAAGGATTTCGGTAGCTTATAACAATTATTTTAACTTGTTATTGATAACAAGTTTTATGAAACGGGGCCCTGCATCTGTTATTTTTCAGAGCAACAATGCCGATAGAAGCAAGAATGTTACGAAATCAACCAACCACACGACCCGAACTGGTATGTATAAATCCATCTCATCGTCATGCATCCAGCTTCGATAGACAATAAAAGAAATCTTTTTATTAGCATTATCATTTTCATTATTATCCTCCTGTCTCTCTCTTTTAATTTTTGATTCCATTAGATGGGGGAGGGGGAGCGTTTCCCCCTGGTCACCCCTAGCTACGTCACTGGACTGAGAAAAAAACGTTTAGCATGTTCCACCTTTAATATCAATACATTATTGTGGAAATGATGCCAGAAAAGAGGTACATATATTGGTGGATAGTAGACATAGATAAACTGAAAGTAACTGCCCTGGGAACAAAAATTAGGGGATGATCATATTTGTACTATTGTACGATTATTTATACTGGTCTCTGTAGAACTTTCATCATTCTGGTTTTCCTTTACTTCTTGAATGCAGAGGAATGGAAATCCACTGAGGAGTCATCTTTAAGGAGCACTTCTTTTTTAGAGTTGAATCTACCCGATTTTTCCACTCGAAAGAAGTAGTTTGAAGTACTATTTTGAGAATGAATTCTAATATATAGAGCGTGGATTTACACTCTAAAACGAAATGATCCCTATCATGACTTCTCAAAGAATGCATTTCCACTCAGACCTGTATATATATTTATTTTATTAACACCATTTTGGTCGACACAGGTGTAGGAGTGCATTCTATAAGTGGTAGCAGTCCCAGTGTTGTTGGAGAACCCTTGCCAGCTGCGTAAGTATCCATTCCATTTCATTTATTTTCTTTTCATTTCATTTTGTTTTGTTAATTGTTCATCCAACGTTCATTCGACATTGATCATGTTGATAATTGTTTTCCTACATAAATTACAAAGTTCATATATTTTACGAAATATACATAATAGAACGTAATATTGGTATCAACAAGGTAATATATATATACATGATATTGATATCAATTCCGTTCTCAGTTTGGTATTTTTGGTGTGGGTTTGCTTTCACAATTTCGCGGTCCCTATTTATTTCATCAACTATCTTCAAGTATACCCTTATTCTGTTTTCTACGTGTAGTAGGTGGGTATGGGTTGAAGAGGCTGAACATGCAAAAACACTGACAAAAATGAAGAAGCGTTTGAATGTGTGGATAATTTTTCACATAGAGTCTACTCTGACAAATTGTAAAATTGTCGTATCGTAGGGGAGGTTTACCTGATATGATTTGTTGTGTGAGTAATTCATGGTAAATATTTTCCATCATGTAATAATCCTCTCCCAAATATATTGTGCTTAATTGTCTTACTCCAATTTGAATCTCTCGACACTCGCCTTGATTATTAAATCACTAATTTGATATTCCCTCTTTAACTTTAACGATGATGATTATGATAATGGTGAGAAGCAAGCAAAAAAAGGTTGAAAACTCAAAAAGGATAATCGCCTCCTTTCCTCATCTTCTTTAAATACGCATTTAATTTATATAGTATGGGATACTAATCATAGTATTTTTGCTAATATATTTCTCATTGCCTTTCCATTCTTTCATACAGACAATGATGCAGTACACTTGACAAATATTTTCTCCCGACTGGGATGGATTTGATACTTGAATTTGTTCCACTTGTACATAAAAAACAATTCAGATTTTACAAGCATAAGCACCAATTTAAAAACGTACGGTTGAAGAACTCAAATCAAGTACAATGTACGGTAAATTGATAGAAAGTTTTGAGAGATATAATGTAGGAACGGCTGGTAAAAAAGAAAAGAAAATGTAAACTGTGGGGAGCCTAAATAAATAACATAGCTTGTAAATGATTAGGCTCCGGGTGGAGTACCATTATTCTGATTAAAATGTAATTAAAAAGCGAAACGGAATAGAAGTATAATATTTACTTAGCAGAGCAAAGCTCTCCTAGTCCTCATATCTTTATTCATTTAATTCTGGGAATGAGTGTGTGGGTGAGAGCGCCTGTAAAGGTAGGTTAGGGCAAATCTGTGATCTGGTAGGCCTGTACATATAGAAATATGATTTCTCTTATCAGAAACATGAATCTTTTAGGGAGAAGAATTCAGTAAAGGTCAAAAATAATTTCTGAGTTTCCTCGTTATTTTTTTGTCAATGTGGAAGAATATCACTAAAAACTTCGGACCAAATTGTCATCTTACATGTGTGAAGTCCCTTATATCCATTTCTGTGTTGCGTGCTTTTAACTGTAAGTAATTCTTATGTCCTACATAAACATCTTTTACCAATAATTTCTCGACATCTCAGTTTCTTTCACATTGTAACAACATGACCAGTAAGTAATCTTTCATAAGTGGTATGTATTATGATGTAGAAATTTATATTGAATTGTATATAAAACTTTACATTTATTTATTGTCATTTATTTTAAGAAATTTGTATGTATTGTAATGTTCTCTAGCCTAGCAAAAAAAATGTTTTACGTTGACGTCAACTCAAGTTGTACTTGCGAAAACTCTTGTCATATTCATAATATCATTTTGACATACATTTCCAAAGACTGTAAATATTATGTATATGGGTATACATAAACATAGAATCATTAAATTTGTAGGTTGGTTATTGAAGTCTTATAGCTGTGCACATTGACTTTTGAAATTTGACAAGTATTACTTTTCATTCATACGATAATACTGAATAAAATAGATGATAAGGTATTGGTTTGGTATTATGATCATATTATCTAATTCTATACGAAGATTGTTAATACTCCTGTCAATCCAGAGGGCTGGGGATTGGAGCTTGACAGCATTAGATACACAGATGAGTGATGTATGTAAACATATTTACAGATATATATTTTTCGATGTATTCACTACCAATATTATTAATATCATTACTGCAATAATAAATATCTTTCATTGACAATGTGTAACAGGTTCAAAGATAGGTCATCATATTTTTGGAAGCCCCTATTTACTAAAAAATTCTCTGACAAGCAACAAAAAAAAAAAAGGAAAATAAATAAAAGGAAAAGGATGTTGTACGCCTCAAAAAAGAAAGGAAAAAAGTGGGCGTATAAACTTCGAGATGTGTACTTAAAGTGTGCCCATTATGTTTCAAATGTGGAGGATCAATTATTATAAAAATATTATATTTTTATTCAAGGAAAACCTGTGTAAAATTTAAATTTTTATATGGGATTATTACTTTTCTACATTTATATTCTATATATTAAAATATTTACCTCTAGATTTTGCATCATATTTAAATTTTAAGAACACCTTACACCATCTTGTACATAGATCCTTTTTTTGAAGTACATTAATATTACCATTTGAATTCTCATGTTCTTTGAATTGATATTGAAGCTAATGAAAAAAAAAAATCTTCGAGTAATATAATTTTAATATGAATATAAGTATGCATTCAAGAAGGCTGAATTATTATCAAACATTGTATATAATTATATTTATATAACTTAATATATTGAAATTACGAGAATTAGAAATAAAATATTTTCGAAATTCCTTCAATTATGGTACGACGGATCGGCAACAACAGCATCCACTCATGTTTGGTCAAAATTTACCTACATTATCGTGTGTGTCAGAAAGGTAGCTTTACTCTTCTTTTTTGCGGTATGGACCAATGTGTTGTAGAGAAATGGTAAGCAATAGGCCTAATCTGACAAAAAAAAAACATATATCCTGGATTTTTTAGCATTGTTCTGAACTAGTGTATTAACACGTGTTTTTTATCACGACGATTTTCTTTCTACTTTTTGAGGGTGTTCGGTCACAAGTAGACCCTAATTTCTTTTCATCCTCAAAGTAAAGCGTAATATGCATTCAGAAAAAAAAATCAGAATAATATACAAGAATAAGAAATTGACAGAGAAAAAACATGAAGGAAAATAATGACCCATTTTTGCCGCATTTCAGTTTTGTAGAGGTGTTAGCATTATTATGTACTCAGTAAATTCATGTACATGTATATCTAATTGAATTAGATTTAAAAAAGAGGGGATAGCATTATTGACACCCATTTTGTACAAATAATTCATGTTTGAGAGTGCTTTAGTGAATACGCAATACACGAATGTTAAGTCACAATGGAATAATAAACCAGATTTGTCGAGTTCATTATCCGTCTCTATGGTCCGAATTCACAAAGGAGGTTTAAACCATGGCTAAGGTTTAAACCTTCGTAAGCGTACTAAAATAATCGTATATAAGCGCAAATTGCCCATGCGCGCGCTCATAGAAAATATATGATTGGATCGGATTCCGCGCGCACGTACGCATAAAAAAACCCAGGAGGGGGTTTAAACCATGGTTTAAACCAAACCTCCTTTGTGAATTCGGGCCCCTGTGACTTAAATGGGTGAATTGCATATCGCTAATGCAAGAGCCACACAACATGAATTATTTCTTCTATAAAACGGGTCGGCAATATGAAAAAAACTGGTTACAAACCCCTTCGAAACGCTAAGAATCGCGCAGTCTTTGACGATTTGCTTTTCGTGATGACATCACAATAAGGGCAGTCAAAAAGCATAATGTGCTTGTCAGTGCGCGCATGGAAAGTCAGACCTTGCCATATGAAACTACATGTACGAGCATTTTCATCGCGTCTTAGTTTGTACGCGCCAGATGTTCGCTTACGCGCATCTCAGACCTTGCTATATGAAACCGTGCATTTTTATCACTTTTTTCACTTTTTTGCACGGTCATGAGGGTAGGAAAGAAAAATGCACGGTCACGTGGTATCATTTGACCAATTAGAATGCCTACATTCGTAATGTGTCATATTGACAACTGTAATGCTCTTTTGTATAATTTACCTGAAAATCAACTAAACCGAATGCAAAGAATCCAAAATTCTGCTGCACGGCTTGTTGTAAAATCTCGCTCAAGTGAACCGTATCTCCAATTCTAAAGAAACTACATTGGTTACCTGTTCGTGCTAGAATTGAGTTTAAGATTCTTGTTTTAACCTTAATGCCTGAAAGGGTTGGCTCCTAGTTATCTGATTGAATTACTTAACCAATATGTACGAAAAAGAAATCTCAGATCTTCTCAAAATTCTCTCCTCACAACTCCACATATTAATACCGAATTCTATGGTTCTCGCTCGTTTCAGGCTGCATTAGCTGAACTTTGGAACAAATTGCCAGAAAACCTTAAAAGTTGTGATAGTGTTGATAATTTTAAGATGCGTCTTAAAACATTTCTTTTTAAAAGTACCTTCCAATGTTAAATGAGGAGGTATGTTGAGCAGGTTTTTGACCCTATATGCCTTTCTTTCTCTTTTCTCACAGCGCATAGAGACATATTGTGATATGCGCTTCATAAGTATGGTATTATTATTATTACATTCTGGAACCAGTTTTAGAAAAGCTTAAAACATTTGCCTCACATTAAAAACCTTAAGTGCCTATCTGTGAAAACAATTAGTTCAATTTTGTATTATTTAAGAGAGACCAAGAGAATATTACAGGTATCACAGAACATGACAGGATGAAGAGGGTGATCTAAGAGAGAGGGAGAGAAAGAGCTAGAGATCGACAGAGAGAGGGGGATGGGGTAGGAGACATAGAGGGAGAAAGAGGGGATAAGAGAAAGAGGAAGAAACGAAGATGCGATATAACAGAGACTGAGTGAAAGCATATGATTTGTTAAGGAAATAAAAGGATAAAACCATAATGCTCTGAGAATCTTTGCATTGTAGAATTTACATTTTTTTTAAATTCTGGTCATCTTAACATAATTTTGCCTTCCCCCAGTGTTGTTGGTGAACCTGGGAGGGGGCGGGGGGGGGGGGGGTTGTCGAAATTCCATCACTTATTTAGAGCGGGGACATTCATTTGAACAACTTCAGGATTATGTAAAAGAGGGGGCGGGGGAGAGATGGGCTATAAAGCAAAACAATAATTAAAGACGTGTGTACTAAATGAATGCTAGATGATTGTACTAACTTCCGTCTGGAATGTTTGTTTGCTCCTAAAAGGTTGAACACGTGCTTTATATAAGAACCCGACTCTTTGGGGGATATTAGTTCAGCTGACTTTATTATAGCAATCAGATTCATGAACAAAAATCAATGTACGAGTCAATTGTAATAACCGCGCCGGCTGTTAGGGGTCACGCCAATGGTTCTCTACACTATGAACATGGTGAACAAAGAAGTGGACAAAATATACAGCTCCTCATTGTACCTTCCACGATTGCCCAGGTAGACAAAAGAACATCCATTCATTGCTATTATGTAAAAATATGTAGAACAGGTGTCACATGCATATTCACCTGTTCTACTTATTTCACATAATAGTAATGAAGGGATATTCTTTTGTCTACCAGAGCAGTTGTGGAGGGTACAATAAGGAGCTGTATATTTTGTCCGCTCTCTTTGTCATCGTGTTCATAGTGCTATAAGCATACACTGTCAAACACAAAGACACGAAATACAGAAAAATGTGAGTGGAAAGAAAGTTCGAAAGTTGTTATAATAGGACTATGAGCCATGACAGTATATGCAGGAAATACAATTGATGTAATATTTTACCAAATAAGGACAAAGCAAAAGGATTTGATAGTTATAGAAAAACCGATATTCCAAAAAACAAAGTTCAGTAAATGCAGTGTAGGTCATTGTAGGCCATGGTAGATTATTTTCAAACCTGTTGATGAATATTTGTATATATAATTAATATATATTTATACAGGTAGGCAATTTCTTGTCATGGTCGGAGGGACGCGAGTAGCCTTTACTCATTATTTGCTATACATTCTTGTTTAAAGTAGAACACTCAAGAAAATCACAAATATGGCAATTAATGTATCACTAGAAATTGGGAAGCTTACAGATGGCAATCGTATAAGTTTTATGTCAACTGCGTATATGATGATTATAAAAACAACATAAATAAAAGCTCTTCTCAGCATGTGGAATATCCGAGGATTCGCCAGAAATATAGCGATGTTTTGATGTCGTCATACGAGGGATCGATCCTGCTTAAGCAGACGACGTCCTATAATGAATGAACGTAATTGCAATGCAATTATTTATCAAATTATAAAGAGTTTGGTACATTTAAACATGACCTTATTTCACACCATTCGAAAAGGGAAAGTGAACTGATTCTGATAACTAAAACCGTTTGATTGTAAATACACAGGAGAAGGGTCAATGATCAATGAAATAAACCCCATCTTCAAATTGAAAAGCCCTGCGAATAATAGCTGGATGGTATTCGTTCCCTCTTGAAACGCCGAACATGCCGTGGTGCAAGCAGCTGAAAATACAATGGCGTCTTATTTTGTTTACAAGTGACTGATTCCTTTATTTTTTTAACGCTGCATTTTTCATCAAAATAATACCATACACGAAGTTAAGAGTGAGGCAACAGACTAACATTAAGACTGACGCTAGTCAAGTAAGAGAAATAAGTGAAGAGGAGATGACAAAACAGGCACTGAAAAATGTGTATAATGTTATGGGACATCGTCTGCTTAGACAGGACTCGCCCCTCTTGTGTCGTCACACATCTCAGCAGCGTTCAAGGAGCTTTTCAGCTGCTATATCGGGGGCTGTATTTTACCGTTTTATAATTGATAATAATCATTAATTCAAATGTTTCCAAGCTTTAAATTTGGATAACCTTGTTTAATTTATGCCATCTATGCAATAATAAGTATTAAGCCAATATTTAAAATCATCAGTGTTCTACTTTAATCTTCAAAATTTCCGGGGAGGGGCCGGGCGTGTCCCTCCCCCTCGTCCTACTGGGGTCGTATAACTTGTATATCTATATACACGGGTCTGCACGTTTTTTTCCAAGGACGTAGGAGCGCGCAGGACACGCAAGGAGGCTGTTGGACATGCTCAACAATCTCTGCGTGTGGCTACGTGTTCTACGTGAACGCACGTGGCACGCGCAGCCATCGTACTTCCTGCAGGTGCTTTTGCGACCATCGCACGGGCTCCTTGCGGAGGTCTTTTGAAGACCATGGCTCAATTCGGAGCCGTGATATGTCGCGCGTCGGTTGCACGTTCCTGCACTTGCCTGTACGTTCTTTTCAAAAGTTCTTGCAGGTATAAGAGGTGGTATGTTTAAGAGGAGAATGCAAGATGCCCGAGAGGAGATGCAGAGAGGTGCACGACCAGTTGTGACCATGACAAAAGAAGGACGTACGAATCGCAGGGCCCACAGCCGACACGCACGTGCAAAAATACGTACGATCAGTTGTAACCATAGCATTAAAGGGGATGTAAACTGACGAGACCATGTGTCTTTCCCGTTGCCTACGAACTACGACGCAACCGCAGTAATCGACCCTCACGTACGTACGTGCAACATACACGAAACCGAAGAGTAAGGGTAGTTTCGGTCACAACTACTACTCTATTTTTCTGTAGGCTACACATAGGCCTAATAGATTATGAAAAGTTTCAGAACGGCCATATTTTGTATAGGATTTTACAATGCCCTATAAACTAGGTCATTAATCCCTGACCCAATCGAAATTATTCGCCAATAATTAGCTTTAAAGGCCAATAATTAGCCTTGAGCCTCACTAAGAGCAGGTCATTAACAAGGCGGGAAACTTCACAGGAATGTTCCCCGATATAAAGGGCGGTGAGCGCTCAAAGTTGATTACTACAGGTTAGAGTTCCAAAGAGCTCTCTCTCTCTAATGACGGCGTATTGAATTGTCATTTGCATCAAAATAATGACATTTAATAGATAACCGATATGACTAAAAGCCGGAGTCCTGCGTTGATGCGCATTTGATGGTTGATTAGATAAGTGCCGAGTCAATATCCGATAGGCATGTATCAGATTTGGTTACTAATATTTACTGATGCAATAGTAGAGCTCGAATAACAGTTGCCATAATGAAATTTCATATTATCGCGTAATGAGGTAAAACTTCACAAATGAAAAGCCGTATGAAAGCCGAATGAAATAGCCCGCTCCAGCGGAAGGGGAGGGTAGATTGCCAATTTCAGGCTATTATCTCCATTTCAGTCAAGTCGTATGGTTGGCCTAATGTAATGAAATAATGAGGATTGACATTAGACAAGTTATACATTGCTGAAAAGTTTGCAAGCATGTACAGTAACATAACAATAATTATCAGAACGCTAGATTGATATTGCAAAGTTTCGATGGAAATGTCTCAATGAAAAAGGGTCATCATTCGGTCTTTTGTAAAGTTTACTCCTTTAAATCGTTACTATTCCCAACTTTTTGTGTTTACACTTTTCAATGCTTTCTCTTCGAAAGAAAGTGTGCTATGTCCATGATTTCTTTGCTTTCCATGGCCATGTATCTGTCTTCTTCTGTTTCCCTTTTATTGGGCATATTATGCATGATTGCCCAGTCTATTTTTTTTTATGTACTGTATTTATGATTTACCTTTTGCCAGGGACCAACGCTTCTACAAGCTCTGCTACTAAGCTGGTCTCTGTTTTCATTCTCATTTTCATAAGATCTAATGTAGTCTTCATTGGTGTTATTTTTTTCTTCTTAAAACTCAAACTTTAATGCTTTTTATTTTGCTTGTAATGATCGAAACTGTTTCTGCACTAAGTTGAGTTGTCAATTATTTTGTATATTGTTAATTGCACAATACTTATTGTTACATGTGTATATACTTTGAAAAATGAAAATGTAATGAAATAAAATCTAAAATCTGTTTAAAAAATCTGATACTACTCCAAAAATAAAAGTGTGTGAGCTGAACATATTTAAAAAGGCAACTCCCTGCAAATAATGTTTCTCCCCTATCATTATTTTTGGGGGCTAAAATGCTATTAAAATGCTATTTAGTTCTGAAAAGAATATCAAATGTCATTTGCTCTATTCCCTAGCTGCACTACATGCATGCACTTTTCTTGATCTTAATAGATTTTACAATCATATCCCGTTGGAAGCAATTTTTCAACTTTAGCAGGATTTCTAATTTTTCACTATCGATTGACGAGAAAATAATAAAGGAGTGAATGAAATTATGAAATCTGTGATCCATTCCATCTACGGCAGTAGAGCTTGCCTTAATCGTCCTTGCCCTTCCCTGCTTACCTGTCAGGATTATAACAAAAAGCTTATGCCTCATCGAGCAACTCTGCATGTGCGCATATAATAGCGATATTCATCTGTGTCTTCAAATATTAGGGTTCAAAACGCACAATTACTTTCTTCTTCATTTTTTAAAGGTTTCTTGGGCGAAATATCCCTCATTGGGGACATAAAAGAGTATAATACAGAAAGAAAGAGGATTAAAAGGAGCGAGTCAACGTACTATTCACTCGAATATAGCAAGCATAAAAATATATATTCCACACATAAGGATAATTCTTTGTAGTACATTAGTTTTATTGAGTCAGATCTTTAACCTTCAATAGTCACTACTTCGAATGAATAGAGCGTGCTTTAAAAATAAGTTCGCTGTCCAATTAGATAATCACTCTCTTTGTACTAGACCGACGAAAATCAAGAATGAATCAAGAAAATAGGAAATGCATTCTTCCAAGAAATAATCAGTGCTGGAAATAATGCATATTACGAAATCGTGATCTGATCGAGCCTTTTGTGCGAATTGGAATCGCTAAGAAGCGAAAGCGCTTGTGCATATGAATTGAAATGGATGCTTGATTAACTCACTTGCTGCTACCATCCGATACACGGAGAGTAACCACAAGACTCCCAACTCTTAGGCTGAGGCAGTAGTATTTTATCTTGGTCTACCCTCTTTTTATTCTTTAAAATTTTGAACACCGTGCAGTTAAAGCTTCTACCAACTTTAAGATTTAGCAGGCAAGCTTTCGTTCACTCCTGTGGACTTTATCAGGCGAAGTGATTCTTCACACACAGAACTGCAGAAAGTCCACAAGAGTTGCAGAAAGCTTGACTTGTTAATTTTAAGGTTGGTAGAAGGGTAAAAGCGTAAAATAGAGTACATTTTTATACCAATATGATTACACCAACTAATCGAAAATTTCTGTATCATAGTAAATGCCGTAAATATTAGAGACTTCCGTTTATCAACAATAAAGTTGTATCCAACAGTCCTCTGAAATATAGGTTTTCCCGGCCACATTCATCAAAATAGCGGGCATATTCGTTATATGTCATTGAAGTTCAAGTGATTTTTGTAAGCCTGCTGTTCTTACGGTTTAATTTTAAAACCCCAGAACATGCAACTTTGCCAAATTGCATTCATTTTTGAACGACAACGTATTCAAATTGGCCACGTTTTTTCAGGTAATTTCTTAATCCATGTCTTTTATTGTTTCATATTTTTCTTCATTTGTCTTTTTTTAGACTTGTTTTAATCTTTCTTTTCAGATAAACATTGCTCATGATTGTTCATAATTTCTTATTTCCTTTCTTTTGTATAAAGCTACTCGCTCCTTTAGTACACAAATGATACATAAACAATACAAATAAAGAGATATACTTGGGATGAATAGGATTGCGCACATTCCATAGATGCTTGCCTGTAGACGGAATTGAATGTTTAAACGCCTACAGTTTACCTTTGTAGACAAAATAGAATGCTCTTTACCTGATTTTCTGAGTTGAGTGGTGTTATTTCAATTCGGTTTTACAAAAGTTGGCGATCGTACGATGATAAATCAAATTGAGCGAAATTATTTGTTAATTAAAGATGATCCAGATCGTCATTCAAATTCTTTTTAAATTGAGAGCTATTATTGACCATTTTGGTGCTATTTTGAAGAAATTGGACGGGAAAAACTATAGTGTTTATATATGTGGTTATTCAGAATCATAAGTGTGAAATGCTTTTTGTGTACACCTGGTATAAGGCTACATTATTTGTTAACAGTTCACAAGAACTACAAAAACTATTCGCATGTCCATATAATTAGTGCTAATTTATATATCTACTGACATTCTAAGATTAACACGTCGTTTCATTACAAATGGCATTGGTTATTGGTAAGTATCCATTGACGAATCGGGGGGGGGGGGGGGGGGAGGGCACGGAGAGCTCTTTCTCCCCGTCAAAACACGATCCACAATAAATTAAATTTCACGTTAATGGAAGAAATAAATGTTCCTCTCGATTGTATTACATCCATCAGTAGCAATTTCAACCCCCAAAATAAACCTGCAAATGCTTTTTTCCCTCCTTTTTTGCGCGTTAGGCTTATGCCCCCAATCAAGAGAACCCTGATCTGCTACAACAATCTTTGATATTCTACATTAACTCTATAGTTGCTATAATCACATTACTTCAATAAATAATTATACCTAACTGTATGCGCCTAGAATACATCTGAACGAGTCTGATCAATACACTCGTTTGGCCGTACTTAAAAAAGCTAGCAAAAACCCTAGCAATTGCTAGCAAACAAAAGCAATTACATTTCTTTTCGCAAGCAAATGCTACCCCCATTACTACACTGTAAAAAATAACTGTAGATTAACAGGTTTTTTTTACTTGTAACTGTAGATTAACAGGTTTTTTGACTTGTAAAATTACAAGTTTTCTGTTAATACGGTATTTTTCTTGTGAAATGGCGGGAAAATTAGCAATTTTCCTCCCATTTCACAAGAAAAATACCGTATTAACAGAAAAACGGCCAAAATTTGTAATTTAACAAGTCAAAAAAACCTGTTAATCTACAGTTATTTTTGACAGTGTAAGAATTCTTTGGTAGGATATAGAAAGAACTTGTTTTCTATATTTGCTTCTTTTTTTCCCCTCAAGATCCTCTTATTTAAGGTTGACTTTTACTTATGAGAGAAGATCGGCTCTTATTTTTGAATATTTGTCTTACTTTTATAGCTAATAAACTGTAATAACAAAGCACTTTCATTAATCATACACGATTATGTCACATTTAGCAGCACTCTAATCAGACTACCCTCTGTAACCACGATAACAAATTTGAAAAGTGTACGGGAACAGAAAAAGAATAAAAATCAAACAGTAAAGACGCATAAGAGTGCATGCCGCTTCCCACATAACAGTGCCTCGTCCCGCATGAAGCTTGACTAATTCCTATTTTTATGAATACGGTCCTTTCAGGAAAATATCATAAAATATGTAGTTAACCACTTTGTACACAGTAGTAAAGCTTGCAAATGTATCAAACATTAATTTTGTCGTACGCTGTGGAACTTGTACCCTGTTCTGAAAGCATTTACCGTTTAAGAGGAGATAAATCTCCTTACTAAGTGTTATAATGATCCAAATTGACTTTAATATAATGCACCTCAACCAGCAAAATATTTGTAGGAGGGGGTTTGATGGTAATGATGATTATAGTAATAATGATGATAATAATAATAATAATAATAATAATACGAATAGTAACAATAACGATAAAAGTAATAATAATGACGACGATGATGACAATAGTAAGAATAATAATAACGGTCATGATAATAATAATAATAAGGAAAATAATAATAATAAGAATAAGAGGACAATATATAAATATATATGATCCGCCGTTTCTAAGGATTCCTTTGAATGTTACTGAATATTCTGTTTTCTTTTTTTTCCATTTGATATTTATTTACAACATTTATGTAAAACGTTTCCTATCAATATACTTATTTACAATTTAATATTTACGAATTACTTTCCAATATATTCAGTAGATATTTCTTTACAAGAACATAATTTCACATTCCAGTTCAAATTAATATTTTTTAATCCAAACTGTAAAATAAAGACCCTGCGAATATACCATGAAATATTTTATACAACAATTTGAAAGAATTAAGTCCATGTCGATATTCATGTCATGCTGAAATCTAAATCATAACTTTACGCCTTACTTATTATAACACTATTACACACATCAGCTTGTATTTATACATCCTACTTCAAACCAGCTGTCATTTATCAGTTATATTTACACAAACATGGAGAGTAAATTTGATTTCAATTACTCTTATATTGATTCGATCCGCTTACAGTAGATAAGGAATGCAAGCCACTACCTTCCGGATGTACGCGGCGATTTCTGCAAGTTAATCTAGCCCACCATCTCCTAAAAACGAGCCGAAACTCACTTTTCCGAGCGTAAATAACGGGGTTAAAGGCGCTATTGAAGTGGCTCAAGAGAACAGCTAGGTTAAGAAGATGTTGGTTCACAATTGGAACTATTTTAAAAGCAAGCATGCTATCCAAGGTGAAAATGGGGCACCATGTAAAGAAGAGAAAAAACATCAGAAAGCAGAAGAAGAGGGCCTTCTTGCGCTCAGCTTCAACTCGTTTGAATGAATTAGGAACGCCACGAGTGCTGTTATCTTTTTCATTGATATTACTATCTTTTCTTTCCATCTTGCCGCCATTGTCCTCATCCTCTGCAGATCCGTTATTCTTCACATCAGGCTTGATTTTATTTTCAAGGTGATCTTTACCGGTTGAATGATCAGTTTTTGAGTCGCCATGAGATACCACTGGAGCCTGAAGTCGGCTTCTTATCTTTTCTAAGTCCTCCAGCTGGTGCATCTGCAGAAGAATGTATAAATTTGCAATAGCTTAAATAAGTATGAATATAAATATTGCTTACAAAATAAAAACTATGCATTATGCAAATCAATATTTACACGAGACGAACATGCATCTCTCATAACCCATCAAAGGTTTACCGCATCCAAAGTCGTCATAATAATTATAGTCATCCCCAAAAAGCAATTTCCCTGTGAAACATTTTAATATAACTCGATAAATATTTTGATAAAATTTGTTCATTCAAAAAGCAAAGTATGCAGAATATCATTTAAACACAATTTGATCAGTTATTTTTGTTATTGATTATGTTTTCATAATGATTTTTTGGCAGTCAGTACGAGAAAAAAAGTCGCACTTTCCGTTTCTTAAAAATGCAATGCGCAGTGTACATACATTGGTATTCTATTCACTTCATTATTCTTTGATCCAGTTCTTGACATGCTTGAAGAGGAAGTAATCGATATAATAAACAATTTGAATACGAAGAAAGCTCCCGGTTTTGACGGAATAACAAACTTCCTTTTAAAAAACACTGTAAATGAAATTATTTTACATTTAACTCAATGTTCTTTCAAACTCTCAATTTGGTTTTAGAAAAAACATTCTACTTCTCATGCCTTATTAACATTTATAGATAAGATCGCCATATACAGTCGGTATATTTTTGGACTTGTCCAAGGCCTTTGACACGATAAACCACGACATTTTATTATGCAAACTCTGTTATCCTGGAATTCGTGGAAAGGCCTTGGACTGGTTCAAGAGTTACCTATCTAACAGGAAACAATTTGTTGCTACTAATGGACACGAATCTAGTCTCAGAGATATTTCATATGGTGTTCCGCAGGGATCATTATTGGGCCCACTCCTTTTTATTCTTTATATTAATGACTTCCCTAATTCATCAAACTTGCTATCTTTTATCCTATTTGCTGATGACTCGAACATATTTTTTCACATCGCGATCCCAAGATCCTTTTTGTTATTGAAATTCGTTCAAGATTGGATAAATGCAAATAAGTTATCTTTAAATGTTACAAAAACTCAATATATGGTGTTTAATAATAATAACAACCAAGTAAATCCTCTTCCCGGTCACATAATAATTAATAATGTCAATTTACAACGAACCGAATGTACCAAATTACTTGGTCTGTATATCGATAATGATCTTTCGTGGAAACCCCACATTAATTATTTGTGTAAATTACTCTCGAGAAATACTGGCATTCTTTATAAACTTAAAGACCTTTTTCCCACCAATATTCTGCAAACATTGTATGGTACTTTGATAAACTCATACATATGGCATTCTCGCGTGGGGAAATAGCACATTTACATCTTCTTGATAGAATTCTTTACATCCAAAAACGCGCTATAAGAATAGTCAACCGGAAACCATTTCTTGCTCATACAAACGAATTATTCTTCTCAAACAAAGTATTCAAAATAAAATTGTTTTTGTTCAATGTTGGTGTTTTTATGTACAAATTATCCTCAGACGACCTCCCTGATGTATTTTCAACCTTGCTCATGAGAAATGATTTTCTCCATACTTATCCAACTCGACAAAGTTACTCTTATCATCTTCCAAGAACAAGAACAGTCTTCGCCCAGAAAACAATTAAGTATAACGGACCTAAACTCTGGAACGAACTTCCAAGTGAGCTCATCACTAGCCCTTCATTATACAGTTTTAAAAATAGACTGAAATATTTCTTGTTACAAAAATTTAATGTATAATACTACTTATACTTTGCAACCATAATAACATCATTCGTACAATTAAACACCTTTTCACATCAGCGTTCAGGCAGATTTTTTGTTAGTCTTCAACCTGTAATAACCGGTTAGATGCTCATTAAATCAAACATGGTACTGTATTATTAGTATAATTATTTCATATATATATATATATATATATATATATACTAGTAATAACTTGGCAGAATTTGAATTTCTAGTTTACTAAGCATATTGTTATAAGTATATTTGAAATACACTTCATTGCTTTAGGATGCACTTCAGCTCAGTAGGAACCAACTTTCATTTTACAAGCCTTGCTTTTTAGTTGGTTCCTACACATTTCACAGTGTATTTCTGTATGGACTTACATATTTGGTTAAATTATACACTTGATTTGTGCATTGTATACTTTAAAGAATATTTTACTATTCATACGTTGTACTTTATGTATATGCTTGAACTGTAGGTGAAAAAGTATTCTTCAGACGTGACACCTTTGTATATTTTCGTTGTGAAATGTGAAATAAATTCAATTCAAATTCAATTCAAAATTCACTTCTTTATTTCATGTACATGCGCGTATACTTGTTATTCAAATTCATAAACTGCATTGAATAATCCTTATTTTTAGTGCAGCTTCATGAATTCGAATGTTAAATAATCCGTCTTTACATGAGCAAAGGAATAAACGATTTGAAATGAGCATGCACATGTAAATCCTGCTTTGCATTATGAACAGATAAGTGGAAACATTTTTGTTGTTGTACCGATTGCAATAAAAAAACATGATAGCAAATAACCATGAATATGTACATAGCGAATTCTGCATACTTTGCTTTCTGAATGGATAAATTTCGAGTTATATTAAAAGTGTCATGGAGTATAATAAATTGCAATGATTTCATGTGTAGTTGGGCACGTCTGTGTTTGTTTGTGTGGGTGCGATTGGGTGTGCGCGCGTGTGTGTGTGTGTGTGTGTGCGCGCGCGGGTGGGTGTGTGGGTGTGGGCGTGTTTAGCCTTATGTCCGAGGAAATTTTCGGACAGAGAACAAAAAAAAATCATGAGAACAATGGTCCTCGGAAGCCGGACAATAGTCCTCGAACGTCGAACAATGAATTTGTGCCTTATTCCTTCGACTGTCCGAGGACGGATGAACAATAAAGGAAGAATACTTGTCCTCGGAAGTAAAGCCATGTAAAGCTGCGTGTGTATGCGTGTGTGGGAGGGGTGTTGGTTAACATTTGACTACATGTATATAAAGTGTTAAATCTGGCAACAAATTAACTGAATATTCATCTTCTTTTTTTCTAAAGTGACCCACTTGATATTCAAATATTACAATACATGTAGCACGTAATAAACGATAATTTATAGCAGTAGTTTAAAATGTGAACGAAGTGGTGAAAAAAAGGATTTTTTTTTTTACAGTATCCTGAATATATACCTGCTTCCCCTCTCCCACTCACGTACCTAGCGAGCTGAAGATTACGCTTGTGATATCCTAAGATATCTCGGAACTTTTAGATATTTTCCTATTGAAATTAGTCAGATATGCGGAACTTATTCATGGCAATTCGAAGAACTTTGCATAACATCGCGGGATTTTATAGGATTAGAGTATATCTCAGACTTTAACCCATAGACTACGGGAAACGGTTGGCAGCTGTATAAAGCCTAAGAGAGTTAAAAGAATTCAGTAGTCAAGGGGTTAATATGGAAATTTTAATTTACGGGTCACTTTGTCCAAATGTTAGTTTATCTCAGCATTGCATATCGATTGGATTTATAGATATATCGTAGGTACGTGCGTATGTCAACTGATCGGCGTGTTTTCGAGTGCAATATCATATTGAGACAAATTCACCTGGGAAGGCACAGTTATGAGAGCTTTACAACATGCGTTTCTTGAGTCAATTAAATTGGGAGCTTTCCTCACATGCGGTTTTTTTTTTAATGGAGGGGTGTGTGGGGGGGGGGGGGGGGGCACACAACACAATAGAGAGCTTATGTTCTTGCTTGAGATCGTCATCATGGTCATATATGGCAAAACATTGCCGAGGTCACCATCTGTCAGTCATGACGTGATTAACAAAATCAACCAACTGCCTCTAAATTTCGATATCAACTCAAACACTGATGAATCGGTAAACCATTCATGCTTTTCATTCTCATTACATTGAAAGGTTTATGCTTCCTTGGCGCCAAAAATAGCCTTGAATACTTGGAGGCGGGAAAAAAGAGAAGCATCTCTCCTTCCCCTGACTATTCTTCTGTTAAACTGTAGCATATGGATTAGGCTTCACTACTCATCAACTGAATTGCAAAAGCAGTCAAGTTCAAATAATTATATTTGCCGTTAG
The DNA here is from genome assembly GCA_025617745.1 of Heliocidaris erythrogramma. NCBI lineage: Eukaryota > Metazoa > Echinodermata > Echinoidea > Camarodonta > Echinometridae > Heliocidaris > Heliocidaris erythrogramma. The sequence continues at coordinate 14,022,105 of CM046861.1, forward strand.
ACCTGTAGGCAGTATGTATATTTGCGTGAATCAAGACGTATTTTGGACTGAATAATCATAAAGGCCTCCAAACTATATCACATTACTCAGTGTAGGATTCTTATATTAACATAATGCAGCAATTGAGTAACTGCCTTTATTTCTTTGCCTGTTAATGCCGCAGTCGATTCTTTTAATATTGGAATAATGTTAGTAATAGATGGATATGATTATATCCATGATAATTATATATATATACATACACACACACCCTCACACACACACATATATATATCTATGGGCTTCCATTCTCAATAATTTGTTTCAAGGTAATTTGTCATTTGGTGCCCAAACCAGTTTCTATGCACTGTCGATTTATGAACATAAATGTATAATTTCAGTTTATATATTTGGTAAAAAGCTCTGATAAAAAAGCTCTTTTTTTACGTAAACAATCATCAAAAATACGAAAAATCTTAGATATGACCGGTAACATATGGGGTAATTTGCCCATATTAGTCGAGCTCGTTAGCAATCATTTCATTTTCATTGGTCTAGTTGAAGTAGGGAAGTGCACAATGTGAACCATGAGATAGGCAAAGTGCGTGTATCCCAAGTTTAAATATAATAATCGACTGACCCTCGATCAAAGTCGATCAAACTAAATTACTAATTCCCTAACAGAATCATTTTTTCGCTTCCCCTCATTCATAGTCTCGTTTGAATATTTCATTCATATCAACTTACAACGAAAACGATTAAAACAGGAACAATTAATACAGCAATTATTGAGAGGAGGGATCTACCATTTGCCCTTTTATTCTGACCAAGTTTTATGGAAAGCGATTATGTGCTCACCCTGCCCCTTCACTATGGAATACTATTCCATCTCATTTGAAGGATTCATCCAAAATATCTCGGTTTAAAACCGTCTTGATAACGTATCTGTTCAAAAAGCATTTTGAATGAGCAATATTGTGCATTTTATAGCATCTGTCTGTCCTTATTCTTCCCTTTCTTAAAGCACATATAGAGACGGAATGGCAGTGATATGCGCTATAAAAGCATTGTATTATTATTATTATTATTATTATTATTATTATTATTACCATTAACGGCTAGGCAGCGCGGGGTATTAATAACTAAATTCTATCAACGTAAAGGTGCTGTCGAAACGTTAAGATATTAAATAACATAAAAAGGTTATAAACTGATGCAAAGTGCAATTACTGAATAGATACTACTATGATAAGTATCAAAGAGTTTGTTAGCATACTTCACAAAAAGAGGGGGGGGAGGGAGTATGTAATTATTCGGGAAAGAGACGTCAGCTGCCTCTGTCGAAATTGTGCACACCTTGGCTGTCACATAACTTAATACGGTAGTCATCAGTCAAGTATAAGATAATGGTTAAAAAATTACACTTATCAGTCATTCAATTAACTGTCAAGTAAACTACATTCTAACTATCAAACTACATTCTTTCAGAATGGGGGGGGGGGGGGGGGGCTGTTTAATGATGTTTCATGCATGCTTCTGCATGTACATGTACATTGATTTATCATGTAATGTCAACACTGCCATCGCCATACCCGATTGTTGTCCTTTCGACAATATTTAGACAAGATATTACGCGCTTCGTACATGGCATAATAACGGGTTGATAGAGATCATGTGAGGAAATTATTATGAATACCCCCCAAAACAGAGACAACAATAAATATTAGAGACAAATCTCAACTCTACATTTGATAATGACACTGTGAAAAGATTGATGTTATGGTGCATAACTTCAATCAGTAATTATTCCCGACATATTTTCAGGTTAAAACCATGCCCGGATTATGCATATCTCAGCAAAACGGTACATCATTTTGCGTCATTAGATTTACGAGTTCGGAAACATTAAAAAAATGCAATATTTGTCATTTTAAAAACATTAATAGGATTAATGTATTTTCCTCATTATTTAATTGCATCAATGGCTATTCACGGCTGTGACAAAAGTCAAAGGTATCTTCTATAAATGCACAGCATCGTGAATTTAAAGAGAAGATTAAGTTCTGGAAAAGGTGAAAATAATTTGTGAGCTTTCTCATTCCTTTTATGTTAGTTTGAAAAAAGACCATACTAGCAGAAATGCCCCCTGAAAAATCTTGCTCTTCATGTTTGAAATATGACGAGAAATGGGTGAAGTGTGCGGGCCGAGCATTCATGCCACATGTCTGTGCAGTCCCATTTACCAATTTCTTTGTGCAGTGAATGCGCTTTTCAGCGAGACGGGTTCCATCTAAAAAAAAATTATTTTGGTGATAATCCAAACCCTCACAGTATACACTATTATTACGTAGACATGATTTATATATACCCCTTTGTTTGGAGACAGTTTCTTTCACGATGTAATCGCAGGACCGGAGCTTAACTTTATCTTTAATGTAGGCATACTTGCTATCTTGATGCATCTAGATAATGCTGTTGTTTTTTGTTAATGCAGTTCTAAACCACCTCGATTTTGCTAACAAAGTCCAGGGATTTCGTGGTTTGTGTTTAAGTTTAATTGATAATCGATAAATGAAATTGTTTTGCGCAAATTAAAGGAAATGGCATTCTGGGAGTTTTCAGAACATTGCTGAGTTGATAAGAACATCAGTTTACTTCCATCTCAAAGATATGACGCGGTAAACTTGCGGCGTGCATTTCTACCTTTCGGTATAACCCCTTTTCCATGAATATAACTCGCATTACTGCAATGCAGGGACGTCGATTATGGGTGGCAGGGGAAAGGGATTGGGGGGGGGGGGGGCAATTGCCCTCCCCAAGAAAATAGTGGGAGGGCAAACATATCGTTTTGCCCCACCAATAAATCCGGAAGTGTAAAATAAAATAAGGAAAATAATGCAAAACTCGGGAAATAAAACCTTCCATACAATTAAATACAAAAGGTATATACACGATCAGGGGAGCGTTTCATCTAGCGTTTTGTCAGTGATTTTTTACTGACAAATTTGCTCTCAGCTCAGATTTCAGTAGCTTATAACAGTTGTCGGTAAAAATCACTGACAAAACGCTTGATGAAACGCTGCCCTGACTTGAATTTCGCAAATTTGAATTGTGCCTGTTCCATGTAACTGTGAATAAGCTGGTAAATAAGAGCTTTTAAAAAAACACGAAAGGTACTATTAGGCTGTCTTGCCCAACCAATCCGAAAAACAGATCGACGCCCCTGCTCCAATGGATGATTGCACAATGTTTGATAGGTTTTGAGCTGTCACAGTTTATTTGTTTGTCATCCCTGACTAATGTAAAATAGAAGGATCCACAATTTATTTCATGCTTAAAAAATAAACGTTGCAGAATTCGTTAGAGCGGAATAATATGCCTCTGAGCCATATTCATTACATGTACCTATTTAATTGAGTAATTTTATACCCAGGTATCTTTTTTATCTTGTATTATCTACTTTAACCTCACAGCAAATATTTATGGACCTCTCCATTTTCACAGAATATAAATCAAGTTTCATACATAATTATTTCACTTTTCTTTTGAAAGGTATTAATCATTGTACTGATCTATCCTAGTATAAAAATGTAATGTTTTGAATAAATTTTGCATTGTATTTTGTATCATTATGAAAATTGTATTTTGTATTTGTATTTTGTTGGAAATGAAAAAAAAAATGAAATTAAAATGCAGGAACGCATTTATAAGTATACTGCACAGAACATGGTATCAGTGCATTGTTATGACTTGATAATATAGGTTCGGTGACTTATTATAAATCATAGTCAGTTAATATTTCATTCCTCATTAAAAAAGAGCTACATGTCATTAAAGGCGGATTATATACAAGATGGTTATCTTCAAACGGAAAAACGGAATAACGAAATTGGCTGATTTTTGTTTGAATGTGGTCATTATTTCGGTTAAATTAGCCAATCTGATAATCTGTCTCATGGCATGCATGAATGCAATTAGTGGGACTTACCACTAGCACTCCTTAGAATAAAATGCATAGATGTTGTTTTCTTACCTGTTTTGAGATGGCCTTGAATATGCTGCGGTACATGATGCACATAGCGACGAAAGGTGGTATCATACCCACAAAGAACATGAACGCCAAGAAGTCCATACTGACAATTTCAATCAGGACACAGAACCCCTTGGTAGGATCACCGTTGTTCCAACCAATCGGCATGACCAGAGCGATGGAGAGCGGAACAGCCCACGCCAGAAACACGTGCAGGATGACCCTATTGGTGGTAGTGATGTTGGGGTAGTGCAGGGGTCTACAGGTGGAGTAGTACTGGTTGAAGGTGTGTGCCAGGAGAGAGTACATAGAGCACAGGTCCAACAGGAGGACGACCGTCAAGAGCGTCATACAGAAGCCATAGTTCCTTGGGTAACCGTTGAGGGCAAGCAACAGGGAAGGAATGCCTACGACACCCATGCAGAAGTCAGTGATAGCCAGCGAAACAAGGTACGCATTGGGTACGGTGTGAAGCTTCTTGGTGACAGCTACGGCTAGTACTATGGTAGCGTTGCCAACGGCAGCACAGACCCCGAGGATCACCTCACATGTGTAGTAAGCAATGGTCATCCATGGCATAGAAGGCACCTCATAAAGTTCTTCCTCTTTATCTGCTGAGGTGATCATTGTAGGAGAGGAGGAAAACTCTTCCGTAGCGTTTGTCATTGTATTTATAATTCCTCAAAGGAGTGATGAAGTCAAACCAAAGTGTCCAGAATTCGTTTGCAATAATAGCCTCAATAAACTTGATCACCCAAATATGGATGCGTTTACTGCAAAGCTGAGTGATATTTTGAATCTATAATATGTTGAGATATAGTCATAAATGGTTTGCCAGCAACTTTACTAAGTTGACATATTCAGCTGTTCAGTATTGTACCTGAAGTCGCTTGATGTCACTGATGCAACAAAACGATAAGTCCACCTCAATTTATATATACACACCCTGATCAAAGCTCAGTCTTAAAAGTCATGCAAAGTAATTTGGACGAGGTGTCACTTCAGCCAATTTTACTTCAGTAAATATGATCATGATCATGGTGCAATTTGATAATAGATGCTTGTTTCATAACTCGATCATAATTGCTCAACAGATTAGAATATCTTACACTCAAAATAAGTATAGTATTGAAATTTTTATCAACATGCATCACGATGTCGTTGCTTGTTGCGTTTAATATCGAGTGTCAAAGTTAGTTGCTTACTTTTTGCCAAAAACACTTTTGTCTGACACAAAGAGTGAGAAATACTTGAAGAGTGAAGCTCGTGGAAAATGAAAAATCCATTTCCGTCCTTGTCAATTTTGTTTTTTTAATGACGCGAACCCAAGCGCCTTCAAAGCGACAACAAAGCGTCACCAAAGCGTCATCAGAGGGTCAGCACGCTTTCGTCGTGTTCACAGACATGTATTTGATCGTTTAGATGTTTAAGCGAATGACGGACGTTAGGATGTGGCGCGGAATTCATGCCGCAAATTTGTCAAAGAAATTCTCCTCCTCGCCCTTGCCAAATGTTTTATGACGCAAAACAAAGTGCCACCAAAGCGTCATCCCGAGGCCTTCATCACAAATTTGAGATTCTCTCATCTGAATGTTTCGGTGAATGACAGATGTTAGAATATGGAGCGGGATTTATATAGCTTAGTAACGTCGACATCAAAACTTTATCAAATAATCGCAAGCGCGCTCTAACGATTTACAAAAATGAATGAGCTGAGAGGTACAACTGTGGATGACCTTCGCGAAGTCATTGCGTCTTGCTCAGTGCATTTTGAAGTTTTATAGTAGGGTATCTGAGAGGTTTAAAGCGAAACCAACTTGTTTAAATCTTATTTATAATGTACTTTAAGATATTTAAAATGTTAAGAAAAAAATCAAGATGGCTTCCAAGGAGACGAAAATAGACTTTTATTAAACTTGTTAGGGGGTCATATTGTACCTTTTTTACATGTACACCTGTGACTTTATGTTTGCTTGTCAGATTTCATTGAATTTTGGTCATCGTATTTAGAATCACATTCAGCACATTTTGATACCAAATAAATGTATTTACCTCACTGACTGTTGTCATGGCAACTGTCTAAATGCAAAGCGATACTTTTTTGAGATCTTTTGATATTTTGGGGTGAAAATTGATTCGTTTTTAATACTTTAGTTTTGATATAAGTTTGAAACAATACTCAGGCAATAAATGCGTATTGTATATCTTTGATGTATGTAAGCGCCGTTTTGATAATAGACAACTTATAGTTACTTATCAGTAGAATACCCCCACAAAAGCATAATAAAACCTGTTATGTGGAAATTTGATATATGTTTTTATATTCGTTAACACATTGAGCACATGAACTTTTACCTTTGAGGCTGTACATATTTATCTCCTAATCATGATTCAATGAATCTTGCATAAACATATATCCCACTGTTATTAAGAATTAAGAGTTTGCTTAAAGATAACAATATAATGTCATGTGTATTTTTACCAATAATATCTAATGTCTAGTCTGCGAATGTAACCAGCAAGCTATGCATGTCAAATTATAAAGTAGGCCTATGATATGATATGATATGAAATATCAATTCTAATTCCTGATCAGTCAGATTTCACTGCTATCCATAAAGTAACGTAAATGTGTGTAATCCCCGGTGACGTCCGATCGTCAACGTTTTCATCAAATATTCACTCTTGGAAGTTCAAGATTCAAATCGTAGTGTCTAAATATTACCATCCCAGCACATGGAGGTCACGACTTTGGATATAAAAGGAAATCACATGTTACCAGAGTGGTAGGCTGTTTTATTCATAAATATGTTAAATTCATGTAAATTTATGCATTATATTCATATAAATGACCCATTTTAGCATTTTAGCAACAGAACACTAGATAGATAAAATCGGAACGTCGCTGGACACAACTTGAATCGTAGTGAGATTATCGGATAAACAAATAAAGATTTTTTAAAATGGTAATAAGGAATAATAATCACGCCTGATCTTTATATGGGTGCATAAGATTTACCACCAATAATTGACTATCTATTATATCTTACTCACGTTAACGCTGAATCCTTGATGTTCAGAGCAATCTCCGTTTTAAAGAAAATGTAAAAATAACATTTAATTGCATAGCAATCAACTGAAATTGATATACATCGAAATACATTTCTGTTGGTCCAGCCATCTGAACAGGATTTCCAAGTTTGATTGAATCATGATCAGGGGATAAAAAATTACAGCCTAAACAGTTAATGTGTAAAATATGAACAAATCTTGAATTTCCAAATCACAGAGATTTCTTATGATGCTTTGCAGGGTACTCTGCTGATAAGCAACTAAAATGTCCATTATCAAAATGGTGTTAACATCCATCAATATATTTTCACTTTCTAATTATTGTTCTAAACCTTTATAGAAACTAACGTATAAAAAACGAATAAATTTTCACCCCAAACTATCAAAAACGTATCGGTTTCTATTGGGATAGACGGTTGCCATGGCAACAGCCAGTGAGGTATATACATTTGGTTGGTATTGAAATATGATTCTAAATACGATGACCAAGTTCAATGAAATCTGATAATCATACATAAAGTTTCAGGTAAACATGTCAAAAATGTATAACTGGACCCCCTAACAAATTGAATAAAAGCCTATTTTCGTCACCTTGAACGCCATCTTGATTTTCACCATGAACGGCCACTTTTTTTTTTTTATAAAGAACATAAAAAGGGTAGTTTAATTTAGTCCCTGTTTGGTGCTTGGATTTCCCTAATAGATACCCTGCTATATAATATGGAGATAAATACTTTTCTATTCATGGTTTCAAGTTTAACATAGTATATACCAATGTACATTCGTTCTCATTCATAACGTAAATGGAATGAAATTAAATGTCAACTACTAAGCAAGCGTTTAAGGCCTTTCAGAGGCAACCGGTAATGGGGATTGCATCGTTTGTGTGGCCTACGCAGCGGTCTTTAACCCGTTGATTACTGAATTCTTTAACTCTCATAGGCTTAATACAGGAATCACCCGATTCCCGTAGTCTATGGGTTAAGAAGGCTACGGAATATAGGACATGCATACATTTCATTGCTCTATTTAAAACAAATTTAAGTAAAGAAAAGGGATTAAGTGATAGCTGTAACGTGTTCGCTCGATAATAATGCTGCCCCTGCTGCCTTGGCATTTTCTCATGACATATATTGTAATTAGATTATGTTTGGTGAAAAAAAATCTATAATGAGGTAAAGTAAATGTGTGTTCGTGAGATGGTGGGGGAAAGGGAGACAGAGAGCGAGCGAGAGAGAGAGAGAGAGAGAATTCTTTGTTTTCTCCTTTCCATTTGTGGTGCATTTTAACCTTGATTATCAGGAATGACATACAAATAAGTGCAATGGTGGCCTTTGGAGAGCTATTGTCTGCTCTTTTTGCCACATGCGGTTGAGTTATCGGCCGGGGGGGGGGGGGGGGGGGTGGGGGTGTGGGGGTTAATAATGAAGAACCAATATGTTCACACGTCATGAGTTATTGCTTTTAGTGACACTGGCCGATCAAGCCTTGGAAACTGAGAGAGGAAATTGTGAAAATAGTTGGTGGATAAAACAGGGCTTAGGAAAAATGACACTAAGATCAACATAATGATATATATATATATATATATATATATATATATATATATATATATATTATATATATATATATATATATATATATATATATATAGTATATAGAGATTTAAATGGGAGAACGTATGGATGAAACAGAATTAAAATAAAGTTCACTCAGAGAATAATGACACAGCAGATATATCCACAGGTTGATTTCCACAAGCGGTTTCAATTTATTTCTTCAGGTGGATTGATCGTACCTGTTAGTTCCATGCGTTTATATATATATATATATATATATATATATATATATATACAAAAAGCCAGGTAGACATATTAATTGCAGTACAAAAGTCTTTCAAATCTCAGTTATTCAAGTTCGGAGGTATAGCCGGATATGAAGAGATAAAGAGGTTCAGGAAAGCCGAAAGAGATGTTCAATATTAGTAGCGGGCAGAGTGAATGGAGAGAGAAAACAAGAGACGAGGGTAGTGGGCGAGGGTTATTTTTTAACAATACACAACGCCAAATCGGTATCATTAGAGTGTAAGAATAATAATAAATTGAATGGCCGTATTTCAAACATGGTGAGTATACGGCCATTCAATTTATTATTATTGTCGTGTGTCCCTAATACCCGATCCAGTGGAATATATTTATATATAACTAAGTGAACACTTACGGGCACTAGCTATGTCTTTTACGACTAGTCATTGAAGGTAGGCCTACAGGTAAATGTATAATTTTGACACAATAATATATTTTACTTACGAAAAACATCAAACAAATAAACACATCTACTTATGGTAGGCATACTGTTTACTTAGAAGTATATGTTATTCATCCGAACCTCGCATGAGTTTATAGTTGGTTAGCAGCTGTAGGGCAATTTATTTCCCGAACCACGAAGCATTTAAATAGAACATTTTGTTTTTATTTTCCTGACTCACTTTTAAAAGTGTAGGATATTGGAAAAGGAAATATATTTTTCATCTTGATGGAAACTAAACTACGATCGTCTGAGCGCTGAATTATGAATGACCCCGCTATATTACTTATATCATGTCGGCTCTGTGGATAACCTTACACTTTACATCCGCGATTCTCGTTCTTTTTGAGGAGCGATTTGACCTTGCATTGCTTCTATATACGCGGCCCCTGTAGGTAAACTGATTACCAAGGAAGCCTAGGCCTATAAGTTATGAACGCGGCTTAAAATGATCTTCAACAAAAGCTACGAGACTAGATACCATTCGATGAATTGTTTAGTATTCTGAAATGGATGCCAGTTGAAAAAAAATCTAAATTTCAGCGTCTTATTAAGATGTACAAATGCAAACATAATTTTTGCACCGTCCTATTTACAAGAAAGTTAATTAAAGTAAGTGACATTTATCAGTCTCATACGAGGCGTAGATGAAGGTTTCGTATTTTCTTTGCCTAAAGTAGAAAACTGCATAGTCCCCTCGTGTCTTCGTATTAATTAAATCATTGAATCATTTGGACAGATCACTGAAAATGGCAAGCTCTGTGAAAACCTTTTCATACATGTTCAAAGGATCTTGTATATCCGTTCCCAATTAAAAAGAAAAGGGGCGAGAGGATTTTTCTTCAGTTTCTCAATTAATTTTTTGCTCTTATTCCTCATTATATATCTATGCATTTCCATTATAATCAAACCATTGAATTATGATGCGTTAAAGAAAAAACTTGGAAGAAATGCATTTTTTCGAGTAGGTAAATGGCCAGTGAGTGTGCAGAGTGATTTTCCATCGTTGATTGTCCTCGTGTTTCCAATGTCCAGGGGGGCCGCTACTGTCCCCCTTTCAAAGAAAACCAAAATATAATATGTCATAAGAAATACAATTTCCAAGGAAAATATGTCCGGGATATATATACATGACATATCTGAATATAAAAAAAAATTATGAAGAAAGTCTGGCAGAAGTGTTACATGTTACTTGGTATCGGTGACTTAAATCCGTTTCGATGATGGGGGGGGGGGGGGGGGGGGGTATGGGTTGACCGCAATCAGGCGCCGAGATTGCACTCACGGAAACGCAATAGTAATGGAGATGGATCGGACTCATTTTAGGAAGTTCTAAATGGTTTTTTTTTTAAATAGTATTTTGATAAAAATTTTGAGAGAACTTTGGCTATTATGATAGTCACTTATATTGATTTTGTCAAAAGTTTCAACATTATACTGATTTTAAAATTATTTTTTCCTTGAAAAATGGGCAGTATAATTGTACAGACCCCCCCCCCCCCTCCCTCAAAAGTGAATGAATGTATTTTTCCCTACCCACCCACCACGATTTGCTCCCGTGCTTGATATTCTAGACATGCTTGTATAGGTTCACATCTACTCAAACATTGCCGAGCTCATTACACAGCTACTATACATTTTCTATAGGATATTGCTTGCGAGATATCATTTGTTTGCTAAACGTTTCGTTTGATTCTCTTTCTGTCATTTGCACAAAAAAACCGAGATGCCAGGTGGTTTATAATAATTACTTTTTACTTTTACGAGAGAGAGAGAGAGTAAGAGAGAGAGAAAAAGAGTAGAGAATACAAATTTACAGCTGGTAGGTATCTCTAGTATCTTGCTATTTATGAACTTAAATCAAAGAAATCTGACGAAAAAGTTTATAACTGTACATGAGCTTTAACTTTTAATGGGGGAGTGTGGGGGGGGGGGGGGGGGGGGGGGTTACCAAGGCTGTAGAGCTTTAAATTTACAGTAACACAAAAATAGGAAATTCAACCAAAAAAAAAACACAAATACAAAACAAAACAAACAACAAAAACAAATTTACCTGGCAAACATCGACGCCTCCTTCGGGTAGGCCAGCGCAAAGCTTGTTATCCATGATTTCACCATTGCAGGATTTGTTGCACTGTTCCTGGTCGTAGATGGAGACATTCACCTGATACATGCTGTCAGGATACTCCTATTCTACAGGAATAGAATAATGGTGCCTTGTACTGTATAATATATTAAAGTTTACTAAGAGGGGCTGTCCAGGATTTTGTTACCCCCCTGACAAGCTGACAAGCATAATAAAAAGAAGTTCAATACACAAGACATAAGAGTGTCAATAAGCCACTTCGGAGATGCAATCTGAGCATGAGCAGATAAAGGTCATCTTTCTAAAACCCACTGAGACTAATATTCGATATGTGCTCATGAATGTCATGTAATCATTATTCAATTATGCACTAATGGTGCATTCCATGATATCCAGGTGGAAGTATTCTTTTTAAAGGGGGAAACAAAAGCTATTCATGAGGCACCTCTATCACTCCCAGAGTTATTTTTCTGAAGTGCACATAAAGGGACCCTCCATGTCTAAAATATCTGTGGATATTTGGGGTCATTTGTACCATGCGCTAAGCCCGAACTGGCTTATTATGCTATCGCACGTACCGCGCAAAAAGTAATATAGAGGACAGCATTGGTGTGGTTTTGTCGTGCCCAGCCGCAAACTGCATTGACCAATTGTTTCTCCGCTTATAAAGGTTGATGAAAATTCATCTACGGTATAAGTAAACCTATTAGATAACAGGTCTATATGAGAATTCAATTGGCCAACTTAACAAAGTCAGACGAAGGCCAAAACCAACGTTGTTTACTGCAGAGTGAATCATGAAGAGTAATCTTGGTGTCTTATAAACGTTAAAACGTTACTTACACTATGAACACGATGACAAAGAAAGCGGACAAAATATACAGCTCCTCATTGTACCCTCCACAATTGTTCTGGTAGACAAAAGAACATTGTACCCTTCATTGCTATTATGTAAAATAAGTAGAACAGGTGAATATGCATGTGACACCTGTTCTACATATTTTTACATAATAGCAATGAAGGGATGTTCTATTTTTACATAATAGCAATGAAGGGATGTTCTATTGTTACATAATAGCAATGAAGGGATGTTCTATTAGGTACGTTCACACGTAGAGCGATAGCATCGATGCTATCGAGGTGTCGATGCTATTTTGGTGAAGACCAGATAGTGTCGAGACCAAACGCTGTCTGAACGCAGATAGTCACGAGATAGAAGCGAGTTTCCAAACTATTCTTGCAGCGAGTTTAGCAGGAGTAAATCTCAGGATCCAGCGACATAGCATCGACGCTTTGCGGTAGACCACCCACCGCGCTTGTGACTACTGTATTTGTAATGCATGCGCAATCGCTGCTATCTTCGCTCGCTGCTATTGTAATTCTGTCTGTTTCATGTTGTGCTATAATATAATGCAATGTATGTATTCATGTCATGTACCCTCTTCCCTACTTTTTTCTATTATCATTCTGTCTGTTTCATCTGGTATTGTAATGTAATGTGATATAGGGGTACGTAGGCCAATGTGTATACTGTGTGGTAAGGAAGGGGGTTGTTTTGTTTTGTTTTGTTTTGTTTTTTTTTTTTTGGGGGGGGGGGGGGTTCCTTCTTTTTATCTTTTTCTTTTTTATATATTATGACCAGGCACCACAAATCCACCCAAAAGTCGCACTGTGTGATTTTCAGTTAGAGCTCAATGTGTTTTGGTTTGCATGCATGGTCAAATTTTAGTTTTGGGTATTTCCTGAAAGAGTATACTTTTTTCTAAGTAATCATAACAAACAGACGATTGGTACAGAAAATTGGTACAGTACAAGCGCTTCGATTATTTTAGCGTGCCCGGATCATATTATCCGGGACGCTGTACACACACTTCCTTGACTTTTGTATTTTCTTGTATTCTCTCATTCCTGCGTTGTGACCCGATGAGTGCAGGTCGAAAAGCTTCGTCACTATGAATTTGTTAAATGTTATCTTTAAGTAATCTAAAATGTGGAGGCACCAAACAATCTAGAAGTGGTATTTTTGACAGCTTTTTATCACACTTATGTATGTCTTCTCTGGATTTTGTTGTATTACTTTTCTTTTTCACGACCCTGAATACTTCTCTCATTTTAATCTCCCATAAATCTCCCGGAGTAAGTTTTTGCATTGATACTTGTGCACTATGATAAACAGGATATGTCTATGTAGTATGCCAAGTTTTAGGACAATCTGATAATCCCTTCATAGAAATTTTCATTGAGTTCTAATCCTCCATTTGTCACCTTAGCACACTTTGCAAGTCAGAGTGCTTCAATCGACTGCAAACTTTAAAACCCTTATTAAGAAGTAACATTATGAGGGACTGTGCATTCTTCTCTTTGTACATTGAGTTATGAACATCCAATGAGTTATATATCATTTTAAAGCTGAGAATCTGCTCTTTCAGAATCAGACCTTAACTAAAGTATGATGTGGATTTTAGATATTGATTTACATGTGCTTACCAGAGAATATAGTGTGCATGCATGTGTTTTATTTTGGCATAAGATTGGAGTTCAGTCAATTTTGGCATGTACAAGGTTTATTTAAAATTAAGTATTATGTATTTGCTACTTGATTGTATTATCGATATTACAAATGAATTGTTATTGTGTTATTATGTTGATTTATGAAGACAAATAAAATATTATTCAAAACAAAAGCTTCGCATCATATGACCCCTGTACACAAACTTCCGCGCGTTTGATCATGCATACCAATTATACTCGGGCCACTCTGTGTGGCGCAGTAATTATTGTTTTGACAGCGGGTGAGCGATGAATAGTCACGAGTGGGTGATAGAAGCAAGTCGATCACGGCCTGTCTGAACGTACTGGAAATATTTTTGAAACTTACGTAGTATCGATGCTAACATAGCATCGATGCTATGTACTACGTGTGAACATAACTAGTGTCTACCAGAGCAAGCGTGGAAGGTACAATGAGGAGCTGTATACTTTGTCCGCTTCTTTGTTCGCCATGTTCATAGTGTTAGTCCTGAGCTAAGTAGTGAGCAAATTCAATATGAGTAGATCCCTCTAGATCTAACTTAGATCTACTAAGACCTAACTTAAATCTAGATGTCCTGATCTACCTAACAAGAGAGAGAGAGAGAGAGAGAAAGAGAGAAAAAGAGTAGAGAATAAAAAATTACAGCTGGTAGGTATCTCTAGTATCTTGCTATTTATGAACTCAAATCAAAGAAATCTGACGAAAAAGTTTATAACTGTACATGAGCTATAACTTTTAATGGGGGGGGGGGGGGTACCAAGGATGTAGAGCTTTAAATTTACAGTAACGGAAAAAAGGAAATTATAAAAAAAATACAAAACAAAACAAACATAGCTAAAACAAATTTACCTTTCCAGCATCGACGCCTCCTTCGGGTAGGCCAGCGCAAAGCATGTTATCAGTGATTTCACCATTGAGGGACTTTTTGCACTGCACTGGGGGGACTAGCTGACAAGCATAATAACAAGTCCAATACACAAGACTTACGACAAGAGTGTCAATTATGTTACCGCACCGCACAAAATGTATCTCGAGGGCAGGGGGCAGATTGTGCCCTGGACGGCACTTGGAAGGGGCGTAAAAACGCAAAGGAGAGAAGAATCCGGAGGGTAAATGCACTAGAAATCCACTTTTTGAAGGTTTGAAATGCGAAAATTGTCCAAAGCTCGGTCGCTTTGTTCTCTCATAATTATTTTCTTTCAAGATCTCGCGTCCCCATTAGGCCTATATATTTATTAAATAGCGTAAAGCCTTTGTTCTTAAAGTGCGGCCCATGGGCCACTTGCGGCCTGCGAGACGATTTCATGAGGCCCGCCAAAAATATCCAGTAAGAAAAAAAATGTGTTTAATAGATGAGCTATTCGGGTATGTATGATTAACATCCGAGGCGTGGGATTGGGGCTCAGGCCCTCTCCCCCGAGAAAATCAACATTCTCATGCATTCGGGCACCGCCATCTCATTTCCGGGCAGTGAAATGGTCTCTTTGTAATTTTTATACCTCAGATGACCTAAATTAGCACATTTTGATGACGAAAATGAGATTTTCACGATTCTAAAGTGTCAATTTTTGATCTTTCCCTTTTTTCATTAGGATAGGCATCTTTTCAAAGAAAGATAATACGTAAGCTTGTCCGACATAGCAACCTGCATAATTCAAACTCTATGAAAGAAAGACCTCGTAGACCAGGTGACTAGAATAGCACGTTAATGAACATTTGGGAAAGCGCATTGTTTGCAAGTTGGCTACATTTGGCAGACTGTCAAATACCGAGCATCAATGAACACTTTATCCAACTATACAGCCCCATGTCGGTTTATTTTGCTTTTCGTCACACTCTAGCACTCTGTTCGTTGTGAGCTTGATTTACTCATTTTACATTATCTTTTCTACTCAGGTGATCCCTCCTTACAAGCCTTTGAGGCTTTTTGGGACACCTTTTTCTTTCATATTAGCATGGGCGTTAATCGTTACGTAACTCTATTCATCATGGGGGGGGGGGGTGACGGCTATTGTGTCGTCCCCCCCCCCCATGATGAATAGAGTTACGTCACGATTAACGCCCATGCATATTAGTATTATTGTATTTATTTATATAATTATTGCATGATATTTATTCATTTCAATTTGATGTAAATTTTATGTTACGCATACAATGTTCATTCGTTTGTAATGTTTTTAATTGTAATTTTTATATTGAAAGAAATAAATGAAAGAAATAAATCAAAACTTTGTTGCTTTTCAGTGGGTTTAATGAAAAGTATAATTAAATGAATATATGAATAATCATTACATCACAGTCGATGCTTATCTCAGTGAATTTTAAACGAACATGCCAGTTTATGTCAAATGACCTTTATCTGCTCATGTGCAAATCCTAATTACGAACTCGCTTATTAGCATAGCAATGTTTTCGGGTTGAGTGAACACACCCAAGGGGAGTGTTTCATCAAGCGTTTTGGCAGTGATTTTTACCGACAACTGACATAAGCTACTGAAATCCTTGCATCTGATTGGCTGAGAGCAAATTTGTCAGTAAATATCACTGACAAAAAGAAGGACTCTTTGTATTGATTGTTTTATTCGCCGACTATACACGATAAGCCGAGTGAAGACGCGATCTCGAGAACCTGTTGGCCCCGAAAAAAAGAGTCCAGTGCAATTGCTCCACGCTGACGACTTTCCCTGAGATTTTTCAGGGAGAGCAATTAAAATTGGCCGCACCTCCCCAGCTAAAGCGCTAGTGAACTTTGGACCCCTGACGTCAGCGTGGAGCAATTGCACTGGACTCTTTTTTTTCGGGGCCAACAGGTTCTCGGGATCGTGCCATCACTCGGCTTATCGCGTATAGTCGGCGAATAAAAAAATCAATAAAAAGAGTCCAGAACTAGACTAGGTCCAGCCCAGTGGCGGATCCAGAAAGAGGCGCCAAGGGCGCGGGCCCTTCTTTAATTTTTCTGTTTTGTGATATATATATATATATTTTTTACTCTTCGGTTCACTATGAATATAGCGCGGGCTTTTCATAAATTTTCTTTGGTTTCATTACCAAGTATATAATTAATAGCAGCACACCACATTTTATTGTAACAAGCACCGCCCACCCCTTACTTTAAGATTTTAATCATGATAAAGCGCGAATTTAGCTAGATTGGTACCGAGGCTAAAAGTTTTAGGAAATTAGTTCGGATACAATTTATTTCACGATTCACGAGCGTGCGCGCATGTACAATATAATACAGGCCACACAATTATGCAGACCAAACTGTACTCCGCTTGAATAATCCAGGCAGCAGGCGGGTAGCCCCACCAAAGCGCAAAGTAAATAATTAAAAGCGAGAGCGAGAGCGAAAAAGCGCGGGAAGAAAAAATCCTTAAAAGGCGCTACGAGCCGTTATCTTTCTATAATAATATAATGTGTTCCATTTATATAACGCAGCTACTATATGAATATACTCTACTGCGCTTAATACAAAGTATCACATTATTACCCCGGCTTTAGCCGAGCTGCCATGATAGGCGCTAAAGCATTTCAAGGAATTTCTTCCTACCGGGTACCCATTTACTTCACCTGCGTGGAGAGTGGCAAATGTAGATGAATGTCTTGCCAAAGGACATTAGCGCCGTGGCGGGATTCGAACCGCGAACCATGATGTGAGCCACAGTCCGGTGACGTATCCACTAGACCACGACACCTCTATCAAAATTTTCTGAAAGGTCAAAGCGGGAGGGGGGGGGGGAATATCCCTCTGAACCGCCCTCAACCCGCCCTCCACCCACCCTGAACCCACCCATGTTCCATCCATACAGTGCAGAATTTTGTCCAAATAATTGAAAAGCAGTCCGGTTTGTCAATTCTTCAAAGAAGTGACAAAGACCTACAGCTGCTCTTAGATATCGACTCTGCGAGACAATGGGGCAGGCGCCTGGGAACGATTTTGTTACTGGGGGTGCTGTGAGCAAAAAAAAAAAGGTCCTCAGCATTTTAGTGTCTCTTCTTAAGTCCAAAAATCTCTGACAAGCAAAAAAAGAAGTCCTCAGCATTTTAGTGTCTCTTCTTAAGTCCCAAAATCTCTGACAAGCAACAAAAAAAAAAAAAAAAAAAAAGAGAGAAAAAAAAGGTCCTCTGCGTTTTAGGGTCTCTTTAAACTACTTGTTCAAGAATAACAAAATTGCACCCCCGGCTCCCAGGCCCCTGCAATGGGGGTGTAGCGTCTCTGGTGTGCCTCAATTTAATCGTTATTAAGGAGTTTCTATTCAAAAATTACATTCTGCTGTATATTACAATGTATTTGAATTACATTTAATGGCAAGAAATGGCATTTTTATGTATATAAACAAACACAAACTTTACAAGTAGTGACATTTTTAGGCTTCGTACCTATACGGTCTTGCCCGCGTCCTCACTTCTGATTGGCTGGACTCCGAACTTGCGCGTCCTTGCTTCTTGATTGGCTGGATTTTCGGCTTCTGTGAACCGGGCGCGTAGTATAAAAGCCTTCCCTTCGAACTAGTTTTTCACCAGACCAGACCACACCACAACAATGCAGACACAAGCCACTACGCGCAGTTCAGACTCGGACTCTCGCACTGTCGTCGCCTATTAAAAAACGGACCTAGTTCTTGATTTTTATCAACAGTACAGAGGACCGTTCCCGTCGAGTGGAGCTTATCTACGTTAGCTCGAATATTTTGAAACTGCGAATATTTTGTGACTGCGCTTGAACTCGAATATGTTGTGTGAAATTTCGATATTGAAACTGAAAGTGATCAAACTTGTTTCTGGACCTCCGCTTACCGTACTTCATGACTTCATTGAAACTTATGTGATTTCAACTTGCAAGAACATTTTGGAACAGCTTATCATGGACATTGTTCACGAATATTGTGTGACTGCGCCTGAGCTTTTGAGCCGTTGACCAGGAACATTTTATAACTTCATTTTTGCGACAAACTGATTCCTGGAAGTTCTGGAACTAGAGATTATCAAGTCTGCGAGGTTTACGTCGTCTTCCTGCTTGATCAACGTCAACGAATCTTCTGTTGCGTTTTGAACTCTTTGGCTTGATGGACTAACTTCAAGTTTGTCTCGCCTCTCGGTCTAGCTTAACGAACTCCGACATTTGGACTTCCAGCTTCGTACTTGGACGCGATATTGCTTAATTAGTGTCATCTCGAAACATTTATTCATCGAGTTGTCTTGGACTTTTAATTGGAGTAATATCTATTTATCATTTAACCATCGTACCTTTGGATATCATATAGGCCTAGTCTATTAATGCCTTTTGGAATTGATCCAATGTCGATTCGCAAGTGATAAATATCTTTGGAATATTTCTCAGCGAGAACAACTTAGATGTCGACTCGTGAGTAAATAAATAAACTTAAAGTTAATACTATCATTTTGTTACTAAAAAGTCAATTTCTGAATTGTCGTTTAGTTTTACTTGAGTCAGTCTAGTCCTGTCTAGGGTAGGTTATTCGATTTAATTTAGATAGCTAAAGAGTAAATTTCCATTGCATAACAGTAAAACTAAAAGGAGCTGGTGGAGGAAAAGTTCATTCACATTTTCCCCCCACCTAGCCAAAGGGGTACCAATATGGCTGCCATTTTGCATTGGTGGCTTTAGTTGTACAATAGCTATTCATTATGCAACATCTTATCCATTGTGTACAGGTAAATTGACATGTCCCGCAATGACATCAGTTTTTTTTTTCAAAATGGCAGCCCCCATGGGATAATATCTAGCAAAAAATCTGCAAACTTTAGAGAGACTGTTCTCCTTACTGAGTAATCAAATCAGAGTATTTTCAATATATTTTGAACAGGCCGACAATTTTCAACATGATTATCAACTATGTATGTTGAGTTTCATTCTCCTTTGGTATCGAACGCGCTTGAAAATGTAGCAGTACCAAGATGACTTCTTCTCATTTGTCAAGTGATGAAAGGATGTCATAAGTTACTTGCAAAATAACAGTTTCAACGCTATGAAATGAGCGGTAACCAGATTGTGACTTTAGAATATGCACTTACGTCGAACTCGAGGACGTGGGGTGTGCAGAGATAATAAAAGGGTCACTAACGATAACAAATTCCATCCTGTTAAAAATAAAGTTCAGAATTGGTGATGCTGTGAGGTTTTAAAGGAATCCCGACGAGAGGAAATCAAAATTATCAAATCAAAAATTATGCACAGATGTGTCGTAGTCCAGTGGTTTAACCACTTGACTGTAAATGCGAGGATCATGAGTTCGATTGGGGGGACACGTCGCCCCACGAAATTTTAAAAGACTGAAAAAAAGACTGAAAAAAGGAAATAACAAGCAAGGCCTGCAACATCCTTCCTGTTGAGGCTTTTAGGTGGTCTAAAATGCAAACTGAAAATTTTATTGCTTAGTCGCATTGTAGTATTGAAAACTATACAATACTGCAAAGATCTCTAAACCATGCGTAAGAGGTATTATTTAGGCAGATATCTCCTGTGTTTTTAAATTGACATTGTAAAGTCACTATCGGACCTATTGCAATTCAGGGGGCCGGGGGACGCCTCTCCCTGAAATTTGTCGAGATTTTGCCCCCCCCCCCCTGAAAATAAGAAATACCAGATTTTTCTCGTGTGTAAATGGTGATTTAAAGTTGAGTTCAGGGTGGTATTCTGAGATTGATTTTATCTTGATTTTAGTGAAAAGATTTTAATTTTCATAACAACTTTTAAATTGCAACATTTCATTTATTAATTGGTGTTTGCGCTGATGAATTCCGCGTGCACCCCACTTTTGCGCAGTCATTAACCAATGATGCGCCATACGCGTATATTTTGTTATGACAACTTATTTCACTCAAATCAAGATAAAATAAATCTCAAAATACCACCCTTGGTCATGCGCTAACATCATGAAGGATATCAATTGGGAAAGGTTGACTATATAGCACATAAGATTTGGTGTATGCTGTAAGATGTTGGAATCACCCAAATGAGAATAAATTGACTCAATCCTGCTGAGAGTCACATGCACTGCACACAGTTAATAATTTACATGGTACTACATACACATGTTCGGCCCGAACATTTCAGCTATTTCTCATCATATTTCGAATATTAGGGCATTTGAAGAGCAATCCTTTTCAAGATGTTCTGTCAAACTGACACAAAAGGATTGAGAAAGCTCACAAATAATTTTTTACCTTTCCCACAACTCGACCTACGCTTTAACGCTTGGATTTGCCCTGTGTACGAAACGTACTTTGGTTGTTATCCTTCCTTGCCTTTTTCCCGGCCTTGAGGGAAGCAAACTTTTGAGTTAAGTAAACATTTGAGTTCACTTCACTCTATACACCTTGTGCAGATAAAATGGTGCAATGAACAAAATAATGATCAGAACGTTCTAGATTATCACGGGACAGGAGAATTAGAAGGTTGTTAAACCAGTGAAGTGTACTCCCTGGTATAACAATACAATGGCAAGAATTAAGTGAAGATTAAAATATTAAAATATGTAAATATGTAAATATTTACAGTTATTGTTTTTTTAAATAAAAAAACGCGCTTTATCATCATCTTTATCCTGGGGGGGGGGGGGGGGGGGGGGGACTGAGCCTTTTATAGTCATGTAGTCATGTAATTCGATATCATACACTCTTCATTGCTCACTTGACAATGAATGGACAATTCCCGCGCGCGGACATTTTGAATAGTTTGCCCCAATATTTTGATTAATTTGCCAATTATGGATATGAAGATGAAGCACCCACACTGAGTTACTACCTGCAATGTAAAGGCTTACCTACATAATATAATGAGAAATTCACCATGTTTTCGGCTGTTTTTGCGTCAAAACGTACGCACTAATAAAAATGAATTTTGTAACAAGCGCGTAATACACGTATGCTATACATATCGCACTAAGATTAAACTTCAATAAGTATTATTGTTGAATAAATTATTCATATTTTTACAAATACTTCAGATTTTGAAAATCTGGGTAATCTATCGTGATGACTCGTCATAGCTTAAAGCTAGCATGGCTAGAGCAATTCAAACGTCAACATGCGTCGTAATACTTCTCATGGTATTGAACATGTATCGAATTACAAGACATGCTCTTTGCTCATTATAGAGGAAATTTCGTTATAAGAAAATATTGGTCATATAATTCGAAATTCAACCTGCTTTTGATGCCATTTTCTGTCAAAATGTACGCATAAGATAAATCAATGTGGTAACCAGCGGGTAATACATGTATCCTAGTATCCATATCGTACTAAGATTAAACTTCAATAAGTTATAGGAGGAAAATAATTCATGTAAAGTATTATAGATGAATGAATTATCCACATTTTAGCAAAACATTCTAAAGTTTGATCTTTTTGATAATCCGTGTAATACTTATGAGATATGACATGGCATGAATGAAGGACTTGATTTAACCATTATCAAGCATCTTGAATTGTTGAACCGTTTCTAAACGGAACTTCGTGAACGGAGTTTTTTGTTAATAACAGAGAATTGCCGTAATGGGATAACCTCGCTAGTCATAAAGACCGCTATTCATAAGGGCAACTTATTCATAAGGATCGCTATTCATAAGGGCAACTTATTCATAAGGATCGCTATTCATAAGGGCAACTTATTCATAAGGATCGCTATCCATAACGCGTGACTAAATGAATAGGGGTTTTGCATGAATAGCGGTCCTTCTAAATAGCGAGCAAACCATAGACAAAATTACCTCGGTATTTATAAGGACCACTATTCATCAAAATAGATGTATTATATTTATATGTACGAGCAATCAAGAGAGGGAAAAATACTCATATCCAGAATTTATTAAAAGCATAAACAACAGGTCGATTCAAATGATAATTAAGAAAAAAGTGTAATTAAGCATTATGACATCACTAATTGAACGCATGCAGATGATAAGTAAAACAAATATTGTGCTGAAAATTGCATACATTGTTTGGGAATATTGAGTCCATCGTTTGATCTGAATTCTGAAAATCATTGATTGGTTTTGACTAGAAGGTATCAAAGCTGGGTATATATATTTCTAATACATACTGTTCTAAATCCAAAAAAAAGGAAAAAAAACGTTTTTTTGTTGAAGAAAATAAAATAATATAGAAATAAAAAATTAAAACTAAGAAAATAAAATGAAACGATATAGAAACTAATGAATAAAGTAAAATGAAATGAAAAAATAAAATGGAATAGAATAAAAGAATGAATTAAAAAGGATAAAAAATAGCACATGGATATAAATCCTTACCTACATACAATGAGCAGCTGTAATAACCCACCATGGGTCAATTAAAGACGCACCAGACATGTGTTCTCCATTCTCAAGCATCGTAACCTGCCAGGGCCATGCATACTCCTCAGCGGGCTCACCCCCCTATGATCTGTGTACTGATCCATCCATATATTCTACCACAATCACTGGATCTTGCTGTGTGAATGAAAGAGAAGAGAACGTTTCAGAAATATCAAATTAAACCGTTTATTGATAAATAAACTGGTTTAATACACTTAAATTGGTTTAATACACTCCTGGAATGCTAGGATTATCATAAAACAAGATTAGAACATCAGTAAATATATTTTACATACAGGATGCCCCACCCCACCCCCCCCCCCCCAAAAAAAAAGATACCAAGATTGACAAATTTGGTTAAGGTCTTTTTTTCCGGAGCATTTTGTAACGCAAGGTAGTTTCATATTTGAGTTCAAGTATCAATGAAACCGGTGTTTTTAACACATGTAGGCTCTTCATATTAATGTGTGTGGAATGTTACGTTTGTGTTCAGTTTGATATTTGTTAAAGCTTGCCCGAAGCTCAGACATAATACCATTTTCTGAAACTACACAATGATACGTTAATTTCTGCCAGGAGCACTGCCAGTGGATGTCTTCAACACTGTTTCACGAAAGTGCGTCTAGAATAAAAACCAAATTTGGCATCTTTTGCCTTCTAAAAATATCCTCTATATAATGTTACCGGTGAAATTTGCCACGCATTATTTCAAGCAGAGGGAGCCCCCAAAGTGGGCTAGCAAATTTCAAATAATGGGGGGCAAATCCATATACATTTACATTATATATATAGAGAGAGTCATAATCTGCGAGCACAGACCCTCATATGACACTTTATCAGAAATCATTGTCTTGAGGGAATCCTAACCCAGCGACTTGTCAGGGGAAGCTATACGGGGCCTATGGTAGTCTTACAGTGCAGACAATTTTTTACGACTGACCAGGGTTTGTGCTTGAAAAATATAGTCGTCCCACCAATCAGTCGCGTATCTAGGTATTATGGCGTCCGGAACGAACAATGAAGTTGCGCCCCCCCCCCCCCCCCCCCCTCCGACTGCCCAAACTTATCTAGTTATTTTACAACCGAGGGAGCAAAGCGACCGAGCGGCAAATTTTTCCATATTTAATTCTACAAAAATACCATTTCTCGTGCATGTTAGCCAAGAAAATTTTGCAATTGACCACTGCAATTCAGCGGTAGAGAAGTTCGAATTTTGTACATAGATAAACGGTTTACCGTTCACTCACTTCTAAAATCGGGAGCATAATTTACGAAAACCTTGAAAATTAGTCAAGAAATTCAGCAGGGCGACCAAACGTTAAGAGTTTTTCAAATGTTGAACCTTTGCAAATGCTGTTTCATATACTTATCCTATATCAGGGCGAAACATTTAGCAAGAGTCAGATGAAACTTACACGAAAGCGAGCAAAGCAACGAAAATTACATCTTTATTTTTCAAGTTTTTAACCCTTTAAGCTATAGAAGAACTATATACTGGGGGGCGCAAAACTACAAGATCCTGACAGAAAATTATTATGCGAGGGAGCAAAGCGACCGAGCTACAAATTTTCGCATTTCCAACCCTCAAAAGCTGTGTTTCTAAATGCATTTGCCTTGCGGATTGGGGCGCATAATGAGGATTATGATTTTTCTTCATTTCCCCCTTTTATTTCCTTTCTCTCTTTTGCGATTTTGCGCCCGCTCCAAGTGCCGCCCGGGGCACTTGCCCCCACCCCCGCCTCCTAGATACGCCACTGCCATCAATGAATTACCAGACCAACTCCTCGTCACGCAGGGTCTAGGATGACCATCTATACCAGGTTGACCATCCATTGACCAATAGAGGGTTCCCAGAAGCAGCCGTGCCTGAGCACTAGACCATGACAACAATGGCTTTTCATAGTCTGATGCACAGGCTTTTATTGTTATGTCAAGCGTGGCTGCCGTGAGAACCTTCTTCCTTAAAAATTTATCTTGAAATCTTAAAATTATAGACATACGTACTAAATATTTATTTATTTATTTCACATCTTTAGACAGAGTAACCTGTTCATGTACATATTAAAAATGACATTGATAAAAAAACAAAAACAAAACATTAATAGGCTGGTTTACAACAGGGCTCTGTAAATTAAAATTTAAAAGATGGCAATATACGACATACAGAACTGTCAGGGGTAACGCAGGCTTATAGACACACACGCATACACAACCACCAACATTCTCACCCCCCCCCCCCCCCCCCTCACATACACAGGTACACCTTCACACACATCATCTCACACATGTACCCCCGTCACATCACTACCTGCTTACCACCGGTTTATAAAATACAGATTACACATTAAAAATCAAGCTTAAAATTAAGATGACATCACTGCACCCCCTTGTAAAAACAATTACTTGCCAGGGTTAATAAGCGTTTTTAAGATAGCTAAGGACTGGACAGATTGGCATTCATCAGACAAGAAATTCCATTGAGTTATACCAACAGACACGAATGTCTTTGGGTAATATTGTGTTTTTACATTGAGGGGACTGGACAGATTGGCATTCATCAGACAAGAAATTCCATTGAGTTATACCAACAGACACGAATGTCTTTGGGTAATATTGTGTTTTTACATTGAGGGGCACGCAATAATAGTCTGTTGGTACTACTTCGTGTTACACGTGTTGAGAATTTACTACATAATTGGGATGGACAGGTGCTATCCCACTTACACACTTATACACCACACATGATATTGACTTTTTAGTGAATATTGAATCATTGATTGTGAAAAATACATATGCCTATGGGAAAATCATCCGGCGATCGATAGTCCACTGTCTGGACTGTTTTCAGTCAGCGCTCCGTAATATGTATTATAAAACGGGTTCAAGAATGTAGCCATCCTGATTGGTAAAATAACACCATGTGACCGTGCAAAAAAAAAATGATAACACACGGCAAAAAGGCTCTAAATCACGGCTGAGCTGCGCGTACCTCTGGTGCGTGCAAACTTAAAACGCAATGAAATCGCTTCTGTGATGTCATCCAGGAAAGCAAATGGCAGCCTCCATGACTGTGCGACTCTTGGCGTTTCTATGGGGTTCATTACCATTTTTATAGACTTCATAATCATATTGCCGAACCGTTTTTATAAAACTATTAATACAATGTTGTGCATTAGTGCGATCTGGCAACACGCAGGTTTTTATCGTGGTGTCAAACACACTCGGCTTGCGCCTCGTGCGTATAGAAACTATAAAAACCTTTGTGTTGCCAGATCACACGAACGCACTCCCAACCATGTATTAATGGTATACTATACGTACACTAGACGTTGATGGCGTGTGAGACTCGCACAAAGTTTTGATGGGTAAAATAAATAAAGTGGATAGGGTTATCGCGCTGTAGCGCGTGTATACTACATGATTGTAATAGCTGGCTTGCGTGCGATAGGTTTTGTATGGGTCTCACATGAAAAAAGAAAGGAAAGAAACGGCCAGAACCTGGACTAGGCGATCGATTGCAGCTAGCACACGCATACTGCACGCTTATAAATACGCACAAGAAGACGACCGTTTTCTCATACAGCGCTTCGAGTAAAGAGTATTCCACGTGATATTTCAGGATGGTAATGGATGTTATATAATAATGGAGGGGAGACGGGATTATTATCCATATCCTATACGTATGCATAAATTCAGTCGAAATATTTTCGACGGAAATTTTGGAGGGGGGGGGGGGGGGGGGGGAGGGGGGACCTCCTTTACACCCCCAAGAGGACCGGCGTGACCCCCAACATTACTAAGTGACGTGATCTCCTACCCCCCCCCCCCCCACCGAATGATGTGTCTACAGATCGGTTTAGTCTGTCATGAGGAAATGGATAATATATTTGAAACGATATACAATAACATGTTTCTAACAGTATGAGGGCCTTTTTCCCCATTCATGTCAATTTAGTTGACAATAGGAATGACTTATGCGACAGCCACCCAAATGTGCGGTTACGTAAACCCTAAACCCTAACCCTATATATTTGTTTTCATTTTGGGAGGCTGTCGCAAAAGGAAGTCTACCGTAGTAATGATAATATGAGTAAAAAGTAGATGGATTAAATTGAAATAAAGAGTCCTAAAATATGAAGTAGCTGAAATCCCGTTCCCTTTTTTGTTACGTAATAGTTACATGTCCCTCCCCTTCACCCTGTCTCATCGAACATCGAGCCAACAAAAAAAAAAAATTGTAGCACACAAAGAAGTAAGTTCAACTATAAAGAAACAGTCTCCCCCCCCCCCCCCAAAAAAAAAAGAAAAAATAAATAAAAAATAAAAATAATAAAATTAATAAATAAATAACAAGAAATAAAAAATAAATAAACAATAAATAAATAAATAAAATTAAAAAATGAACTTATAAAATATGGAAGGAATTGGAGCACTTCAAAAGTGCCTCCCAACCAGTCGGGATCATTCCCCGCCGTGGGTACCCATAGGAGGGGACCAAAAGAGTCAGGGGAGGCGCCTATTCAAACCAAAGAAAAGACCCGATATCCTTAGGTAGACAAAGATGACATGATAGTTGATAATTTCTTTTTTAATATGATAGGCTGCTCACCCAAAATGCGATCGTGGATGACTGAGCACTGGCCAATTTCTAAAAGCATGTCAAATTCGTCTTTGCCCAAGTTTGGCAGAATGGTTTTCAAAGTTACCGTTTCATTATCTGTGAATGGAAACATTCATCCGGCCTTGGGTTGACCGTCCATATTCATTCAGGCTTGTCTCGAATGGGTGGGGTGCGGGAGCGGGATGGGAGCGGGATGGGAGCGGGAACGGGCACACCCTTTCGAGACAAGCCCCCCGGTTATCTCGAATGGACGCGTTCCCAGCGAGAAGTTCAATGAACGCGCCACTTCGAGACAACCGGGGGGGGGGGGCTTTCCTCGAATGAGTGTGTTGAGTAGACTTTTGTAACAGACGTTTTAGAATTTTTTTTTGAAAAATGTACTCTTGCTGGTTTTTTTCGTTTTTCTTTTGTCTAAGATGTAGAAAATATAAAAAAAACGGTATCTAAAAATGCTTTTGACAAGGAAATCATTATTTGTGCAAAATAAATCGGAGAATTGAATAATTATGCATTAAAACACACGGGGAAGAAAGGGCAAGTGGCGTAGCTAGGATTGTTAATTTATTTTTATTTTTTTGGCGTGACCTGTTAAATATTGTGAAATTGTGTTACAGACATGTGCTGACATAAGCCAAGGTGTGTTTATCATCTTTCCAAAGTTAGAAACACCTTTTAATGCCACTATCATTCTATCAATACCCACTATCAAAAGTCAAAACTCATATCAAAAGGTCGTTTGTACCCGCCCCCCCCCAACTCCCCATACCAGGGGTAGGCCTATGCTCGTAACTCCTTTTCAAAAGTGACCCCCTATTCCGGAGAAGTTGGAATTTGTTTTACCCCCTATCCCGGGAAATTTTCTGAGATATTGGACCCCCTATCCAGGCAATTTAGGAAATTACCCCCCCCCCCCCCCCACCTATCCCCGGGGAGGAAACCACCAGAGTCTGCGAAAATTGCCCCCTATTTACATTTTCCCGGGAATATTTTTTCATCTTCCTCATTCATCTTCCTATTTTCTTATTCACCCACCAATAAGGGTGGGGCATGGCCATCTTGTGCCTCCCCCCCCCCCCCGTAAAAAAATACGCCGCAGTGAATTAACATTCTATTCTGGACTGTCTGCCCGACCAGACCTTTGACTTTTAAATGAACATTCCATTATGAATTCATGCAACCTCATACATTCATTTGACAACCCCGGTTATCAGTGACGGCCGGGGGGCATGGGGGGGGGGGGGGCATTTGCCCCCCAGTTGCCCCAATAATTTTCGGAGTGAAAAAAATAAAAGGGTGGAAAATTTTGTTTGTCCGCCCTTGCCCCCAACAATTTCTTTTGCCCCCCCCCCCCCCCCCACCCCACTTTAAAAATCCTGGTGCCGCCACTGCCGGTTATATTTTCTACATCTTAGACAAAAGAAAAACGAAAAAACCAGCAAGAGTACATTTTTCAAAAAAAATGCTAAAACGTCTATTACAAAGTCTACTCAACACACTCATTCGAGGAAAGCCCCCCCCCCCCCCCCCCCCGGTTGTCTCGAAGTGGCGCGTTCATTGAACTTCTCGCTGGGAACGCGTCCATTCGAGATAACCGGGGGGGCTTGTCTCGAAACTGTGTGCCCGTTCCCGCTCCCATCCGCTCCCATCCCGCTCCCGCACCCCACCCATTCGAGACAAGCCTTTCATTCAAAACTTGGGCAGAGGTAAATTTTACATAAATAAAGAAAAATGCTACTTTTCAGCTGTTCATGCATGGTCGGATTTTTTTAATCAAGGTGTCAAATTAAAGGAAACATGATAGACTACAATACGAGTATATCTGTATGCACTGATTATACAATGATATTTAGGGTTGACTCACATATTTAAGACCTACACTGAGGAGATAGGCCTAGTAAGAACATCGTAAAGCCTCACAGCGACCTTTGGTGATGAGGGTACAGTAGTTCAAACGTAGTTAATGGTTCAAATATCAATATATGGACAGGAGAAAATCGATGAAACAAACACCGACTATAAATGCAGTCTATACGGAAGACAGCAGTTCAGTATACGCCCGGTATATACATGTGTTTGTTAAAGGGGAATGAAAGCTAACAAACATTAACCTACAATCATGTAGATAATTGTCAGCCTATTACAAATAACTTGAAATTACTCCTTTTGATTTTTCAAGAAGGATAACAGTGTCTCAAAAAGTTGCATGTACATTCAAATGAAGACACTTTACCCTGTTATATTACCTATTTATGTCAAGACATTTGTTTCAGCTATTTATTTTGTTAAGCAGGATTTGGCATGCACAAGTTGTTCTTTGGTCAGACAAAGGTTTGTCAATTCTTCAAAGAAGTGACAAAGACCTACAACTGCTCTTATATATCACCTGTGAGAGACAATGTGGGTACCAAGATGGCTGCCATTTTGCATTGGTGGTTTTAGTTGTACAATAGCTATTCAATCTGTCAATATGCAACATCATATCCATTGTGTACAAGTAAATGGACATGTACTGATATGACATCAGTTTTTCAAAATGGCAGCCCACATGGGATAATATCTAGCAAGGAATCTGCAAACTTTAGAGAGATTGTTCTCTTTATTGAGTCATCAAATAGGAGTAGTTTCAAGATATTTTGAACAGGCTACCAATTTTCCACATGATTATCAGCTATTTGTTGAGTTTCATTCTCCTTTGCTCTCTTGCGAAAAGCTTATAACAAATGACACCCATTTGTTATAAATTGTCTTTATTAAAAAGTTTTGGATGTTCGGAAGCTGAAAGTCATGAAAAGGGGGGTTATGAAAATTAATATATAATTTTTTCTCCATGTGTTTGTAGGTGTCCGCTTTCCCCAAAATGTGCCTTTTATATAATGACCCCCCCCCCTCCCCCTTTGAAAAATGATCAGCCACACCTGCTGTCATTTGGTTTTTGAAGACAGTGCCTACTTTCTTGTTTTGTGTGTGAACCTCCATTTTCTCCTTTTTATTATTAATGCCTTAATGGCCTTGGCATTGAGGCTTCAAGCCTTGTCCCTGACCTTGGCGTCGTTAGTCAATGCATTGGCCTTGACTATACACTGGCGTCTCCTAAAGGGGATAATAAACTATATATCGCAGAGTATTGCATGCTTTTTTTAAGTAAAACCGATATTACAAAGTAAATTACACTATTTAGATGTGGTCAGGAGAATTATAAAACCAAGTTCTGAAAACAAGCTACTTTCGAGTGAAGCTCTTCGAATTTCGAACCATATTAAAAATTGACTCTAGATATAACTCCACCTTTGGAATCAACAGTTAAAAGTTGATTCGTTAAACTAATAATGCATGAGAAGAAAGAAGCATACTATTATGATGGACAAAAACACTAGTCAAATATAATTATTTAGATTTAAACGGTTAAACTATAATTATCATAATTAAATAAACGAATGATTTTCGTTGCTGAAAATAAGACATGCTATAACAAGTTTCTATTATTTCGGTAGTAAATGTTGAAATTCAATCGCTGTGAATGAGATTTTTGAGCAAAGATAAATTGCATATTTTTGTTTTAATTACTGATGTATTGTTTTATTCTTTCTTTTCATCTATCCATTATTGTGACGCGGGATATTATGTGTTTTTTGTTTAATTTTTTTTGTGCACGGGCCGGCAGAAGATCAGACCTCGGGCTGAGGTAGGCCTCCGTGCTTGGATAAAATCAAACAAGTTTGTTTTCTGTTAAAGATCACATTGCAAGAAAATCACAAATATGGCAATTAATGTATCACTAGAAACTGGGAAGCTTACAGATGGCAATCGTATAAGTTTTATGTCAGCTGTGTATCTGATGATAATAAAAACAACATAAATAAAAGCTCTTCTAAGCATCTGGAATATCCGAGGATTCGCCAGAAATATAGCGATGTTTTGATGTCGTCACACTAGGGATCGATCCTGCTTAAGCAGACGACGTCCTATAATGAATGAACGTAATTGCAATGCAATTATCAAATTATAAAGAGTTTGGTATATTTAACATGACCTTATTTCACACCATTCTAAAAGGGAAAGTGAAACTCTTTCTGATAACTAAAACCGTTTGATTGTAAATACACAGGAGAAGGGTCAATGATCAATGAAATAAACCCCATTTTCAAATTGAAAAGCCCTCCGAATAATATCACAGATTGTATTCGTTCCCTCTTGAAACGCCGAACATGCCCCGGTGCAAGCAGCTGAAAATACAATGGCGTCTTATTTTGTTTACAAATGACTGATTCCTTTATTTTTTAACGCTGCATTTTTTCATCAAAATAATACCATACACGAAGTTAAGAGTGAGGCAACAGACTAACATTAAGACTGACGCTAGTCAAGTAAGAGAAATAAGTGAAGAGGAGATGACAAAACAGGCACTGAAAAATGTGTAAGATGTTATGGGACATCGTCTGCTTAGACAGGACTGGTCCTTCGTGTGTCGTCACACATCTCAGCAGCGTTCAAGGAGCTCTTCAGCTGCTATATCGGGGGCTGTATTTTACCGTTTTATAATTGATAATAATCATTAATTCAAATGTTTCCAAACGTTGAATTTGGATAACCTTTTATAATTTATGCCATCTATGCAATCATAAGTATTCAGCCAATATTTATTTTGATGGAATTTTCTTGCAATGCGATCTTTAATGGAAGGAACTTATCTATCCAAAATGGAGGTTTGAGAAATAAACTTTCAACTATTCCATTGGGATATCGATTGCAGCTGTATGTGAACTCATGGTTCTTTGCTTTCTCCTTTCCCCATCTCGACCAGTGATGGAAATATCATCGAACCAAATCGAGAGAGGAAGTCCAGAGCGTCACTCTTCTTACGGATGGAAGCGATGGAGTATTTTAGCAGGACTTTTCTTAGTGGCTTTCTTCGATACAGGATTAACTAGAGCACTCTCTCTCTTCATCGACGACTTCAAGTATCAGTTTAATGTCACTACGTCATATCTAGGAACCGTCTTCGGTATTTTCTCGGGGATGCCATGTTTTCTAGGTAAAGTTCTGTACCTCTGATGTCACTTCATATTCAAAGCTGTAACCCATTGTCGTTAGCGGAGTCGAAATTACCCCCTAGTTTGCATACTTTCAAGTACATTTTCCGCAAAACATGCCCCCTCCCCCACTGTTGGCTTTCGGGAAGGAGGGGGGGGGGGGGGGGGGGGGGTGGGTGTAGAGCCTACAAAGGTAAGAATAATCAACATCTAAACACATTGCACCCGCAAAAGTCAAATTAACCACAAATGTCATAATAGACTGTATGGGATGATCACTGAAATATTCACTTTTTCGTGGTCTGCGATTTCGCCCCACTTTCTCTTCTCAAATGTTACTAAAAATATCTACTACAAAAATGATCAATTTACTGCAATAAATCATATATACCTACCTATTATGATAGTCACTTGACTACGCTAACCCGTTCGAGAACTTAACACAAATGAATCACAATATTGTGCGCACCACCCGTAATCCTATTGTTCTCCCCTTCGCCACTCATCCGCAGCAATACGCAACAATACGCAACGGCCATCTTCCTCTTTCTTGCTCGCCCCCGTCGGGTGCGGTCGTGCGTTACGGCGCTCCTGATTTCAGGTCATTTTGTATCTTTTCAGAGCGCTGTTACGCTCTTTTAAACACTTTTCTGTACTTATTTTCGTTCTAGATTATAGTACTCTTGTGTTTTATGTCACTTTTTTTTGCCTTTTACAAGGGAAAGTTTAGGTTCCTTTTCAGGCAGTTAATTTACAGTTTACGACCAGCCCCACGTAGTTATTTCTGTGTGTCTTGCTGGTGTTTCCGTTTGATCCGATCCAGTTTAGGTTCGGTGTTTATTTGAACGGTGTTTGTCTGTAGTAATTTGTGCGTATCCCCAAATTTTTAGGATTTATTTTTACCTGCTCTCTTAAAGTATTTCATATTTTTGTATACTTTATTGTCTTGTTTTATTGCAGCATTATGAGTTCGGAAGAAGAAGCTGTTAGGTCGCGGAGACCTGCTTCTTCCGAAGAGTCGTCTCAGACCAGAGGGGGGAACGTCTGTTTCCCGCACGGTAGCGACGACTGGCATAAATCCGCTAGGGGGAGACGCGTGCCACTACTGCAGGGCAGCTCACGGGCACCGCCCATTTTGGTCTGGGTTCACATACCCTAGCCCTCGGCCGATGCCAAATGGGGGAGCGAGTACTACCCGGGCTGTTGCTTTTGCCAGCTGATGGGAGGCTCGAGCCAACAATTATGGGCGCTCTACGGAGTGGTCACCTGAGTGCGCGACTATTAGTGCTCTCCTATTGTCGCCCACGGGCGGAACAATAGTGAGTTCACATACTATTAGTAGTAGGTGGGCGAATACTGGCAGCTCGTCCCAGTCTGCCCTCGCACTGGGCGCCTCCAGCGCCCGGCCGCGTCTTTTGTAACCAAGCCTAGGCAGATTTCATATTTTTTCATGAATATTCATGACGCAGGGTCGGGAAACGGTTCCAATTGGTCTTCATGAAAGCACGGTCGGTGGGTTGGGGGGAAAAAGTCCCTGGCCTGCACGTACGTACACATATTACGTGCAGCGCTATATTTCGATCGTGTGTGTTCAACGTGTAGGCGCCTAGCCTACGTTCATGTATGTATTGTTTAATTCTCAACATATTCACCCCACCTATGCAATGTGACACGTAAAAAATTGGACTGAGCAGTCAATTTCAAAATCAAGTTTTGCATTAATTTATTGCATGTGCGTAGATCTAATTTAGTAGTTAGCTCTTTTGAGGACACCCTCCTTTTCCGACCAAAATTGACACTGCCACTGGCATTACTCTGAAAATAGGTCTAGACCTAGGCTATGCGTATATTGACAATTGCCCATCGTAATGTTCTCCACAAATGAACTTTACAACAATATGCAGAATCAAGACACAGACTCTAGGCTAGGTCTAACAACGTTAGAGTCTTACTGTTCACGTTAGAAATTAAATTTCCTTGCATGCACACTGTAATTAGCACTTGCACCCTGCTCCTGTAACGCACATTGCCCTGAGTTAGAAGAACTGCAAGAGTCTTCAGGACTGAAAGAAGCAGACTACTACTAACGTTCCAATAGTAGTACTAACGTTAGTACCAAGAAAACAAACTATTTTGGGGACCTTTTAGCTGATGAAAACAAAGTGCGTAACTAGTTATTGTAGGTAGATCTAAAATCATCTAGATGTAGATCTACCCCCATTATCAATCATTTACTAGTACTGATTAGATCTAGGTCTAACTCATCATGCTCATTGACCTTAAAATAACATTCACTTTAATCTAAACTTAACTGAAATTGAAAATTGTAACAAAATTAGCCTAGTTAGAGTAGATCTAGAGTAGTTAGAGTCTTGGCTAGACATAACTGCAAATTTGATGATATCACACCATCACATTCCGATTCCATTTTGAAGTTGGGTCTACCACACGTCTATTATTAGGCCAGCATTTTGAGGGATACGTGGAGGCAATTCTAACTCTTATATTAAGATCTAACTTAGATCGATAATAGATTCAGTGCAAAAACGTAGGCTAGGCGCCTACGTCACGTTGAACACATACGATCATAATATGCGTACGTGCGTGCAGGCCAGGGACTTTTTTCCCCCACCGGCGACCGTGCTTTCATGAAGACCAATCGTAACCGTTTCCCGACCCTGCGTCATGAATATTCATGAAAAAATGCGAAATCTGCCTAGGCAAGCCTAGGCACATCAAATCTGGTCCCGCTTGAATTGATTGGGACAATGGTCCACGAACAAAAGACGCGAGCGGCCCATGGGAGTGTCCGCCTGTTTCGGCTTTTGTTCGTGGACCATTGTCCCAATCAATTCAAGCGGGACCAGATTTGATGTGGCTTCTTCTCAAGCTTCGGTTTCTGAATCGACATTGTTGGAGCAGGCAGGGCCTCAATCGCTCTCCCTTTGTGGGGCAGAGGCGATTGCATTGTCCAAATATCTCCCTGAATTTCAGTCAGCCCGCGCGCAGGGTTCGACTTCGCGTTGGTTCAGGCACAAGGTTTTCTCTCCGACCTCAGGTCCAGGGCGGAGGAGTTGAACGTCACTGATGGTGATAAGCTGGTTATTGATGACCTGCTGCACACTTTGTTTGCAGTGGTCACAACTTTCCAGTAAGGCGGCTTCGGTTACGTTCGTCGCAGGGTTTTGGCCTCTCTCCCCTAGTGGTTAAGGAGACTGACATTGCGTCACTTCTCCGGGATGTCCCGTATCGGGGTCCTTTTCGCTTTCGCGCTCTTCCCTTCGGGCTGCGTCCAGCCCCTCGGGTGTTTACGCAGGTTGTAGCCGTCTTGGCAGCCTCGCTGAGGCGCCGCGGCCTTCGGCTATTTTGCTATTTGGATGACTGGCTCCTCTTAGCGGAGTCGCACGATCGTTTGTTAGACGAGGCACGTTTGCTCGTCAAAGTTACTCAAGACTTGGGTTTCCTAATAAATTGGGAAAAGTCAGTTGGTTCCTACTTGTAGCCCGTGTTTTCTGGGGCTGTTAGACATTCGGAATCAATTAGCTCGGCCCAGTCGAGACAGGATTCTGACTATTGTCTCTGCAGCTAGCAAGGTCACTCTGGCCAGAAATGTCAGGGCCAGACAGTGGCTTCAGTTCTTGGGTTATCTAGCCAGTCTAGTCGATGTTCTAGAGGATTGCCGGCTCCTTATGAGGCCTTTTCAGAGGCATCTCCTCAGGTTTTACAAACCGTGCAATGATTCTCTCTTGGTCTGGATTCCAGTACCAGTAGAAATCAATTCCCTTCTCTCCAGTTGGACGAACGTGGAGTTTCTCGCGCGAGGCAAGTCCTTCCGTACCCCCTTCCGTCGATCTCGGTTTCGACGGACGCCTCTCGGCTGGGGTGGGGCGGACATTGCAACGACAGCACGGTTTCGGGGGATTCGTCTCATCTCGGGACTCTACCACAGTCATATCAATGTCCTGGAATTCATGGCAGTCTTCTTAACCCTGCTTCACTTCAGAAGTCGACTTCCCCCAGTCGTTCAGTTCTGATCCTCACGGACAATGTCACAGTGGGGACTTTAACAATCGGCAGGGAGGCACTCGTTTTGCCACCCTGAATGCCTTAGCAGCGCAGCTGTGGAGATGGTGTCATCACATGGCGATCATGCCCGTTGCCTCTTTTCATCCCCGGTCAGGAAAACCTCATTGCGGATTTTCTATCCCGGGGCAGGTGTCTTCCATCAGAATGGGAGCTCCATCTAGAGGTCTTTTCTCGCATTTGCAGTTGCCTGGGCCCACTGAAAGTGGACCTGCTTGCGTCAGCTCTGTACCACAAGCTTCCGAATTACTACTCCCGTGTTCGCGACCGGGAGGCTTGGGCTCTGGATGCTTTCTCTCTCAGTTGGGAGAATCTTCGAGGGTTTGCCTTTCCTCCCTTCCAGCTGTTCCAGCGAGTCTTGCAGAAGATCAGGGAAGATCGGGCTCGGGTGCTTGTAATAGCTCCCTTTTGGCCCAGGAGGATTTGGTTCCCGGAGTTAGTGAGCCTTCTG
Organism: Heliocidaris erythrogramma; assembly: GCA_025617745.1. Classification (NCBI taxonomy): domain Eukaryota; kingdom Metazoa; phylum Echinodermata; class Echinoidea; order Camarodonta; family Echinometridae; genus Heliocidaris; species Heliocidaris erythrogramma. Next base: position 14,059,614 of record CM046861.1, read on the forward strand.
GTGGCTCAATCGTTCCTTCTTCCGCTCAGAGCGGATCTGGTGTCGCAACCCCTCTCGGGGATTCTTCCCCACAGTCCGTCGCGTCCCTTCATTTGACTGCTGGCCCCTGTCGGGGAATCCGACAGTCAGGTCTCTCTGAAAGGGCCGCTGACTTTTTAATGTCCAGTCGTAGACTCTCTACTAGGGAAATTTATAATTCCCGTCTTTCAGTCTTTTTCGAATGGTGTAAAGCGCGGGATCAAACCCCGTCTAAGGCTCCTATTGGTTCAATCGCGGATTTTCTAATCTCGCTGTTTGACAAAGGAAGGTCCATCTCTACTATCCGCTGTCTACTGTCTGCGATCGGCGCCATTCATTCGGGGTTTTCGGATGGCTCGGGGATTTCTAATTCCCCGCTGTTGAGTGGATTGATTCGGTCTTTCTTTCTGAAACTTCCCCCTCGTTCTCAGTTGGTCCCGTATTGGAGTTTGCCTCGGGTCCTAGAAGCCCTAGCCAAGCCTCCTTTCGAATCGTTACGTGAAGCTTCGCTTCACCATCTTACGGTAAATACGCTCTTCCTGATAGCCATTGCCTCTGGCCAGAGGTGCAGTACCCTTCATGCCCTCTGTCTTACTCCTGGCCATGTTCGTTGGGAGAGAAAAGGCGTTAGATTGATTCCCAAAGCTTCTTTCATTGCCAGGAATCAGACGACTTCTTCTGGCCCTGTTGAGATTTTTCTTTGTCCGGTATCTGACTTTTCGTCAGTGCGTGAGGACAAGGTTTGGTGTCCTGTTAGAGCTCTCAAATGGTATATTGATAAGACTAAGTCTACAGTCGTAAAGATGATCAGTTGTTCCTGATCACTCGAGAGCCTTTTTCTCCTGCTTCTCTTGATTCCACTTCTAGATGGATTGTCGAGGCTATTCGGGCCGCCGCGACGGCACAGATGCCCTCTTGTCAGATAGTTAGCCCCATGCTCTTGACACTCGTAGTGTCAGCTCCTCTTGGGCTCTGTTTCAAGGTGTGACTCTTAATGATATTTTGAAGGCTGCCTATTGGCGTTCGCCCAATTCCTTAATTTCTTGCTACCTTGGGGATGTCCCTGCAGGTGAGGCGATTTTTGCGTCAGCTACCTTGAAGGCCGCTGTGTCTTCTTTGTAATCCTGTTCCCTTCTTCTCTTAAAACATGCCACCTTGTTTTTGAATGGGTGCTAATCAGCATTGATTTTCTTGTTTACTATATAAATCTATATACACCTACCTATGACCCCCCCCCCCCCCCCCCCTCCTTCCCCTCGCCTTGCAAGCAACATGTTTTTCTACTTGGGGTTGCTCGCAAAAGAGGAAGATGACCGTTGCGTATTGCTGCGGATGAGTGGCGAAGGGGAGAACAATAGGATTACGGGGGTTCGCACAATATTGTGACTCATTTGTGTTAAGTTCTCGAACGGGTTAGCGTAGTCAAGTGACTATATAGCATAATATGTAGGTATATAGATTTATATAGTAAATGAGAAAATCAATGCTGATTTGACAATTTTGTAGCTCAAAAGGAAGCTTCAAAGTTTCACGACAACATGGAGTTTAACCATAATACTGTGAACATGGCGAACAAAGAAGCGGACAAATATACAGCTCCTATTGTACCTTCCACAATTGCTCTGGTAGACAAAAGAACATCCCTTCATTGTTATTATGTAAAAATATGTAGAACAGGTGTCACACGCATATTCACTTGTTCTACTTATTTTACATAACAGCAATGAAGGGATGTTCTTTAGTCTACCAGAGTGGAGGGTACAATGAGTTTGTCAGCTCTCTTTGTCATCATTTTCATAGTGATAGTTTAGCACAATTCACCCCATGCGTTTATACATGCTGTATGTGTCTATGATATCTTATGTATTGTGTATTCTGTGTGCAATGTACATGGTGTATGGGGAAGTGCCAGCCTCGCTCACTCACATGTGATCTGCCTGCATGACAGTGCAAGCAACATAACATAACCAATGATTTCATAATAAGGGGCTTATTCAGACGTATGAGCTTAAAATTGTAAACTGTAAAAGGAAGGAGAAGGGAGAAGGACAACACTTTTGAAGAGAGAATAGGTGAAAAATTATCTGTTGCCAGCTGTTTTGATGGGCCATTACAAAGAATTTGTAGAAAGTGTAGTCTGCTACCCATCGTGAATACACAGTGAAACTGCCACAGCAGGCATTATTGAGTTCTGTCGTTCGCGCTGTGCCTTGTTTAGTTGGAGGAAGATTTGCAACAATGAATTATTTCGTCAAACTCCTCAGACTTATCTCCTACATTAATTCAATGAAGAACTAGCACATCAATGATGTGGCGCTCATCAGGCATCCAGCAAAGAAATTCAAGCAATTTGTACTTTGAACAAAATACACATAATGGACTTCTTTCAACAATTTTCTTACATCAGTAACAGCATTTCACCTTGAAAACTAGGGCCGAAAGGGTGAACTACTTCTCTATTGCAGCCTGTAGAACTCAGGAGTAGTACCACGTCCACACACACCGATGGGTGCTATGCCAAAACTCATTGTGTAATACAATAAAGAGTCCATATTAGCCATTTTTGTGATCTTTTTAATAAATTTCGAAAATTAGCATAATTAATTTTCTAGACAAAATTTCAAAAATTCCGAGTGGAAGTTCAATGAACCTCATGAAAGTGTTTCAGATGGAACAAAAAAAAATCGAAATCGGTCAATAAATGAGGAAGGAGAAGCAATTTTTGTGATTTTTGAGAAATGCGCATAAATTAGCATATTTAATGAGTTTCAAAATTCTGTGTAGAAGTTTCGAATCCCCCACCTAGTGCTATCATATAAAGCAAAATTAAAATCGGGTAAGAAATGTCAAAGAATAAGCATTTTGAAATTGTGGACGGACGACTGGGGGGGGGGGGGGTACTCCCCTAATAATATGATATACGGGGTGTGCCGCTCTAATGGGTCGCTATTTTGCCAGAAATCCCTAAACATGGGGTATGATTTTGTGCCGGAAAATCTTAAGCATGCCTCCACTTTTTTAAACAGCAGTAACATAATTGTTCAGAATGATGTTCTTGCCATATTGTCGCTATAGTACACACCAGAGAAGCAAAACAAATAAATAAATAAATAAATGGGTATGGAGGCTCCAGCGGCACACCCGAACCAAATCTGAGTATCCCCCCTCCGGTATTTTCAGTAGATTAATTTAACAATGCTCATTTACATACTGCCGAGTGGCATTCCGATATGCCTGTATACATGTCTAGCTCATAGGCCGTCTTAAGGAATGGGGCACACAACATTAATGTGCCCCATCCCCCCCCCCCCCCCCACAAAACCCAAGTGGCATAACTTATACAGCTCAATGAGTATACTTTTTCTGCTTCCTTTATTCAATTTATTCATTAAAATTCATTTATTTAACTTAATTCTGTGCTAGTCACCTGCACATGGCTCAGACCACCCCCAACACACAGGATCCCCTGCATGGCTTGGAATTGTTCACAATCAGCTAACGAAATTCAAATTCTTAGAAACAAATTTTGACTGATGGGATGGTGTTTGCACGGAAATAGGCGGAAATATATCTTCACTTGAAGGGCGTCCCCCCTTATTTCGCCATTGGATTTTGAAGAAATTTGCATAAGGACTAAAGAGTCACAGTACAGTGATGAATTGCCAGATTCATGCTTGGCAACATTCATAATTGAATTCAACACCAAATTGTACCCTAGTATACCAATTAAAAACGAAGCCTTTTCCATGTCATCCCATGGTCTAATGGTTGCTATGTCAGAAAATCCTTTGCAAGCTTATGGTTGACAGTAGCAAGTGTTGTATTTGAGACATATGTTTAAGATACATGTAAAAATACAGGCCTACAGTGAGCAAACTGAATATTGGTATTGATGAAGCTCCGTTCTAGTAGCTAATTTTAGCAAGTTAATTGCATAAATTTGCATATTTTTTTCCTAACGAAAATATCTTTAAATGAAAAACATGACAAACTTAAGTACTAATTGCCTATTTAAAATGGAAAAAGGAAGTGATAACCAAACTTTCTCCAACTAAAAAAACAAACTTTTTGAGCACATAAATTTGCATATAATTAAGTCCTGCTTAACTATGAAGTGTGCATTCATAAAGATTTTTATCACAAGCAATGATTGCTGTTAGGCTCACTCAAAGATTAACTTTGCAGGTCTACTTGAGAAATATACTTTCAGTACATAAATTACCAAATATCGTTTTTTTTTTCTTTCATGAAAATCTTTATTTTTGCATAAATTTGCAAATATTTAACAGAATGCTGACATTATTTGAATTCAGTATTCAAAATTTTCATGCAGTTTGCCTTCAAGTCATGAAACATCATGTGACAAACTGTTCAGTTAAAGTCGGACTTAGAGGGTGAAATAAATTGTTTTGTGCAACAGTATAATATTTCCATTTTGCATAAATATATCATAAATATATCACGATATCATGAAACATTGCAAGTTTACAGCTTGGCAATATTCATATTTGAATTCAGCACAAAAAGCTACCCTAGTCTACCAATTTCCATGTAGGGCGAAAATGTGGACCACGAAAATCAAATACGGAGCCCTTTTTTCCATGTCATCCCATGGTGTATAACATGTCAAGCACAAGTGTAAATATAACCGCTTTATTGTAAAACATTTCGCCCTCAAATGTAAAAATCTGTTTAACCGCAAATGTAAAAACACTTCGCCTACAAATGTAGATATTTCCATATTTACCTCAAATGTCAAAGCATGTAAACTGCAAATGTAAAAACTCATTGCTTACATAACACTGATGTATTAAATGATACTAATAATGTCAGAATGAAACAGAATGACATTAAAGGTCCCCTTTTATGAAATTATAATTCTTGGTAGTTTGTACATGCATCTCATCTAAATTGAAAAATGACATCCGTTTGCAATAAATACGTATCAAAATATTTTAAAAATAATATTTCCCCCAGGTATTCATGTCCAAAACAGTCTGCTAAGCTCCGCCCCCTTTTAAACCCCGAATTCTCGTTCCGCGAGCCTGATTGACGTGTGACGTCACAAACCGACATTACCGATGCTTGTTTACAATATTGCATATGTATCACATGTGCAAACTAACTTGCTGTTGTGTATACCACCTCGAAAACCACCTCTAAAGCGAAGTATGCCGCAACGCTGCGTTGTTGCAGGTTGCAGCAACACCACAAAGGAGGGTGTCACTCTACATTTATTCCCTAAAGACCCAAATATAAGAAGGAAATGGACCGCAAAAGTAAAATTAGCTCGCGCCCATTGGAAGGGGCCAAGTGACCGCAGTGTTGTGTGCTCCGAGCACTTTTGTGCGGAGGACTTCGTCGATAGCACGGGGCTGCATTCGGCGTATGGCATCAAGAAGAGGCCGTCCCTGAAACAAGTTTGATCATAGTACATGTATCAATAATATGAAATTTGGCGACTCTGAGCTTTCCCTCACAAGCACCTCTCTCAATTGGTCTTTACTATTAATTTTTTTTTGTTCTTGATGAAGAAAAAGATCTTTCTCCATAAAGAGGGTGTTATAAAAATGTTTATCATGGTAGAGTGGAAACTCAGTATAAAGAGGTCTGATACAACAATATTTCTGATATAACAAGGTAATATTTTGGTCTCAACTCTAATATTGATTTTTGTTACCACCCTGAATGTAGTGAAAATGTAACGGCCAATTTTCAACCTACAAGCCCCCCCCCCCCCCCCCCCCCGGCAGGAAAAACATCACTACAGTTACAGTTACTTCTCTACCTTATACATGTAGTTCATTTGACAGAAAATCTATTTTCCAGTGATTCCCTCTTTCACCATTTCTTCTCTTGTGCTTTCCCTCCATTTCTCCCTCTTTATGCCCAAAATTCTCCACTTTCACACATCTTCCCTCAACTTTTTTATCTCTCCCTTTTTCCCCCAGTGATTCCCTCTCTTTTTCACTATTTCTTCTCTTGTGCTTTCTGTCTCCCTTTCTCCTTCTTTTTGCCCAATATTCTCCAATTACACACATCTCCTCTCAACTTTTTATCTCTCTTTTTTTTTCTTTTTCCATTCTGCCAATTGTTGGTTTTAATCTCATTCACGCACTCACACCTTTCTTTTCAATTGTTAGCTTCATTCACGACAAGCCTTGCATAGTAAATATGTTTGAGCTCTTCCAGAGATGACAAAAATATTCAATTGATTTGAAATATATTATTACTTCTGGAGAAATGTAGATATAGATGTTGTATCCAGGAAATGGTTGTCTTACAATTGAACATCAAAAATTCAATAGGAGAATGCCCACCCCCCCCCCCCCCCCCAAAAAAAAACATAACAAAACAAAACAAACAAAACTGATTAGCTTCCAAAGTGTCTTTCATTAACAAATTAAACAACAAATGCCATAAAAAATAACAGACCTCATTTGCCATTAACAATAGAGTTATCATTCTTAACTGAGATACATGCATCTTTACAACATCAATTACAAAAAATGCTCTGGGCAAATACTTAGATGTGAACTCAGTTACCCAATTTCAATTCTTTTTCTGACAGTGAAAATGAATATTCAAAATAAGCCTCCTAGACTCCTCTTTTCCTCTGATACTTGAACCAAAAACAGCAATAAAATTTTTACCACATTGTCACAGTGTAGCACACCCTCATGTAATAAACCCAACTTTCAGGGAAACTGATATCCATGTATAGGAATTAAATATCATGAAAAGATAGAAATGACGTACTAGCATTTTTAACATTTCTTATAAACAGTTATGTACATGATAAATGTATATGCTATGTAAGCGTTATCAAGTTAACAACTAGACCAACATATATAAGTACATAATAATAAATACAACAATGAATCAAATGAAAGAAGAAAAAAAATCTGTAGAAAAAATAATGTCAATTTGAAAAGAAATATGATGTGAAGCAACAATAATGATGATCACATGAATGACCCGAGTAAATAAAAGATCATGTTTGCCAGTCATTAGTACTGAATAATTTTTTCTTTCAAATAATGAAACTTTGTGTAAATGTTTACACTGACGGAACAACAGTTCTGATACATAAATATTTTTCAAATGTTCAATTCTACTATCACCTTTGCATAATGTTGAGATTTGTGCATGTCATATCCAAGCCCAGTAAAAAAAAAATATGAGAATAATGGTTGCATAGCTTAAAGTTCCACAGAGCTGTTCTCCCTTTTGATTTTTTTGCAAAGGTTAAAAATATATATATATATATACAGTAAACTTTGCAAAGAAGATATCCTAAAGAGGTAAAATGCAGGGAATATTTCCAATTTAAAAAAATTATCTTTGAAAATCTATCCTAGAACAGTAATAAAAATCTCAGTAATAAGGTGGAAGTAAAACATATATTTCTCTGTAAACATAGATCTTGACAAGGTGGGGGAAAAGATATCAACAGCAAAATTGTATGTAGGTCTACGCCTCTTCAAACTTCAAAGCCCCTGTATTGTTCTGATATTCGCCAAACCTTCAAAAATCCCTCAGTAGGGGTTATTGGGGTCCAGTTTCCCTCCATAATTCCCTGACAAGCAAAAAAAAAATCATACTTCTCTTCCAAAGGGGGGGGGGGGGGGGGGGGGGGGGACCGGGCCGGCTGTGCACCCTGGATCCGCCAATGGTTCTGATAGAAATGCTGCACGGATTCTTGTCACGGCCGCACAAGATGGGAGAGGAACACGTCCTGCCCTGCCCAGGAAACTCCAACACCATCGTACAAGCTGCCTATAGGCCACATGCCTGGCTTCCCTATAAAAGATTTTTTTTAAAGAGTACAAAGGAAACTATGATTAGACAACTTCAAAACAATGCACAGTGTAGTCTATAATGTAGGTGATAGTGAGGTAACTTTTACTTTGAAATTCACAAATAAACAATAGAAGATTATCTAATAATTTAGTTGTCAACATCGCAGTGTAAAATGTTGTGATGGGGAAAGAGGAAACAAACGTTAATCTGCACATAGGACAAGAAAATACATGTACACTGCAAATAGAATAATCTTCCTCTATTTACATTAAGGCTAAAACATTATTTTCTTTTATAGAATATCGTAATATTAATTTCATAAGGAGCCAAATTGGCATTTTGCATCCAAACTGCTTTATATAATACAGGAATACTGCAGTAAGGATTAAAACAAAAAATATGGTGTACTCACCGATTTTCAGTTGCATCCTGCCTTGCCTGTCCGCCATACTGCTGCCGATACAGATAGTAAGCAGTTTCCATCACATACCGCTCCAGACACACTGGATGAAACCCTGGGTGGAGAAGAAGAAGAAGAAGATCATATCTATTGTCAACTATAACGGTACCTACACTTACTTAGTGTAGCAGCACAAAGAAAACAAGCACGATAACAGGAGAGCTAAGAGTTTTCTGGATATCAATGTTAGAATTTACTGGAATCAACCACCCCATGCACCAGTAAAACTGCCCAAGCGCAATCCCAGGCAGGGTCAGCAGGCGAACAACCAAACGGCGCGGCGTGTACCCCGGCCCTGCGCACATCGAGCTCACTGCCTCGATCATCGAAGTATCAGCTCAGCCTCTCGGGCAATTTGCAAGCGTAAACAAGATTCATAATACGTGGATATGCGTAAATTAAACTTTAATCGGTAAATTATTATCAAAAAATAATTACCAATTGTTATTCCCAAGTCTCCAGTCGATATCCTCTCCGTTATTAAAATCAGGGACGTCTCTGTCATCATCAGAATCTTGCCCAGAATCCGACATGTCTGGCTCAAACATAGTATACGGCCGGGCCCCTAATTCCTCTTCAATTTCTTCTGGGACTTGATGCTCCAAATCAGATATATCTGATCCTGAATAAGTGTCCTGGCTGAAGAAGATGATGCCATCGTTGATGTAGGATTTTGTCTTTAAAAAGCTAAAATGAAGGGCTGAAGTGGCACGAAGTCGAAGGGATCTACACGAAGCTCAATAGCCTATTACACACACACATCGATACTGATCCAGCTTGTGTGAGTTGAGCGTTCTGTGTGTGACGTCACATGACGTCATCGATCGCTGGACCGATTTTCCAAAATTTTTAGGGGCGTTCCCAGATATTTTTTTATTTTCAAGTTTACAGATTAATGAATGGAATTCAGGTAATATGGTTGACAGATCTGGATTCACAGTAGAAAAGTCTATTAAATGAAGTTCTTTTGTAATTCCATAAAAGGGGACCTTTAAATCCAACGAAATAAAAAAAATGAAATAAATTAAAATAAAATGAAATAAAACATATTTCTCCTAAAATCTTATATAATATAAAGAAATTTATTTCAGCTGAACAAACAAACAAAATTAATTATAATTTTTTTTTAAATAATAATAAATAGTGCATCTTCCCATTGCAATGACGCACCTACACCCCAGGGCGGGGTGCGTTATGGAAGGGTCATTACAATAAAAAAAAGGGACCTACAGTGCGCCATTTTCGCACCCTCTTTCTTAAAAAGTTTAGAATGACAATTTATGTCCCGGTGGCAGCAACTAGAGACATATGGAGAAAAACTTATTTTACCTTGTCCCTAGGGAGTTTTATTGCAATGTAATAATTGATAAAAAGAAGGGTTTGGTAATTGTATCACTCCCCAAGTACTTGATAGTTATTTAGAAACTTTTTAAAAACATTTTTATGGACTCGCCTCGGTGCTGGGTCATGTGACTTCTGCATCATTTTTCTGACACACACATGTGCGTCACAAAAATGATGCACATGTGCCTCAAGGTTGTCCATTGTATGTCATTTTTTTGTTACTGTCATTATTTGTGACTGTGGTGTGGGTTATTTTCAGTGTATCAGTCAACAAAGTGATGGAGGTGTGCCTTAAGTTCAATTTCAAATTGACAAATTACGCACCACATCCGTTGTATAGGGCGCGTCATTACCATTAGCACGTGCATAAAAAATTGGACAAAATATAACTTTGTCCTTTGTTCTGAAAAACCAATCAATCATCATTTAATAATAATCTAAAAAATGAGACTGAATTTTTTATTGTCTATTCAATTTTGGTTTAAATATTGAATAAAATACTTCCCTTTATACACATGCACACTTGATAAATATCACCATGGGCGTACGGGCACATTTCTTCTTCTTTTTTTTGGGGGGGGGGGGGGGACTGACGTCTTTATTTCCAGTTTACAATCTTTGGGAGCGAGCGAAGCGAACGAGTGAGAATTTTGGCACTTTATGTAATTTCATCAAAATTTTATATTCTCGAACCTCGATGGCAAACTAATTATGGGGCATTCGGCATCTCGCTTCCCGAATATCGGAACTATGAAAAATCCTCGGGGGGGGGGGGGGGGGGGGTGACTGCGGCCTCTCCTGTGAATATAGACCTATTGTTTCAAAGATAAATCACAGTCTTGGGCATAACAATCTTGGCGTGAATATTTCGCTTGATTTGGATGCATGGTTGAACACAGGGGTTTGAACGGAATCGTTCTGGAGTTCTGAAGTAATTTTAAAACTGGCAAAATGATAAATTAAAACAAATCATTTTCTATGAATGTTGAGTTAGTCTTTAAAGAATGCATACTTTTGAATCCGTTCACTCCATTCTTTTGTTAAATTGTTTGGAATAAAGAAATGGTTGTTTTGGGGGTTTTCCCAAAATAATAAAAATATTAAAATTAAATAATAAAATGCGCCATCATGAGTTACTAACGGTTTTACCGCGCCGTATTCTTAATCCAAACAGCATGCAGCGTGCGCCGTATTTGGTACAAACAATTTGTGTTAGTTTTGATTATCACTAGATTCAATCGATAACATGCAGGTTTCAGGCATTTAATTTCATTTCAACCATTAAATACTGCATCATAAAAAAGTCTCGTAAATAAAGAGTGAAAAATTACATTCAAATTTGATTTAAATAAAGCGCCCTCTTGAGATTGATAAAATAAAATGCTGTTCTATTGCGATTATGTGAATTTTTCCCGCCATTAACGTTTAGAATCAGCTCCTCTACCTGCCCCTTTAAACTTATCATAAAAAGCAACCACTATCAAACCACTAGTTTAATGAGTTTTTACAGTTTGCGGCTGACTTTTTTTTACCTTGGTGGTAAAGAGTCTGTCAATATTTAGAAATTTTAATGATCAGACAAACCTCACACACACGCACGCATGCGTATATCGAGGGCCCGGTCGAAGATTATGACCCCCCCCCCCCCCCCCCGCCCCCCCCCAAAAAAAAAACAACAACAAACAAACAAACAAAAACAAACAAACAAACAAACAACAAAACAAAACAAAAACAAAAGCAAAAAAAAAAAAATGTCTCAACTTTAAGTTCTATCACCTTGAACACAAACTAATTTGTGTATTGTAAGCTCAGAAACGTAAATGAGGCATTTCTGATTCAGCTAGCATTTGTGGACCTTTAACACTAGCCTAGTCAGTATAACTGATGCGATTTCTCGGTACTTTCTTAATACTTACTGTGCCATTCTGCCGTTTGGCACAGACTCTTCACATATATCCCATAGAAGAGTATTTATAAACATGGCAAACAAAGAGTTAAACCCACCGTTGTTTCGCCTTACAAGTAGGTGCATGCATCTAAGCTAAGAAAATCAAAGGACTATTCATTTCTTCCCTCTCAAATTTTTACTAAGGCTGTGCTCGTCATATAACATTGACGCTATGAATATCATCTTGATGGTGCCAAACATTCGAAAACGTTCCATAATATATATAAACGGCTATTTGATACCATTTGTGAGTTTTCTTTTTTTATCGATATACAGGTTTGGTGAATATACCTCTACTCCGTTACTTCTCTGTTCGACAGCTTACGATATTTGGTGGTGTCTTGGCATCGGGAGGGCTTATCGCGGCTTCGTACGCTCGGACATACGTTGAATTAACTGCCTTTTTGATTGCTAATGGTAAGTGATTCGTTACAAGAACAACTGAATATAGTGCTGACGCGTGAGATATTGTTTGTGGGTTAACATCCCTATTTCACTAAACATATAGCCTATCATAATATCAAAGACATAAATGAACTTGAGGCGCGCGAGCCCTTTTAATTTTGTGTGTGTTTTTTTAGTTGACGTGGAAAATTTTAAAGATCATGTTGAGTTAAACGTGCACAGAAATGTTTGTGAGTTTTTAGTTTTATTCATGCCTGTGTGGAAACATATCATAGAAGCAAAGTCGTATGAAAAGGATTTCTCTTCAAATGCCCTGAGCCCCTGACCCTCGAAATATAAACAGAAAGTGTTGATTTTTATTGACAGATTTTATGACTGTTTTTGATAGAGATCGCAATTTAAGTTATTTAAATTTTCTGTTTTTCTAAAAGAAAATAAAATTGCTTTTGATATCTTGGCTTCCATTCAGGCGTTGGGTTTACCTTTGTTCTATTACCAACAAACACCTGTCCAGCTGATTATTTTCCCGAGAAATTCGACATCGCCAATGGGATTTTCATCTCTGGTGGGAGCGTCGGTGTCATGCTCCTACCCTGGATCACCGAGACCCTGATGGACTTTTTCGGATGGAGGGGCTCCCTATTGCTGCTAGGTGGCATGGAGCTACACCTCATTATTGTTGGCGCGCTCCTGAAACCAGTGAGAAGCCAACGTTCAAGAAAACACAAACCTTCATCTCAAACTGATATTGAAATCTCAGGTGGCTACACCAAAGTCTCGTGTCAGGTAGATTTACCTGATGATGAAGGCATGGTGTTCAGAGACAGTACTGTAGGCCCTTCAGCGACAAAATACTACCTTGTAGGAGAAAAAGCCGTCTTAAATACTGAAGAACACAGAGATCCAAACTCAGCTTTCTGTGTGGTGGACACTAAGGATATTGCTATTGGTGATTGTAACTCTATCAGAAAGACAGAACAGCCAGATAACAGATTAAATGAACACGACGAGGCAGAAGAAGTTGCTACCTCAGTTGATAAATGTAGTTCAAACCTGCAATTAAAATCTACCAAATGCTGTAGAGGCGGTTCCATGAAGTGGATTATATTTGCGGTGAAATTCTTCAAGGAGCATCCTCTCATGATCATCGTGTGTATTCAGGTATACCTTTTTACTCTGCCATACGGAACATGGCTGATGTTCACTATCCCTAATGCTCAATCCAAAGGTCTCACTGACCTCAGATCTACTCAGCTGTCACTCGCCGGTGGAGTCGCCAACTTCATTGGACGTTTCACATTTGGATTTATCATTTCCAGGAAATTCGCTCGAATCGAAGTCTTGTATTTGATCGCCAACTTGATTTCATCGCTGGCATTTTTCATGAACTATGTGGTGGATTCCTTCGGGTTCTTGGTGATTCTTTCTCTCCTATTTGGATATACGATGGGCTTCAAGATTCCAGCACAGCTTACCCTAGTGATGAATGCTGTTGGACACAAGCATTTCAAGACGGGGACAGGCTTACTCTATCTGTGCTATGGCACCGCCTTCCCACTGCTCGGGTTTATTTCAGGTTTGCTGAAATTCTTTTCAATTAAGTACATAATTCTTAAGTTTTAATTTCAACCCCCAATATTTTTTTTTTCATTTTTGCTCATAATTACAAAGAAAGAACATATAGATGAGCCATAATCTCTAAAAAGAGCGAGGGCTTTGTGGTCTCTGGAATTGCCTTACAGACACAATGCAACTCGATTCTAAACACAGCTGTGGTTCACTTACATTTTCGGTTTATTGCGGACTACCACACGGTAGCCACCTAGGTCCACTTCTTTTTATTATTTACATAAATGACATTAAAAAAAATTCTTTCAACTGTAGACCTAGTTTTTGCAGATGATTCCAACATATTTTGCCGTACAAATGCAAACAAACTCCTTAAGGTAACATATTGGATCGAGATCAATTTATAAACAATCCCTAAACCCGTAGAAGATTAGATTTTCGCTACAAAATTACCATGATGACCAGTCTTCCGTGCAACATCATTCTCTAGAACGTTTCTACATCTACAATTCCTAGAAGTCCTAATTATCCTGGCAATCCCTAAGTAATATAATGCACAACATACATGCGAAACTACCGCCCGAAAGACTTGAGTTATCAAAACACTAAAATACTTTGTCCTTCTTTCGCCTACTGTACTGACAGTGTATTATACATAAATTGCCAGTGAATTGTAAACTATCACCAAGGGGAAGGGCAACACAAACAAAATAAGATATTGAAGTTTAATGTGATTTCTGTTTTTTGTGACTGTCTCATATCATTATGCACATGTATTGTAACGGGTTCATGTCTCATGTTGGACAACTGATTTTTTTCGATGTCATTATGATCATGATACAGGCATAATAAAAAAATAGTGTAATTATGTTTGACTCATATAATTATGACAATGTCTAATCAAATTTCAAATATCTGCAGATCAGTTGGGTACCAATTACGTAATGTCGGTTTTATTGCGAAATATTTGTCCAAGTCTGCCACTGAAAAGATAGTTCACGCCTTAATTTCCTCCTGTCTCGACTTTGGCAATGCCCTTCTGTTCAATATACCCCAAAATCTGTTGTCCAAGCTTCAGAAGCTTCAAAATGCTGCGGCTCGCATTGTTACTCTGTCCACCAAGCCTACTCATATATCCCCTGTTTTGCAGTCGCTACACTGGCTCCCTGTCAAACATTGCATTATTTTCAAAATTTTGTTACTCACTTTTCACTGCGTTCACGGTTCTGCTCCCCAATACAATACCTCTTTAATTCAAAATTACACCCCCGTAAGATCTTTGCGCTCATCTACTTGCAGTTTTCTTGTGATCCCTAGAGTCGCAAGATCTGGGGGGGGGGGGGGGGGGGGGGGAGATCATTTGCCCATGCGCGTCCTAAATTATGGAATAGCCTTCGTGACACATCAAAAAGTGCATAACATCTGATTCTTTTAAAAATCATGTAAAAACATTTCTGTTTAATTCTTAATTAATTGCGCCTTGAGCACTCCACAGAGTGGATTTGGCGCTATATAAGTTACATTTATTACATTATTATTATTATTAATTGAACATCCAAATTTTTTTTTTTTTTTTTTTTCACATTTTGATCCAGTTAATTTTAATATTTTTTTACTTGTATACAATAAATGATATATTTACAGATATACTGTATGTACACTGGAGAGCTTCTAATCATAAACATGGTGTGATATATCTGGTACAGAGAAAGTATCATGGAACCCGATCCGACTTGACAATGACTGTGTAATTATTTGTGTGCTCAAAATGCTGAAGAACATTCAATCCCAAATCGCATGTTATGTGTATTAGTCATGAATCAAATTAATAAAGAAATTAAGTAAAGAATGTGGTTGTTGTGGCATAACCATTTTTGGGACGTCTCTGTCAAATAATGGCAAATGCACAAGACCACCCTTTTCACGTTATAACCCATTGACATAAACTTCCATCATAAAAACCAGTCTTGAGTTCTGATGTTTAAATTATGCATAAAACAAATAAAAGAAAAAGAAAATGTAGCACTCTGCTGGTCTTAAAAATATAATCAGTAAAAACAAATTATGGTGCAAGGACAAGGGCTAACGATCCGCTTTTTACGCCAAAGTGTCAAAATTCCACAGCAGCAATTTACAGCTTCTTTTAGTTTAAGAAAATGTAGAGCCAGATGTATATTTGCTGGTAGAGAACTCATCCGGTTCATTAGGAGTGATCTATATATTGACAGTAGTAATTGCAGCTGTTGTGAAAATTGTGAATGAGGCTTATAAAAAAATTGGGAGTTCTGCCAATGTGTAAAGTTCATGTACAGGTGGCCATTTTTCTTGGTATAGCTGCCAGCTTATAGGCATATTAATATCTTTCTTTTTTTTTAATTGTGTATTTATTGAGAGTTCACAAACATAAAAAAACTTTCAAGCAGATACAAACATGTTTATATATAAAAATTAATGACAAATCAAGATATTTACAATTAATTAAGATGATAAAAAAAAAGACGCCAAAAAACAGAAAAAATAAAATATAATAAAAATAAAAATAGCAGAGTACATGTATAGAAATAAGTTATAAGACTTTCATATTATGTACATGAGCCAGAACCCCAAGATCGGATTGCATCAAAATCTGACAATTACGTTGGACCCAACGTAAAACTAAATACATGTATTGCCGTCCACAATACAAATGGAAGCTCAGGCCATCAAAAAGATTGGAAGGAGCAGAAACGAGAAATGAGACGATCTGCCATACTCCCCCAACACACACACACACACACACACACACACACACCCTCACACAACCCCACCCCACATACACACCCCCTACCCACAATTCCATACCCTCACCCTAACACTCAATCACACAACCACCCCTCCCCACCTCCCTTCGCAAACTACACAATCAATCTCCACAACACGTGACAGACAGATCGCCCAACAGCATCCCGATCCCGCCCATTCCCGCCATCAGGCAGTCAAAACAAAAACTGCTGAGCGTGAGAAAATCAAATGGACAACACATTCCTGAAAGTAACGTAGGAAAACATGCATAAACCAATGACCCAATTCCAGTTCGAGGTTATCGCTCATGTTGTACAGTGGCAGTGTGACTTATGAACAAATGTTACACATGCAGACATGCATGTAATACAAAAAATTCACTATAGAATTCCCAATGGAATTCTATAGTTATGTAATGGGGAAAATTATCTCTGTATAGCGGGACAGGAATATTAGTAGAGAAGTTGACAAGACAGTACATATTACATCTAATACTTAGTATTACATACATGTATCAGATCATAATAAAGTGAGGAAAGGAAGGAGTTATAAGTAGACATAGAATGGCAAAACTAGATTTCAAAACGCCATTTTTTAAAGTGTATAGATAGTTTCTCTTTTTGGCTATCAAATACTCTAAATCTTTTTGTTTCTTAACAAAAGATTTAAATATGACAAAATTGGGAGGCAAATTGTTAAACTTGCAGTAATAAATATGATATTTCAACAGCCTCCAAAATGATATTTATTGTGACCACTCTACTTTCTTTTCAGGAGCCATCTTTGATCTTACTCAGTCTTATAACATCGCGTTCTGCGTTATGGGAGCTCTGGACCTCTTTACTGGTTGTGTTGTCGTTTCCCCCTTAGTCTGGAACCGCTTCTGCAAAAGACCCGATTCTCCACATCTCAATTTATGAAGACAAATCAGTGGCGTATCACGAATTTGATTAGCAGGGAGGCGAAAAGGAGTTCATTTTAAAAGCATTTCAGTCATTTTCCTGGAAATCCGAAGCATACAGCATACTTGTGTGAAATGAAAATTAGTGGGGAAAGTCAGGATTGCGTAAGCCGCACACACTCGTACACAAAGTTTGTGCGTCGAACGCGTACATCATCGATCTCTACCTTCGACTGCACGAAGCCGACCGAATTTCGCACGAGCGGCTCGAGCTCAGGCGGAGCGTGCATGTTGCGCGGCGATCAGTCTCTCCGAAGTTTGCGCCTGCGGGGCAAGGGCATGATCACGTATAGAGCCCTTCATACACAGGGCTCTGATCAGGTAACGATCACGGTGCCCTCTCGCGGCATAAAAACGTCCACAATCTGGGTTAAATATCCATTTAAATCAAAGTTCCCCAGTGACCCGGGTTCGATTCCAGGCGGAGACACTTTTTTAACTTTTGCAAAAATATCAAAAGTGAGGACAGCTCTGGGGAACTTTGATTTAAGCTACGCAATCATTATTCTCGCATTTTCATTTCTCACAATTGTATATATTTTGCACGAGAGTTTCAAGGTTTCTTTTTTTTTCCACATGTTTTTCCCGTGTTTTACATATAATATACACAAATTTATATTACATAATATCAAACAAAATTACGATAAGAAGTGTTCACATAAATGGAAAATTTTTAAAACAATTATACTATCATAATTTCGGTGATATCAGGGATAGTAAAGAAACAAAAGTGGAGGAGTCTATTAAAAAGCACAGCTTGTATTTTATAGACCCCTTTGTGAGAAAAAAATATACTTACAAATGCTCTAAGTTTATGGAAATAATTACGAAATATATATACTTTGCACTATCCCCCCCCCCCCCCCCCCCCCTTACACTACAAAACAGAATAATTGTGACAGTGGTATGTGTACAAATAAATATATTGGAAATGATAACATGCGATGTCTTCAGTAGGAGAGAAGAAAGAGAGAGAGAGACAGACAGAGAAGGAAGATGAAAGATGGGGACGTTATACATTTTAATCCTTTCTGCAATGATGTTCTTTTCATTCCAGCTCAATTTTTGGTTCGAAATGATATTTTCCCTGTTATTTTTTACCATTTAGCAATTACATTTATATCTATTCAGCAGGATTTTTTTTAGTCTATATACGTTTAAATGAAAAAATGGTGGGAGCTGATTTAATAGTATTATTTAAGGAGTTCCAGAACTGTGGTCCGGTATATATAAAAGTCTTTTGTGCAGTAGCTGTCCTGGTCATTGGTAGATGTAGCATATTTGATTGTCTCGTGGTTATTTTCTTACACTTATATATATATATATATATATATATATATCATTGTCTGCAAAGGGTAAATACATATAAATATCTTGGTGTCTGGATGGACGAAACACTATCTTGGCAAAATCACGTTGAAGAGACAATGAAAAAGATTGCTTCCCGACTTGCGCTTTTTGGTAGGCTTAGGAAATTCCTAACAGTTGAAAGTTCAAAAATCTTAGCCAACTCACTAATACAACCTTACTTTGATTATTGCAGTAATGCATGGTCAACTTGTACGCAAGGCCTCAGAGACGGTTTAACTAGACAGCATAAGAAGATGGCTCGATTTGTTTTAAAGGTTGACTATACAACTCCTATCGGACTAGTGTATAATCAATTGAGATGGGTCCCTATCGAGGATAGGTGGAAATTCCACAAATGTAAAATGATGTACAGTATTCTTCATGGGGAAGCACCTGTTTACCTGTCTGAGCTTGTTGTAAGATCAGACAACCTCCATGCATATCGGACAAGAAATTCTGTTCACAATGGTGTTGTGGGGCCACTTGTCCGTACTCAGGCAGGTAAAAAAGCCTTCTCCCACAGCACTTCAATATTATGGAACCATATCGATAGTAGGATTCGTTGTGCTACTTCGAAAAAATCTTTTGTTATTTTGTACTGGAGACTACTTAGAAACAATATTAATTGAATTTTCGCCCATGATTATATGTGTATATCATTTTGTTTGTATGTGTTTCATTTTTGTGTTATGCAGGGCCTGCAAGTATAACAGTGTGTTACTCACTGATGTGGTTACCCTGGGTAAACAATACTAAATAAATAAATAAATAAATAGTATATATATATATATATATTCATTTATTTATTGTTCAGTTGGTTGAATTTGTTTTTCTGAAAAAAAAAATGTGGCCCTGTCATAGAGTTTGGGTGTATGTTTGTGTGTGCAGTTAATATGTTGCTGGAGTGTGGATCAAATTGTTCTCGGTTCGAGTGTCAGCAAGTTCTTTGGCAACACATTAATCGACATCAATTTTGCCATTTACTATATAAATTTGAGAGGGTATAATATTTATATATTTCTTACTACATGTATATAAATTTGTATGCAGGTATATTTATATACATTCTTTTCTTAGATCATATGAAATAAAAGATGAAGTCGACCCTGATATCAAGTTGGATTTAAAAGAAGCAGAAACAAAGAAGCAGAAACAAAGAAAAGGATTAATTAAATTCTGAGTAAAATCCTATAAAAAAAATAAGAACGATATGCATTTTTGATGTAATCAATCAAACACATATTGGCAACTACGTGACGTAACTTGCTAGGTCCTCTCCCATTCGCCCTTTTCTAATAAAATCATATATTTCCATTTTTTCTGATGAAAATGTTTAATCATACACGCATCGTCCATATAATCATTACACATATGTTTTTACAAAAAACCTGTATGAAACAAATGCATCACTTCATCAACAACTAAGAAAAACAACTTTTATGACTTTTTCTCTCACTGAGCAAATACAGTAAATAAGATACGTCATGGAGTTGCTAATTTGCGTTTGACTGATTACAACTTCAAAGACTCATAACTTTCTTGTTTTTTTTTATTATTCCAATCAACTGAATATCAGGATGGATTTCCCCTTCAATAATTAATTTCTTATTTTCCTGGAACCCGAAGCATACAGCATACTGCTACCAACAGACTTTTTCTTTCGGTTGTGTTGATTATTTTTGGACAAAATCGGGCCTGTTTAGGGTTCTGGTGTGTGAGTGTTTGTGTGTGTAGTTAATATATCGCTGGACTGTGCATCAAAACTGTTCGCGGTTCGATGTCATTTGTCATTTACTATATAAATGTGTATAACATGTACTTGTGTGTTTATATATTTTCTGAGATTGCTAAAAAGAAGTTCCATCGTGAACAGAAGATCGACATATTAGGCAGAATCAACAGCTATGGCATCTTTCATACTTTTAAAATGTTTTCTTTTTACTACATGTATACTGCAATTCACCAACCATGGACTTTACTTTCATTATAAGTCCATCTGCCCCTCCCCCATCTCTCTCTCTCTTTTCTACCTGAATGTTTTAGATCTTGTGTTCTACCCTCAAAATAATCTAGGCCTATAATGAAAAATAAAAAACCCCAATAAATGATATTGACTAACCCATTTTTTAAACCAACACTGAATGGCATTTAACCAATATCGGATAGAGAGACATACATGTAAAGCATAGTCATGACGATGGTATTTGTGATAATAATGATGATGTTGATGATGTTGATGAGGTGGCTGATGATAGTTTTCTATGTTCATGATCATGATCAGTGGCGGATCCGGGGAGAAAAGTATGCATTTTGACCGTAAAGGATCCGCCCTTTTTTTGCTTGTCAGGGAATTATGGAGGGAAACTGGACCGCATAACCCACCACTGAGTGAAAACTTTTGTCGCCACCCCCTCTCCCCCACTGAGCGACTTTTCGAGAAGCTGGCAAGACCAAAAAAATACGGGTCTACCTTTTCCAAAAGTTGACAAACCTGCATTTGATAAAAATAATGATGGAGATTATAATGATGATGCTGCTGCTGATTATTTTTTTGTATGTTGATGACAATGATGGTGATGGTGACGCATGCAATGATAATGATAATGATGTTGATGAGGTCGATGATGATAGTTTCCTATGTTCTTGATCATGATAATTATAAAATGATAATGTTGGTAATTATAATAATGATGTTGATGCTGGTAACAATGATGGTAATGATAATGATAATATAATGCTGCTGCTGCAGATAATAATGATGAAGTTTATTACGTTCTTGATGATGGTGAGGGCGGTGGCAATGATGACAACACCGTACAGTCAGCATGGGCCTATATGTTATTTATGTTGAAGGACATATTGAACTCGCCTTGCCAGTCTTGTGTATTTGCAGGAGTTATCAAAGCCAGCAAACACGCCAGAGATAGTGCCGGCATTGTCTTCCTGTAAATTAAACATTAGCTTGCAAGAATAGAACATAATCACAGTGGCGGCTCCCTACCCTGGAACCAAAAGGGACCCCCAAAATGCTGAGAACCCTTTTTTTTTCTTGTCAGATTTTTTGAGGTGAAAAGAGACCCAAAAGGTTGAGGATTCTTTTTTGCTTTGCAGACTTTTTTTGAATATTAAGCCCCTCCCTCAAGAAATCCTGGATCCGTCACTGCATAATAATAGGTGTCTAGTAGGCGTAGTAGCGGCAGCAGCAGTGGCGGTGTTAGTGTCCAGTGGTGGTATGAGTAGTACATGTAGTATAAATAGCAGCAGCAGCAGAAAAGGAGTAGTATTGATATTCATATTCATGAATCACTAACACGATGATTACTACGAATTAATTGAACATATTTGTTATATTTTATTTAGCACATGGATACTACCCACAATATCCAATTTAATTACTAAGAGGCTACTGTAACTTGCAAACATGATTTCACCTTTCAGTCACAAGTTTTCTAAAAGCAATTAAACGGATGAAGTAAAAACGGTGATAAACCATAATTTTATGCCCAATACCATTGATGAGAATAAACCTTATGTAGATTGGCTAATAGGAAAGATCACATTTGGCCTTCTATTCCAACTTCAAAAGTTGTTTTCTCTGTGTTTAATCTCCCAAGCTAGTATCACTGGTGTAGACGCTCATGTCCTTCCGCAATAGTATAATACGGCAATCGGGACACTTCATCAAACTCTGTTAACTATTACACACTATTTGCAATTTTGAGTCTTGTGGACGTGAAACGCCAAGCTTAGTGTGCATGTTTAATCAATTTTACTAAAGAGTAATTACAGCTGTGATCTTGCTGAATGAAACTGGTTAACATTTAATGAAGAGGGAATTATTGTCTTGTTAATTTTTGACAGGGATTCAGGGTCTGTGTATATGTCGTAAAGTTAGATCATGATCTCCGTTTTTGTATGCCCCAGTGGTGTCGCTTTATAATGACTTTGTGTGTGCATGATATAATATCACGTATTAAAGAAAGGTGTAACTTTCGGGGATGTTTGCAAACATTTTTTTTTTTTAAGAGCAAATATTTCTCGTATAAGGAACACATTTTCCCAATTTCCGCAAACATGTGCATGCGCATTTATCTGGTTGTTTTTAAAAATATGGCGCTTTTTGTGATTGGAGAAGCCAAGACATGCAGGGGTCGTCTAAGAAGCCCAATTTTTACTTGTGTTTACTCAAAAAGAGTCATATTTTGTGGGAAATGTTCTTGAAAGTATGCAAAATAGTGGATCATTTTCGACTCCGCTAACGATCATGCAGTACACCTTTGAATACGAAGTGACATTCCAGGTTGTATGCATTCGAATAAATTTATTTGTCCAGTGGCCTTCTGCAAATAAGACGATACTTTATGGGGAGAATAACGGCCATGATCTGTATGCTTAAAGGGGACGTCCGGCCCTTGAATTCACTGGTTTTAATAGAAGCAGAAAAATCAGATGAACAGATCAAAAGGTTTAAGGAATGGTAAGGTTAAATATCTTTATCCTGCTTTTCCACTATTCCTTCATCAACATTATTGTTACTGGTAGTTTTATTGCACATTATTTCAAACTGGTGACCGTTTATTTTTTGAGCCTCTATTTTGTACTTTTACATAATCGACTTTTTTATTCAATAAAAACATTAAAGAGAAGTTTGAGGAAAATAGACAACTAATCGGAAAGTTATGACATAAAATTCTAGGGAAAACAATGAAAAACACTAGACAAAATTATTGGCAACTCGGCAATGGGTTTGTGACGTCCACTTGCGTAGACATGGGGGGTACAGGGGAGCCACCCCCCCCCCCCCCATTCAGCCACTTTAAAAATAAAAAAGCGAGGGCGAAAAAGCGGGGGAAGTGAGAGCAAAAGGCCTAAAAAGGCGCTACAAGCCGTTATCTTTCTCTCAAAATTCGCGCGGGAAGGGGGAAATAAATCTCCTCTCCCTGCACCCACCCCTGTTACATACAGTGAAGTGTTGCATCCAAATGTAATTGAAAACTGTAACTTTCCGCCTAAAAAAATTGTTCGCTACGAGCCGTTATCTTTCTTTCAAATTTCGCTTCGCGCGGGAAAGGGGAAACCCCCCTTACCTGCCCCCACCACTGTTACATACAGTGCAGTATTACGTCCAAATAACTGAAAAGCAGTCCGGGCGTCGAACTATACCTTTCCGCAAAAAAAAAAAGGGTTACGCTTTGCGTGCTCATCACCAATTTCGCACTCTTCGCGTCCCCTGCTATGAAATCCTGGCTATGCAGTTGGATCCTTCACGTCTGCCCGCTCCCTCCCCATTGAAAAATCTTGGCTACGCCTGTGATGACGTCATTCCCTCACAACTCACCAATCATTTTGTTTATATTGATAACAAAAATTCTATCCAACAGTGTGACTTCCTCAAAACTTGAACCAAATTGTATTCATGTAGTCATATACATTATACAGAGTTAATTATTTTCTTTTAAAAAATCATGAGAAATATGAATTTTAAAATAAAATATACATAAAAAATTAGTGATTATATATGTAACATTTTAAAAACTCAATTATTTTTAGTTCATTCAATATTTTGTGAAGGTGTATGGCATGCCAAAGTTATTCGAAAATCATATTCTGGGACAAAAAACCTCTTGAGAATTTTTTATTTTGCTATCAATTTTGTCAAAGACTGGAAGAGTTCAAAGAGGTATTCAAAATCGTCACCCGGTCGTTGTAAGGTCCTGTCTATGTGACGAATTGAATGACAATTTCTTGAAATCGACTTCCCAAAGATGGATTTGATGATAAAATTTTGCAGCGGATTGCCAGGTTGGACGAATTCGAATGAAATCTGACGAAAAAAAATGAACCTGTTGAATGACATTTTTAATAATGAACTATCTTTGACATCTGACATTTGGATGTTATTGATTCCTATCAGACTATATAAAGGATATCAGCACCCCTTTTTATCCTTTACACAAATGCAAGGCGTCATCTGAAAATGTCATATTGAAATATGCAGACGATACAGCCATTGTGGGCCAGATTGTAAAAAGTAATGAGCAGGCATATAGAAATGAGATAGCAACATTTGAAACATGGTGGGACCAAAATTTTCTCGTCCTAAACACGACTAAAACAAAAGAATTGATTTTTGACTTCCGCACCGCCAAAAGAGACCCGATGATACCGGTAAAATTAAAGAATGAAAATATTGAAGTAGTTGAATGTTTTAAATATCTCGGAACAATGGTTGACAGCAAGTTGTCATGGGATGATCAATGTAGGGCAATTGTTGCAAAATCCCAACAAAGGATGTACTTTCTGAGACAGAACCATATTAAATCTTTTTTATCAGTCAGTTATAGAAAGTGTCTTACTATTCAGTTCAGTTGTCTTGTGTGGTACAAAGGGTGCAAAAGGAGGGAGTTTGTAAAACTACTAAGAGTCGTTAAACAAGCTGCAAAGTTGACGGGAGAAGTCAGGGATTTGGATAGGTTATGTGAAAGAAGAATCTTAAAGCAGGTTAGAACTATTGTGGACAATGCAAATCACCCCTTTCATTATTGTTACATTCTCATGCGCTCAGGGAAAAGATTTCGTTCCTTGAATTGCCGCACCCAGCGCTTCCTAAATTCGTTTGTTCCTTTCTCGATTCGTTTATATAACCAATCTAATTAGACATTGCAAACCCATCTCCTTTCCATTTTTAATTTTAGCAGCTTCATAATGTCATGATTAGTATTTATTCAGGATTTAGTTAAATCGATTATAATTGATGATATTTGTGTAAAATTTAAATCATATCACACATTTGAACTCGTATATTGTAGATTTCATTGCTACTACACTATTTTCTTACGTGAATTACTTTTAAAAATGTCTACCATGTATTATATGTATTGTATTGTATTGTACATATATCTGTATGCGAGCGAAATGAATTTCCAAATTGGACAATAAATGAAAATTGAAATTGAAATTGAAATGAAACTTAAGTGCTCAATGATGCATTTTGATCTTTAAAAAGTGTTAGATTGGACATGAAATCCTTACAATACAAGGAGATAGATTGCTTGAAACATCATACAAAGATTACATGGGAAGATAAGCAGTGATAAGCATAGAAAGACTCAAATTAAATCTGTGGTAATGGCATATGATAATGAATATAGAAACCATACTGGAAAAGAGAGAGATGGGTATTTTTTATTGTGTCTGTTCACTTAAAAATTGAAAATTTTCGCGCTCTCAAGTTGCATGGAGTACTCCAGGCGGACCCGGTCA
Source organism: Heliocidaris erythrogramma (assembly GCA_025617745.1). Classification (NCBI taxonomy): domain Eukaryota; kingdom Metazoa; phylum Echinodermata; class Echinoidea; order Camarodonta; family Echinometridae; genus Heliocidaris; species Heliocidaris erythrogramma. The sequence continues at coordinate 14,085,516 of CM046861.1, forward strand.
AGTCATTCAGGCCCTTTAATTATGGACCTATATAATATAGCCTGTTCAACCGAAGTGCCATGTGACTATTTTATAAAACATCGACTTCTTGGAAACTATAATTAGAAATAACAAGATACTCCAATATAACACTTGGGGTGTTTTGGAAATATTATTTGGGAGATAGTAAAATACGTTTTCCGTCGCTCGCTTCGCTTTAATCACAAAACTTTGAAATAGTTTCAGGCAGCGAGGACCATGAATATTTCCACAGTATTTATTGTAATATGTCCATGAATGTTCAATGTTAAGGCACGTCACTGCCTTATTATCGCCATGGCGCCCAGGTATTAGGGTTAACTTACTTTCTATATTGAAATTAGCAACAGCAAATTAAAGTTCATTTTTCTTCGCTCGCTCGCAAATCTTAGAAATTAATTTCAGGCAACGAGGTGCATGAATATTTCCATAAGATGATACTGCAATATTCAGGTACGTCGCTGCCCTATCGCCATGGCACCCGAATACTCGTTAGGTCCACTTTCTATATTGAAAGTAGCAGCAGCAAAGTAAAGAGCATTTTTCCTCGCTCACAAACTTTATAAACCTTATAAACCGGATAGTTCCATGCAGCGACTCCGAGGTCCATGAATATTCAATGTTACGACAATTTTCAGGAACGTCACTGCCCTATTGCCATGGACAGCTCTGGGGAATTTTGATTTACGTTACGCGCAACCATTATTATCTCATTGTATTTATTTCCACGAGAGTTGCCAAAACCAAGTAGGGGTGACGGGTGGCGGGGTCAGGGGGCGTGCCTCTCCAGGGGGTATGGGCACAAGCGTTCCTGCGCCAAGCGACCAAGTAGGGGTGGTGGGTGGCGGGGTCAGGGGGCGTGCCTCTCCAGGGGGTATGCGTGCCCGTGCCCATGGGCACGCATACCCCCTGGAGAGGCACGCCCCCTGACCCCGCCACCCCTACTTGGTCGCTTGGCGCAGGAAGGTCCACTTTTTCAAATGTTGACCCCCCGCCCCCCCCCCCCCCGAAAAAATCCTAGTTTCAGGCCTGGAGGGTAAAGGGTCAGTTGATCATAAAGAACCAATTACGCGAGAAGATTATTTGAAAATCAAGTCATCAACAGCAACTGATGTTAAACACCCCCAAAGGACTTCAAGTTTTTATGGACATTATGATGCATTTGTGCAATCGAGGGAGAGAAAACTTGCGCAGTTTTTCCAAAACAGACTTTGTAGTTGTGACAGATTCAACAAATGAGAAATATGCTTACCTCGCCAGTGACAAATTGACCAAGAATCATCGTGGGGAATCAGTCGACGCAGTCAACAAGGATACCATAAGCCTGACAGTCCTGTAAAGACATTTGAAACCTATATTTCCCATCTGAATCCACAGTGTGACCTTTTCCAGCGTCCAAAGATGAATGTGGAAAGTGATTAACAAGTGTGGTATTACAACTCTCCTTTTGGAAAGAATACTTTTATTAGGGGAAAAGATGAAGAAAATATCCCTTGAAGCGCATAGATCTACATCGAAGGTTTACACAAACCACTGCCTGCGCGCAACTTATATCCATGCATGTTCTGGATGCGAGTGGATTTGAAGCAAGACATGTATAACGCCGTATTCGGACACACATCTGAAAGTAGTATCAAACACTATTCTTACGTCGATGAAGCTAAGAAAAGATGCATGAGCAGATGCCTTTCATCAATGAGTGATGGTCCAACAGCTTGCCCATCTACAGCACCGTCCACTCCTTGCATTCACATCGCTAGCTTAACTAGTCCAGGAACTGGTCCAGGACCTAGTAGTACAGCTCTCGTTCCAGTGCCAGAAGATGCATCATCACAATCTCAGTCATCACCCCAAATAAATGTTGTATCCTTCAAGCTGGCCCTAGACAAGAAGCGACAGTACAATTTTTGCAATAGGACAGTTAATTTTTACAATTAATCTCTAACTTTTTACTAGGCCTATATGACTAAATCTAGACAGAGACTAGGCCTATTCAGCATTACAGTTGGAGTTGATCTTTTTTCGGATTTTTTATAATAGTCCGCTGCAACTACGGAAATCAAATGGTGAGTCAGCACAATTTTCTATTTTATCTTGTTTCGTATCTATATAGGTTGTAGAAATACTGAGGTTTAAAGTTAAATGTTAAAGTCAGTTTTCTACTCACCTAGTAGAAGGTGCAAAGGAGAATTCAGGGACAAAGGGACAAAGGGAAGATGTTGGAGTCCGTCTAACAGATGATCTCGGCAGGAGAATCCAGGCGATTAGTCTCGCGAGAGTCGCGACTCTTTATTAACTAACCGCGAAGGTGGTCCAGTTATTGCGCAAATCCCGGTATAAAAATCACAATAAACGATGCATGAAATCCTTCAGCGAAATGATAATCCAAAGTGCATTAAAATCCAAGAATAGTAAATCCAAGGGAAAGAGTAAAAAGTTCCCGTTGATGGCGAGGAAGACTTACTCCTAACACGTGACAACACACGAAACTTTCGCGACGGTGTCCAAGAAGCAAGTGAATTATGTCGTGGACGCGACTTTGGAAAATCGGTGACCACATCCAAAAATAATGTTCATTGGTTGAGCTAATTAATGTCGTGAAAATTTGAACTCTGATGGCTTGATAAAGAAGATGAGCTCTGATTACAGCCTTGAAAAGTTCAGGGAACTGAAGAAGCAACATGTGAGATGCATCAAACATGTGGTATGCTAAAAATAAACTTGTCACGATGTTATACATTGAAGCGCGATCTTAATGTCAAAATAAGGTCAAGAATGTCTGTTCGCGCGTAAACTCGAATAGATAAAATAAAGATATAGGAAGTAGGTTGTCTGCTGACCTAGTAGATGCAGTCCAATGAAGAATAAACAAGGTCTTGTTTTGACGAGAGTTTTGATGATGAAATATATAAAATATGCCAGGTCACTACATCTACCCCTTCTTAGAGGGTTGCGAAGTGTAATGAAGTAACAATCGATGAAAATACAGTGCAGTAAGAACATGTACAGTGCAGTAATAACGTATATATACAAACAATCCATGTAGAAGAACATACTGTAGCTGGTTACACCATGAAGTGAAATCGGCACAAGGGGTTAAAAATGAGGAAGATCCAAAATGTAAAATGTGAGTCCCTTTATCCAGTATCAAAATAGTCCACGTATCTAGCCGGCCACCTAACATGGCGACCTGAATGAGTCCTTTGAATCTCGGGGTGGTCGTTAGCGGGTGTTTGCGGCGTGATCGTGGCTGTCGATGATGATGATGGCTCAGTACGATTTTGGTGATCTTCCAAAAATGCAGGCTTAATGCGATCCACACTGACATTTTCACGTTTACCATCTATGTCAATGGTGAAAAAACTTGTCATTGCGGCGAAGCATTGCAAAGGTTTGCGCACGGCATCATGGCGGAAAAACACATGACTCGTCGAGTGTAATTCTGGGTGTATCCGTGATGTAGTGTGTTGTTTTCGGGCGGGGGTGGGGCTCAAATCCTGCATGAGTTGCTTCAAACGATGAACATAGTCAGTGGGGTCTATGAACTCGTCGGGCTTCGCTGGTGCAACAAATTGGGCTGGTAACTTGAGTGCAGTCTCCAAAACCAACTCAGCACAGGAACATTGGATGTCCGACTTGATGGCTGTGCGGATGCCAAGTAAGACCAGTGGTAACACCTCTGTCCATCTATTGATGTTGTAAGTCTTGATGGCTGCTTTAAGCTGATGATGCAGGCGTTCAACTAAGCCGTTTGAAACAGGGTGGTACAATTTCGTACGTATATGCGAATTGTCCCAAGCAAATTTGTGAGTTCATTGAAAAGCGATGACTTAAATTGACGTCCTCGATCGGTGGTGATCGTGGTCGGAGCGCCAAATATCGCTACCCATCTGGCCACAAAAGTCCGTGCAATCGTCTAGGTAGTGATGTCCGGGATCGGTATCGCTTCTGGCCATCTTGAATAGCGATCGACACATGTCAATAAATAGCTGTTGCCTTCAGAAGGAGGGAGGGGCCCAACAATATCAATGTGAACATGTGAAAACTTTGCGTCTGGTAGTGTGAACGTGCCAAGTGGTGCTTTGTTGTGTCTGTGCACTTTACACTTCTGACACTCAAGGCAAGTGCGAGTCCAGCTTCTGACATCACGATTGATTCCAGGCCAAATGAATCTTTCAGTAATGAGTTTCTGCGTGGCCTTGATACCAGGATGAGACATGTCATGAAGCGCATGAAAAACCATGTCCAGTAGAGTCATCCCACCAAATATGGCCGTCATCAGCTGGTAAGGGGACACGCTTGAATGAGAGAGAGGGTGATTGACGAATGTCATTCCAGTCCTCGTCATCCTCCTGATCAATGGCGAGTTAATGAAAATCAACGATGAAGGGAGTATGTAGTGCATCTACATGCAGGCGAGATAGAGCATCGGCTACAGCATCAACTCCTTTAACGTCTTTAATGTCTGAAGTGAATTGTGAAATGTTGTCCAGATGTCTTATCTCACGAGGGGAGTGCTTGTCCGGCTTGGAACGGAGAGCGTACGTTAAAGGTTTGTGGTCAGTGTAGAGTGTGAACGCACCTCCCTCCAACAAATAGCGAAAATGCCGTACACCGAGGTAAGCAGCGAGTACCTCCCCTCCAAAGTTCCAAATGTGCTATATCGCCTCTCCGGCGGTTTCAAACGCTGGGAGAAGAAGGCTATTGGCTTCCATACTCCATCTAACAGTTGTTGAAGGACGCCCCCTACTGCTGAGTCTGAAGCATCTACCATGGTGAAGGGCTTGCTTCACTTGAGTGAAAGCTGCAGCTCGTTCATCCGTCAAGTCAATGGGCTTCATAGACCGATTGGGGAGATCTCTCAAGGCATCAGTCAATGGAGTGAGAATGTCGGCTGCCTTGGGAATGAAACGTCTGTAGAAGTTAATCAAACCCAGGAACCTGCGCAGCTGCCGGGCAGATGAAGGGCGAGGAAATTCACGAATTTCCTTGACTTTGACGCTGAGAGGGCGAATACCGTGCTCATCAACGTGGTGGCCAAGAAAATCGAGGCTGTTCGCACCAAAGACGCATTTCTTGGGATTGATGATAACACCGTACTCAGAGAGGCGTTTGAACAGGGCGTGAAGATGACGTTCATGCTCCACAGGCGTTTCGCTGGCAATCAGCAGATCGTCTATATAGGCATAGAGGAGAGAGAGAGACCACGCGTTACCCCGTCCACGAAACGCTGGAAGCTCTGCCCTTACAAAAATTTTCTGTGGTATACCACACAACGTTACCACAGGATATACCATAGGATATACCATAGGAAAATTCCTGTGGTATACCACAGAAAATTCCTGTGGTTTTTGGGGACATTTACCACATAGAAGTACCACACATAAATACCACACGGGATTACCACATAGAAAATACCACAAGAAAAATACCCATGGAATTCACCTGTTGATCTTGTGGTATTTTGGGACGTATACCACAGAACCCCGGGCCCATTACCACATGTTAATACCACAAAACAATACCACAAAGCAATACCGCATGCCAGTACCACACAGCAATACATGTGGTATTTTGGGACATATACCACACAAATCACGTCAATACCACACACCTGTACCACACAGCAGTACCACATGGCTGTACCACACAGCAATACATGTGGTATTTTGGGACATATACCACACAAATCACGTCAATACCACATGGCTGTACCACATAGCAGTACCACATGGCTGTACCACATATCAGTACCACATAGCTGTACCACACAGCAGTACCACATAGCAGTACCACATGGCTGTACCACATAGCAGTACCACATGGCTGTACCACATGGCTGTACCACACAGCAGTACCACATGGCTGTACCACACAGCAATACATGTGGTATTTTGGGACATATACCACACAAATCACGTCAATACCACATGGCTGTACCACATAGCAGTACCACATGGCTGTACCACATAGCAGTACCACATGGCTGTACCACATGGCTGTACCACACAGCAGTACCACATGGCTGTACCACACAGCAGTACCACATGGCTGTACCACACAGCAGTACCACATAGCTGTACCACATAGCAATTCCTGTGGTATACCATAGGGCAATACCACAGATGTTTACCACATACCGCATAGCAGTACCGCAAACCAGTGCCACACATATGTACCACACAACAATACCTGAGTTCATCTTTGGACATAGGCCAATACCACAGAGAAGTACCACACAAAAACACCATACTGAATATGAGAGTACCACACAGCTACTCTCATATGGTATTACTATGTGGTACTCCCTTGTGGTATTGCTTTGCGGTACTCCTCTGTAGTATTGCTGTGTGGTACTTCTCTGTGGTATTACTGTGTGGTACTCATCTGTGGTATTGCTGTGTGGTACTCGTCTGTGGTATTGCTGTGAGGTACTCCTGTGGTACTGCTATTTGGTATTCCCCTGTGGTATAGCTGTATGGTACTCCACTGTGGTATAGCTGTGTGGTACTCCTCTGTGGTATAGCTGTGTGGTACTCCTATGTGGTATTGCTGTGTGGAAGTCTTGTGCCGGTGTCAATATGTGATACTCTGTGGTATCGCTCTGTCATACTACTGTGTGGGTTTTCTGTTTGGTACTGATGCATGCTACTGGTGTGCGGTTTTGCCAAGTACAGTGCCTGTCACAATTCTTCTTCTACCTGTTAACCTGCAAAAGCTTATCACAATAGGATCACAGTGGGATCACCGGACCATATCTATTGAATTCAGCGCTTGCAGGTTAACAGGTAGAAGAATTGTGACTTGTACAATGAGCTTATGAAGAGACCATTGTGAATTTTGAAGAGCGTCTTCCTGAGCAACTATTGCAAAGTAAATTTTATTAGATCCTCCGGATTCGTCATTAAATTTGATACATCTAACAAAATTTATGCACCGAATGATCAGATGCAACTCAACCTACCCCCCCCCCCCCCTTGCCGGGCATGCAGCCTCTACATAATGTTTGAATAATTTTGGCTCTTTTCAGGGACACTATAGGTCTATCTACTCATAAAATAACGTAGCATCGCTTATTTGATTTATGAAACATGCATGCAGAAAGTTGATACCCACCATAGGACAAAAACAACGAATACATGTATATGAATAGGTGGAACTACAAGCTTAACTGTCTTAAGTACTTAAACCTTCATTCATTACTCTCACTCATCAACTGTCGAGTGATGCTCAGTACAAAAATACCCATCAAGAAAGTGAATAATATTAAATGAATTGCTATTACTTCATAAAATACATTGCCATTGCTCACCTTTGAAATGAAGTTTATAATCCAGAAATCTTGTAGGCACATGTTCTGCCTTTCACTTGCAATCACTGGCTGTTGTAGATCATTTGAATCTCTAGCTAGCTGCGCATGCCCGAACTGCATGCATGCAAAGACCGCGTTAATGTAACGGCTGGCATATTGCCAAATATGTCTGCCATAGTGTCTGCCATAGAGTTATACACAGAACTCAACTCTATGGTGTGTACCGGTTTTCCAATACATGTGTGTGTCTGTGTGTGTGCAGTTGCTTGTGCATAGTCTATTAGATTCAGACCATTTTGCAATGAAATGTAATATGTTGGTAATCAATAGGCCTACGCGTCGCGATGGTATTGATGCTTAATAGCACTTTAATTTGGGGCCCGTAACATAAAGAGATAACTCAATCTTACGATTGATCAATCGTAAGTCTATGGCAAACCATGTACTAAAGAGTTACAATTGATTGTAAGATTTATTGTATCTTTATAAAATTTAATGATACAGGACCCTGATATTAAACATACTAAAGTGTTCAGAATTCACTAACTGATTGAAATAATTCAATGTGTTTCGAGCTATTCATTCTGAGGCATCTTCTGAGGGTATGAAAAATTTCATAGAAAATACCACAAAGAAAAACTATACCACAAATTACCATACAGCGGTGCTGTGTTATTTATATAGTACAGTGGTATGAAAAATACCATAGGAAATACCACAAAGAAAAACTATAGCACAAAAATACCATACAGCAGTGCTGTGGTATATATATAGTACAGTGTAATACCACAGGGATGAAAAGGCCCACACAGATTCCTGTGGTACTGCAGATGTGATCGCCTGTGGTAGTCATGTGGTAAAAGAAATACCACAGGAAATACTACAAAGAAAAATGTACCACAGAAATATCATACGACTACTATACCACAGCACTGCTGTATGGTATCTCTTACAGCCTTGTCACACTGTACAACAGTGTTGTACTGTTGTACAGTGTGACAAGGCTGTAAGAGATACCATACAGATTCCTGTGGTGCTGCAGAGGAGTAGCCTGTGGTACATACTTGGACCTAAAAATACCACAGGGATGAAAAGGCCCACACAGATTCCTGTGGTATACTGCAGATGTGATCGCCTGTGGTAGCCATGTGGTAAAAGAAATACCACAGGAAATACTACAAAGAAAAATGTACCACAGAAATATCATACGACAGTGCTGTGTTATTTATGATTTATGTGGTATCTTTTACAGCCGTGTACACTGTACCACATAAATAACACAGCACGTACTGTTGTATGATATTTCTGTGGTACATTTTTCTTTGTAGTATTTCCTGTGGTATTTCTTTTACCACATGGCTACCACAGGCGATCACATCTGCAGTATACCACAGGAATCTGTGTGGGCCTTTTCATCCCTGTGGTATTTTTAGGTCCAAGTATGTACCACAGGCTACTCCTCTGCAGCACCACAGGAATCTGTATGGTATCTCTTACAGCCTTGTCACACTGTACAACAGTACAGCACTGTTGTATGATATTTCTGTGGTAAATTTTCTTTGTAGTATTTCCTGTGGGTAAATGGGTACCACATGGGTACCACAGGCGACACATACCACAGGAATCTGTGTGGGCCTTTTCATCCCTGTGGTATTTTTAGTTCCAAGTATGTACCACAGGCTATACTCCTCTGCAGTACCACATGAATCTGTGTGGGCCTTTTCATCCCTGTGGTATTTTTAGTTCCAAGTATGTACCACAGGCTATACTCCTCTGCAGTACCACATGAATCTGTGTGGGCCTTTTCATCCCTGTGGTATTTTCTGTGGTATTACACTGTACTATATAAATACCACAGCACTGCTGTATGGTATTTTTGTGGCATAGTTTTTCTTTGTGGTATTTCTTATGGTATTTTTCATACCACATGGGTACCACAGGCTACACCTCTGCAGTACCACATGCTTATGTGTGGTACCTCTTCATCCCTGTGGTATTTTCTGTGGTATTATAAAGTACCATAGAAATACCACAGGAATACCACAGGATATTTTGTAAGGGTGGGCAGCATTTCGCAGACCGAACGGCATTCGGACAAACTCGAACAGCCCAAAAGGGGTGGTGATGGCAGTCTTGTTAATGTCATCTGGGTGGACTGGGATGTGGTGGTACGCCCGAACCAGATCGATCTTGCTGAAAACATGCCTGCCTTCAAGTCTGGAAGTGAAGTCATGTAGGTGTGGAATGGGGTAGCAATCTGGCACAGTCCTTGCATTCAGCGCCCTATAATCACCACAGGGCCTCCAGTCACCTGGCGTCTTCTTCGGTACCATGTGAAGAGGGGAAGACCAATTGCTGCTGGATTGCCGAATGATTCCTAAGTCCAACATGTGATCAAATTCCCGCTTGGAAATGTTGAAACATTCCTCAGCAAGACGACGAGGGCGGGCTGCGACTGGTGGACCTCGCGTGGCGATGTAATGTGTGACAGAATGCTTCACAGCTGTGTGATTGTAATCTGGACGCGTTATCTCAGGGAATTGTTGGAGAAGAGCATCGTAATGGTGAACTGCCATTCAAACGCGAAATCACCGGACTGATGGAGGGTGAGTCCGAACTGATGCAAATTCCATGGACACTCAAACCCGTTGTAGCATCGTAGAGCTTGTGATGCTTGACGTCAACGAGCAGATTAAAGTGCTCTAGAAAATCTGCACCAATGATGGTCTTTCTGATGTTGGCAATGATAAAAACCCACCGAAATGTCCGACGTAAACCCAAGTCCAGGGTGATTGAACGCTCTCCATAGGTGGTAATGGGTGAATCATGCACCGCTTGCAAGTCACTGAAGCACTGGAAGCACGGTGCTTATCGGAGGTATGACACTAACCTCAGCACCTTTGTCAATGAGAAAACGTGTGCCAGAAAGTTTGTCAGTGATGTAGAATAGGCGACTACTGGTTGTCCGCCGGCTGTACTTGTCGCCGCTAGTTGCCGGCTGGCGGGTTTCCCGACGAGGAAGGGTGGTGTTTCTGCCAGGAACAAGGAGGAGCACACTTCTTAGCACTATCGCCAAAAGACCAGTGATACCAACATTCACTGTCAGGATGTCGCTGTCGGCTTGCGCTACTGCTGGACTTGCGGGAACGCGATGAACTGCGACTTGGGTCGTAAGCTGGGCGACTTGGGCAGTGAGGCGCTGCATACCATCGGGGAGGCCTGCCATACACACCTGTGGGGCCCGCGGCTGTGTGTGAGATGACTGCAGGGGCTGTGTATCCGCGCTGGCGACGGAGGGCGGTGATCCTGCCTCCAAAAATGCGGTCGACCAGGGCTGCCACATTATTGATGTTCATCGTCTCGCTGGTGGAGGCAAGGATGAGTTGGCCGTTCACAGGGAGCCGCTGAATGAACAGGTGCTTGAGAACGCTTGACTCCAGCTTCCTGTCGCCGAGATGTTGCTGCATCCTGCGGAGGAGCTGCGATGGTGTGCGGTCACCCAATTCCTCACTGATGAGCAACTTGTTGAGCTGCTTCTGCTCAGAAACCGACAGTCGGCGGATGAGCTCAGCCTTGAGCTTGGTATATGGCTGGTCCTCAGGGGGCGGGGTTGACAATGAGGTCCCTGACCTCCATCGCCACATCAGGCTGGAGCGAAGAAATGACATAGGGTAAACCGGGGGAATATGGAGCCTCGGGGTAATATGGAGCCATGCACAGAAATCTGTCTGTAGAAAAGTGTTATAGCCCCCTCTGTGGTTTAAATGCCTGTTATGTGACCTGTTGCACCCACTGCCACTCTGTAAACACGAAGTTAGCTGGTAGGTCTCGGATATCCACAACAAAATCCAACATATTGGAGAAAGGTAAGCGATTTTCTAGCCATTTTTTGGCTCCTTTTAAGACCGAAAATGTAAAGATTGCTGTTGTATAAAACCTACTTTGCGTAATCATTATTTTGATTGTATCATAATAAGTGCATAATGTGGGTTGTATACTGGTGCTGAGTGCATGTGTATTGATGATTGAGTGAATGGCCTGTACAATCCATTTACATAGCCACAATATCTTTGGGGTAATATGGAGCCCCTTGTAAAAATGCAGCATTCATGCACTGTTGACTGTTGATGGCTAGTGCAGTATTGTTCTGTTGTGTAGTTATAATCATTACATGATGTATAATTTATAGTTTGTAGAGAACTTTCACTTATTAAAAAAATTAATTGTTATTTGTATACCAATTACGAGCGTAATCAAATTTCAGTATAGATTGTTTTATGGGCTCCATATTACGCCGTTCATTGGGGTAATATGGATCCCGTGACACTTTTGTTTATTTTGTCTTTTATTTATACAAGGAAATTCAGCATTCATGCACTGTTGACTGTTGATGGCTAGTGCAGTATTGTTCTGTTGTGTAGTTATAATCATTACATGATGTGTAATTTATAGTTTGTAGAGAACTTTCACTTATTAAAAAAATTAATTGTTATTTGTATACCAATTACGAGCGTAATCAAATTTCAGTATAGATTGTTTTATGGGCTCCATATTACGCCGTTCATTGGGGTAATATGGATCCCGTGACACTTTTGTTTATTTTGTCTTTTATTTATACAAGGAAATTAGTTTTTTTTTCTAACTTTAGTGATTTTATGTAGGCAATAAATAGTTCTTCCACTAGTAAAAGAGAGAAGTGAAAAGAATGTTTGTTACATGTTCAAAACTATCATTTTGTGCTTAAGGGCTCCATATTCCCCCAGTTTACCCTACGAGAACCTAGTCTTCTCCCTATGGATCCTCTTGGTGTTGAAGATGGCCTCCACCTGGGCAAACCATATCGCCGGGTCGCTGGCCCAGAACGGTTGCAAGTTCAGGAGCCCACGGACCGCTGCTCCGGCATCGGCGACAGGGCCCGTGGCAGTGATAGCGGCGTCCGCCGACGTAGACCGAAAATTCTGTCTCTCGTTCGTTAGCTCTTCACTTATAAGAGACAGAAACGGCCGTATCCACTCTGCTGTGCAAACCGAATACACATTGACTTACACACTATAACAGTTTGAATACGGATGGAAGATTTTCAAACGGAGAAAACCTTGGACCCTGAATTACCTGAAAAAGGAGCAAAAAGGAATAAAACAGTCAAATTGGTAAGTTGAACATGTTCGTTTAAGTATAGGGCCTAGGCCTTATTAATTTATACAAATATTTTTAAAAATCGTAATATTCACATTTTAACAACGACATGCCTACTGTTCCTCGGCGGTCAGTGAGTTTGCACACGCGAGTGTATGGAGCGTTTCTGTCTCTAAGTGAAGAGCCGACCCTATCCAAATAAGAGGCTATAACCCAGGTTATTTTTCAATGAGTGAAAATAATCTATTTTCCCCCTATTTTCTTTCTATTTCTTGAAAACATGGCTATTTTTTTTACTATTTGTCCTGATAAAATAGGGGGGAAATAGAATATTTTCACTCATTGAAAAATAACCTGGGTTATAGCCTCTTATTTGGATAGGGTCGGCTCTATTTTTTTCTTGAAAGCTATTTTCCCCCTATTTCCTACAAACAAGTAAAACCCTTGGACTATTTTTCTGCTATTTTTTACACACTCGTAAATCAGAAGACTATTTTCCTTCTATTTTTTTCAACTTGTTCTTTTCGCCATATTCGAAGCTGAAGAAGATATAAAAATAGAGAAAAAAAAAAAGAAAATTAGTGAAAAAATGAATTTTCACGCAATTTGTGTAGTCTCGGAAACTATACCAAATTCAAGTTTGGGAAATTTTGAATTTAATCATCCTCCTGTGAAAATGATAGAATAAGTTATTTTAATGACCTATCTGTTTATTTCTTACTGAATCAACCTGTCTAACCTCACACTAGAATAATATCCATTTTTTAAAAACATTAACGGGATAGCAAAGTCTGAAGCTGGACTAATTCATACATGAGCCAATCAGGTTGCAGGGCTGAATATTTCAAATTCATTTGGAGGCTGTGTAGAGATAGTGTACATGCTGTTGACAGCTATGGATATTTTACTCTAAATTTCTTACAAGTTAGTGTAAGTGTGCAGACATCACGTTCTTTCATGTTCTCTATTCATCTTCCTTTAGTGTGAAGCGTGTGAAAGTGAAAAGAATGTGTGAAAATGAGGCATTTCTTAATATGCAAAATGAGAGCATAATTTATGGTTGCAGTCCCATGTACTAGTGCTTGTGTGTGGTACGTATTCTGGACCACATGTGCATAGCCTACAACCTAGCTCCCATCATTCTTTGAAAATAGCATTCAAATCTTATTCAAAGCCAATTTATCTTTTGGGAAAAGTATTTTAATTTGTTTCTTCTCAGGTGTTTATTAAATGTATTTTTAAAAAAAATATGTAAATTAGTGACAGAACATATACATGTATGATAAAAATAGTCAAAAAATATATTTTAAGAAATATGTCATTTTTCTTGGTCTATTTTTCAACTATTTTTCATCTCTATTTTTTGTCTATTTTTATGTATTTTTATCCTTATGTTAATTTGTTAAAAATATATGTTTTTGCTATTTTTCACCGATTTTTAGTATATTTCTGGACTATTTTGTCCCTATTGTGGACGAGAGAATAATTTTTCTTGGTCTATTTTTCGTCTATTTTTCAACTATTTTTCATCTCTATTTTTTGTCTATTTTTTGTTGCAAAACATATATTAGGGTAAAAATATATTTTAAACCTATTTTTATCACTATTTCCATCATATTCCTGAAATATTTTCTCACTATTTTTTAAAGCAAAGAAATAGTAAGAAAATATATTTTCTGGGTCTATTTTCTTTCTATTTTCCATCTAATTTTAAACTATTTTATTTCGACTGGTTAACGAACGACAGACAGAATTTTCGGTCTACCGCCGACGCAGACTCCCCTTCCTTTGTGTCCGTCTGATCTTGATTGCTCATGATTGAAGGTGCGCGAAAATCGGGTCACCAATGTAGAAATACTGAGGTTTCAAGTTAAATGTTAAAGTCAGTTTTCTACTCACCTAGTAGAAGGTACAAAGGAGAATTCAGGGACAAAGGGAAGATGTTGAGATGATCTTGGCCGGAGAATCCGGGCGATTAGTCTCGAGAGAGGCGGGCGACTCTTTATTAACTAACCGCGAAGGTTAGGTCCAGTTATTGCACAAATCCCGGTATAAAAATCACAACAATAAACGATGCATGAAATCATTCAGCGAAATGATAATCCAAAGTGAATTAAAATCCAAGAATAGTAAATCCAAGGGAAAGAGTAAAAAGTTCCCGTTGATGGCGAGGAAGACTTACTCCTAACACGTGACGACATACGAAACTTTCGCGACGGTGTCCAAGAAGCAAGTGAAGTAATAATGAATTATGTCGTGGACGCATCCACATCCAAAAATAATGTTCATTGGTTGAGCTAGCTAATTAATGACGTAAAAATTTGATGAACTCTGATTGGTTTGATAAAGAAGATGAGCTCTGATTGGGGCCTTGAAAAGTTCAGGGAACTGAAGAAGCAACATGTGAGATGCATGTGGTACGCTAAAAATAAACCTGTCACGATGTTATACATTGAAGCGCGAGGAATGTCAAAATATAAGGTAAAGAATATCTGTTCGCGCGTAAACAAAGGAACTCGAATAGATAAAATAAAGATATAGGAAGTAGGTGGTCTGCTAACCGAGTAGATGCAATCCAATGAAGAATAATTGAATTCTTGCTTTGACGAGAGTTTTGATGATGAAATATATAAAATATGCCAGGTCACGTATAGCGCTGAGGGAAAATATAATATCCCTCGACAAAAATATAACTCCCCTCGAGGAACTCAAATGTTATATTGACCCTCATGTCAGTCAATATCTGTATAATAACTGAAGCACATTTCGAAGTATTTGTCAAACTCGGGCTTTTAAGTATAGGTTTTGATTAATGTTAGTTTGGAGAGCTGGAGTTCATTAGTAGGCCTATATATAGGCCACGGGTTTTATCTACAAAACACAAAACTTTATTAGCAATAATGTATGGACACATTAATATTCAGAAATGGTTTACTTTTCAGGCCATAATATAAAATTGCAAGATCCTGATTATTGCAATATAAATCACAACGACGCAGTAATTTCACAACGACGCCTAATAGAGTACGGTACTTTAAATTCTGCATGATTAGTTTCTGGCACTGAATTTAATTCGATTTTGAATTTTGAAAATACTGTGAATACTCATGTATACTTGTGTATATACTTTCAAAAACTATATAATGCCTTTTCAAAATGACTAATACATGTATAGGCATATCATTTCTTCAACGGATATTGGGAAAATAAGTACCGTCTACACATATGATGATACAGTATATTATAAGATACTTGAAATATGCAACGACACTTTAATTTGCAAAAAAACCCCCAAACAAAAAAACACATTAATTACGAGGATACCAAATACTTTGTATTGTTATACATTTTTCTTTTTATTTATTTTTTGTTATGAGTTTATTTTCATGATTTTTTACTTTTATTGTTATTCTTGCTGTCAGGGCCTCGTGGAAGACCACCACTATTGGTGATAATGAGTCACCCTAATTTTGTCTAAATAAATAAAACAATTCAAACAGAGACGGATTATAGGGGTAAGGCACAACCAACCTTTATCCATTCCAATAACAAAAAACAAACAAACAAAACATGTCAATATATATGGAATACTTAACAGCAAAATAGTAAGGGAGAGTAATCGAAGTTGGGGGGGGGGGGGGGGGGGCTAATAAGCATTCCCCAACGAAGGGCTAATGAATTTCTTCCCTTGGGGATTTTACTTATAGGGAATCCCGCCAAATAATCACATGGCCCAATGGATTTCTCCCTGTTAATTTTATTTCGGGAATTCCATCACCCCCGTGAGGGACGGATTAGTAATAGGAGACCCCCCAAGAAACAACAAAACAAAATGAAAACAAAAAAAAAACAACAAGCAAAACAACAAACAAAACAAACAAACAAAAAACAAACGAACAAAACAAAAAAACAGCAGCAACAAAAATAAAAATAATTTCCCCCTGTTTTTTAAGAAACAAAATAAGATTTCTCCCCTTGTGGATTTTACTTAAATAGGGAATCCCGCCAAAATATCACATGGGCTAAATGAATGTCTCCCTGTTAATTTTAATTCGAGAATTACATCACCCCCATGAGGGATGGAGTAGTCTGATAGGAGACACCCCCCCCCCCCGATCCACAAAAAACAAACAAAACAACGAACGGACAAACAATTCCCGATAAGGGCATTATGCCAGTGGAGAGGAGGAAGGGTGGGGGGGGGGGGGGGAACTAAAGAAAATCACATGGGCCTAATGAACTTCCTGAGTAAGTTTATTTCGGGAATTAATTCCATCACCCCCCCCCCCCTCCCCCAATCAGGGATTGGGTGCCTAGGAGGGGAAAAAAATTAAAGTAAAGAAAATTATACCATATGAGAGTGGAGAGAAGGGGGGTGTAGAGGCGCGGATCCAGGGGGAGGCGCCAGGGGCGTGCGCCCCCGGTTTTGTCTGACAAAGTATGCCCCCGGACCCCCTACTAGTAGACGGAGGGTTCCTCAGTGTGCGCCCCCCTGAAATGCGCCCCGGTTCTGAAAATCCTGTATCCGCCCCAGTTGTATGGGATGCAGTTATAGCAGCACTGGGTTCAGTCTGGGATTCGATATGCTCAAATTTTAGGGGATTGACCCAAGATCAGAGGAGTGAATTAACTGTCTGAAAATATGTTTACTTTATGGTGAAAATAATCTAAACACAAATTTTCTGTACCGCCTACCGGTTCTCAACTAGGCCTAGATCTTATATATAAATGCAGTGGCGTAATGGGCCCAAAAAAATGAGGGGGTGAGGATATAAGCATATACTGTACACAATTTCTGAATACTTGCGAGCGAGTCAAAAACTATCGACATTATATCATGAAAATGTTATTTTATCATTAGGCCTATCTGGTAGGTAAATATTTTTTTCTTCATGCAGTCTCCAGCTAGCTTGATCGGCGCCGCTCCTGGCGGGCCTGCCGCACAGTCAGCGGCTGTGAGCGAGCGCTTCTGCTACTCGCTATATACTAGGTACATGTAGCTCGCGCCGCGCTCGTGCCGCGCTCTCTCTGGCGCTGGCCAAGCATCAATCAGAAGGATGGACACGTTGATATGTCGAGAAACTTACGGATCTCGTTCTGATCCGAGAGATTATTTGCGTAAAAATGATGGCAGCATATCAGAGTCACGAACAAGCAACAGAGGACTGTCATCTATTCTGCACTTCTTCCGTGTAAGGCTGAAAATTTTATTGAATTAGGGCCTATATATATTGCCAATTTAATTTCTCGGTCCCATATGTGCTTAGATTTGCAATGCTGCATTGCTGGTTATTAATTATTAAACTTAAAGAAACTTTTAGTTTTATTGAATCGAATTGAATTGAATTGCAAAATGTTATCCATTAAAGTCCACATGGAAGAATGTACAAAGTAAAAACATGTAAAAGGTACTGATAATTAATATTTTATATTTATTCATTGTTTACAAAATACAACAGACCACTCATAGCTACATTCCTATACTTCGTGTGTATAATGTAGGCAGTCATACACCTCAACTTTTTAAAACACCACTGCACAAAAGTCACCAACATTCACTCAAAATCGGCATTTAATTTACAAAAACCGACCCAAAAATATTCAAGAAATACAATAAATTCAACTCACCGATGTTGGAAAATATATTTCAAAAAATGAAATCTGTAATTTACTGTTGATTCTCGCGAAACGAGCTATCGGACTCATTGTGTACATTTCCTGGTCGCCGCGGGCGCCGACATCTCCCCAAAAGAGTTTTGTCCTCAAAAATTGGGTCCCTATGGCGTACACGGAAAAGTTCCGATTTTCTGTGTGCGCGATCGTAAAGATCGATGTGCCCTTGCGATCCCGAGTTTCTTCGTGGGCAAAAATTATATTGGCCGATTTTAGTCTAAGACATCGGCAGTTTGTAAACAACACGCGATCGCGAAACAAATCGGCGGGGATTTCTCCGGTTTTGGACAAGATTTTGACTTTGGATTTTGCTGTAAATATCAAAAGTTCTTCCTAACGGCCATTTGAGGTAGGAGTGAGATTTTTAAGGGCTGAATTTGAAAGCAAGTATTTAAAATATTTATCTTATTTCCCCCCCCCCCCATACCTTTAGTACATGCGACAGAAAATACCAACTATTTTACAGTAATGTACCCGTGAGTGCTACAGACTAAGTAACACTGTGAGTGTGAGTGAGTTACAAGTCATGCAATTTGATTAGATCAGTAGTCGGTAGAATAATTTGGGACTTGGGAGAAGAAAGAGAAAAACGAAACGAAGAAGAAAAAGGAGAAGAAGAAGAAGAAGAAAAAGGAGAAGAAGAAGAAAAAGAAAGGGGAAAAGTGATATGAGGAGAGGAAAGAGGGAGCATGGGGATTGGGGAGGGGGATAATTGAAACTGAAAGAGGATAGGAGAGGAGAATAGAGGGGAGATATTTCTGGAGGGACATACTAATTAAGTAATTTATACAAATTAAATAATTGACATGTTGATAACACTTATTATATGTTTTTTTTTATTTTGTTTTGTTTTCCCCCATTGATTTGGTTTGGACATGCGATAGATCAATTCCTCTTCCAAATGCACTGCTTGGTGTTAGTGGTCCATTTAATTGCATTTTATTGATTGATTGATTTTATTTGCCAAGCATTCAGAACATAATTTTTTTAATAAATTTGTACATAGTACTAGTTTAGTACATATTGGGCCACTAGTCTTTCTGGTGTGGTAAGGAGAAGAGGGGGTGGGGGAATAGAGTGAGACAGAAGGGGAGACAGAGAGTGAGAAGTCAAGTGAGAAGGAATTTGGAGAAAGATTAGGGCATAGAAATAAGTGAGGAGAGTTATTGCCAAATAACCTTGTACATGTATATATGTGAGGATAGTAGATAACAGACTTGACTGTTCTTAATATGTATAGTAGTACATGTATTAGTGGAAACAAAAAGATGTTGCTGCCCCACGTGCTTATGTTCCGTTCCCATGGACATGAAATCTAGTTCATCTGCCAGAAACTTTTAAAAATTTTCTTAAAACCTTCCTGATGAAGAAGGCTTGTAAACAATTAATATCATGGCAATTATATGATGCATGTTGCTTCTTATAATATTTTTTTTTTGTTAATGTTATATTTTTTTAATCATTTGATGCTTGTTATTTTCTTGAATTGTAGTTTTTGTTGATGGTTAATATTTGTTTTTCATACTCATGCTGATTTATGATTTATTTTGCGCCTAGACCTAGTGTGCCTCTATCAGGCAGATTTGTGTGCTATATATTAGTTTAAATTATTGTTATTTTATGTTAATATCATGCTCGTATAATATTGTTATTTATATTCCTTAAAAATTGTCATTTATTTGCAGGTTGTGTTTCTGCCGCAAGGTTATCCAGACAGTGTGAGCAAGGATTATCTAGAATATCAGATATGGGACACAGTGCAGGTACGAGTACTTCATTCAACATTCCTTGTTACTTTCCTCAATTACTAGCTCCTTTCAAAGTCTGGATAGCTGTAGATTGGTTTGGTTTTCATTCTGCATATATTAATGGGGATAAAAATGTGTTGAATAGTTCTTCCATCGGATTTTAGTGAAACTGTCGGGTATTTAGGGAGCTTAAGAAAATACAGTAGGCCTAGCTACTACGTAAGGCGCGCCTATATAGAGTGCAAAATTGTTGTAAATCACAATTGCATTGCATAGAACCATATAAATCATGATAATAATAGTAATAATAATTCGCTCTTGTATAGCGAATATAACATTATGGTATAACGTCTAGCTCTTCCAAAGGACTTTGGATCTATTACCCTGGCTTTAGCTCCGGCAACTATAGTGCTCACTGCATTCAAGAAATAAATCCTACCAGGTACCCACTTACTACACCTTGGTCGAGTGATAAGATCTACAAGTAAGTGTATCCCTAGTACCTTCTTTAGACTTAAAAATCCTGTCATTCAGATTAGTTAGATTACATTTTGCAGAGGCACATCTTTTCGTGCCACTACTACATTTCACTAGCCTACCTTGTTAACCCATTGCCTACTGGAACCGGGTGGTTCCTGTACTAAGCCTAAGGGAATGAGAGAATTCAGTACTCGATGGGTTAATGAACAGCAAGGATGTCAAACACTTAATGGAGATCATATCTTTTCCGAGATTCACATTTGCCCCAGGTATGACCACCCTTTTCAAGAACCTACTTGGACTAAAAAATATGACAATCAGCAGTGGACCAAAATTTCTTTCTTTGGTACAATTTGTAATTGGGGATGATTTGTAATTGTACAGGTAGCGCTGGTGATATTTTAGTTGACTTTCTTCTGGAGGGTGGAGGGGGTTAGTTTTTTAGTGTTTAATTGTTGGGGTTAGTCCCATATTCTTTCCCGGGCTCTAAACTATATCTTTACTAGTTGGATGACCAAATATTGAAGTTGTGGGACATCAACACAACTTACGTAGCCTCGCTCCAAGATCAAAGTCATCATCACAATATAAATTAGCAGAATTACTCAAAAGAACCTAGAAATTTACCTTGATTTCTTGCCTTTTATTATCTTCGGCGCTTCGCACTGCACATGCAAGCAGAAAAACTTAATCAATATTATATTAATATGCATGAGACTCATAACAACCTGCTGACAATACACTTTGGTTGCCTGTGACTTCAGGCAACTACATGTATTTGTGATTCTTGTAACCCTGGGCCCCATTTCCTAAAACTTGTTATCAATAACAAGTTACAATAATTGTTCAAAGCTACTGAAATGCTTGAATCTGATTGGCTGAGAGCGAATTTGTCATAGAAATGAGTCGGTTGTTATTGATAACAGGTTTTATGAAATGGGGCCCTGATCTTTCTTTTTTTTTCCCCGCCTTCATATCATAGGCCTTTAGTAGTAGCATCACAGGGACTCTGTCAACCCATGCGATGCTAAAAGGTGTAGGAGTCGGAGATGAGTCTGCATCTGCTGCTGCTGCTACAATCACATGGCTGCTTAGAGGTAAGAACAATAATCATTCAGCAGGGGGTTGGGGGATGAGGGGTAGGGGGTGGGGGAAAGGGGCAAGGGCGATAGGGAGATAAGGGGAAGGGTATTTAGGTGATGGATGATAGAGGATGGGGGGATAGGCATGGAGAATGGGGGGGGGGGGTGATGGCAAGGTGTTGAGGGGAATTTGGAGGAAAGGGTATGGTCGGGGATTTAGGGGAAGTATGTGCTCTGCTCAAATATTTTTCTAGTTACACCATTAGCTTCAGCCCATAATAGTTTCATGTTCATGTAGAGTTATTTGATGACATTTCTCTTTTATAGATGGCACGAGTATGACGGGCAGAATTGCATTTGCTTGGTACCAAGGGTGAGTTTTTTTTCATTCTGAGACAAATTTATAAGCAGTTTAGGTAATTATATGACTGTCAAAATGTTGGAACATACCTTTGATCAACCGGGCAGTGGTAATCAACCCAGCATTCATGGGATGTCTCTTATCTATACACAAACAAGTATAATTTTTCAATACATTGGATTAAATATCTGAAATGAGAAATAAACCCCTCAAAAGAAGTTGTGCAATTTAGGTTTGAGCATTGATAGCTCTCTTGTTACTATATCATCATACCTGAATTTAGTATCATTGATACGCCTGTTTATTCCCCTTTACAATAATGATGCCCCATTTGTACTGATTATGTAATTATCGAATGTGCAGTACACCTGAATTTGGGGCCACGTCAAAAGTGAAATGTTGCATGCATTGTTATTATCAACAGTGAATCCCCTTTCTTTGGAGGGTGGATTGTGTTTTGAGTGGTGTTGAGATCATCATGAATGCAATGATGTTTTCTTACTTTGTTTGGCCAATTTTGAGTCTGTATGAAACTCAGACACAGTGATAATCCCACTATCATTTGATTAAAATGCATTCCATCTTCCAAACAAAAGGTGAAAACAACAGTCCACTTCATGAATGACCCTCTCATCATTCAAAACAAAATGCATTCTCCAAACATTACAAAAGAAAGGACAATTCACTGTTGACAATAACAATGCATTTTGCAACATTTCACTTTTGGCTTGGCCCCATATTCAGATCTACTGTACATTCCATTGTTAAATAAACAGTACAAATGGGGCATCACTGTAAAGGGGAATAAACATACTTTTCAGTGATACCTAATTCAAGTATGATACTATAATAACAAGAGAGATATCAGTATTCAAACCTGCCTTGCAGAAATATATTTGAGGGTTTATTTCAAGTTTGCAGACAAATGTTAGTTAGTTGGTTTTATTGTGTTTTTTTTAATTGTTTTTGTTTTGTTTGCTGTTCTTAGGTCAAGCCTGGATAGTGATGCAAAAAGATGGAGGTAAGCTTCTCTTTTTTTTAATGAGGGGGGGGGGGGGGTAAAGTTTTTTTCTTTTTAATTTTCATTAGTTCATTCTCAATTTCCCCATCGTAAATCTCATATCTTGAGGCCCCCCCCCATCTCTTTTAAAATGAACAAATATCCAATTGCATTAATTTTGGTTACATAGTGTTGCGCAGAAAATGACTTCATTAAAGGTACATGTATGTGAAGGAAGTTCAGAGTAATTAAAGGGTACAATTTATAACTACAAATTATTCTTCGTAGAGTTTTCATCTTCATGTTAGGAAAGAAAACGTGTTATAATGTCATCAATTATACATTAACCTGTACTCGTCTATTTTCTCCTACAGATTGTTTGCGGACATCATGAACGATGCGGCACTTTGTATAGAACTCTTCTCCGTTTTCTTTCCCCAGTACTTTGTCCTTATTGCATGCATCTCGTCTCTGTTTAAAGTAAGTATCCTGCCCCGTGTCGATAACAGTTTTGCATAGTATGGCTAGACTGTGTTTAAGTGTTTATGTGTTTATTTCATAAAATCAATTTTTGGCTTGTCTTTGTACAAACCGTGCATTTTCAAGGTCCTGGAGAGCGTTTCATCAAGCGTTTTGGCAGTGATATTTACCGACAACTGTTATAAGCTACTGAAATCCTTGCATCTGATTGGCTGAGAGCAAATTTGTCGGTAAAAATCACTGCCAAAACGCTTGATGAAACGCTCCCCTGGAATGTATTTGAGATCCACATTATTTGTGTCCCATGTAGGACAGGATTACATTTTTGCTTGATATTGCCAATGGGGATAAACAGAATCATGTCTTCCTTGCCAACAAGACTCACTCCAGTCTCTGTGCATAAACTTGTATTAACCTATTGCTAACAGGAACTGGGTGGTCCCTATATTAAGCCTATGAGAATGAAAGAATGCAGTTCTCAACGGGTTGAAGAGAAGGTTGAGTTCTGGGAACGCAGTCAGACCGCAGGTCGTATGCAAATGAGCAAAAATCGCGCATTTTATTTCCAGTGCCCGAAATGGACTCTCTCCCTGCACCCAGTCGGCTGTATCGCATGGTCATCTTTAAAGTTATGTTCTTAAATAAATATAAATGCTATGCTCATTAGACTTTCTGCAAAAATAAATGAATAGTTTACCAACACAGGGATATTTTGTTTTAGTCAGAATTTTAGAAATAAGTTGTTTAAAATAACTGATGAAATAGTCATACAAAAGCATTTTTTTCACAGGATTTCAAGTTGTTAAAAGACATATAAAAAGTATATGAGCCGCCATCAAGACACATATGTATGGAAGCGCTGGAATCTCATCTTTTTCATCGTTACATTCAAAACATCCATAGATTTATGACAGAGTCAGGATCCAGCAATATTCAGCCGCAGATCATCCGTTGTCAAGACCATGGTCAAGACCATAGAATCTTAGCCTGTGATTGGCAAGCGAGCCATCTGTAACCAAGTGCGCGTTGAATAAAACAATGCGCAACCTGTTGCTTCATCCTTGCGCAAACATGCGCATAGCTGTTGCCAGGCTGTGAGAAAACATCTTGCGTGGTGGTAACCAATCGGAATGCTGGAATTGACTTTTTTAAAGACAAAGTGTGTACATTGGTTACATATTGCTGGATCCTGACCCTGTCATGAAGTGCACATTAATGTTATTTCAATCTTTGGAAAGTACAGAAAATTCCCTTTACGTTCATGTCAAATTTGCCCTGGCTCACAATAAAACTATGGTAGTTTTGGCCAGATTTATATTTCATTTAATTTCCATTTTTTGTCATAAAAGGAACACCATTTTTTACCAATTTCGTCTTTTATTTTGAAAACAACAAAAGCATGTCACAAATCTCTGATCCCTCTTCTTTTATTTGATGCATAAATCATGGCAATTGGTGAATGATAAGTAGTCTATTCAATAGTTTGCAAATGAGATGTTCCTGGCTGTTCTTGCTCATTATGTATTCATAGTCAGGCAGAACTGGAAATAAAATAGCGCGCTTTTTGGGGACCTGCGGATTGGCTGAAAGGTTACAAATAATTTGTGAACTTTCTCATTCTCTTTATATCAATTTAGAAGATCATCAGAGTAGGAATGTCCCCTGAAAAGGATTGCTCTTCAAATGCCCTTGCATTCAAAATATGACAAGAAACAGCTGAAATGTTTGGGCCAAACATGTGTGTGTAGTCCAATATACATGTTTCTGTGTTGTGTGCATGTGAATCTCAGTAGCATTGCAATTCTGCAATTTCTTCTTATTTTGGGGATTCCTAAACCTGACAGCATACATCAATTCTTATGTACTATATAATCAACCTTTCCCAGTTGCTTTGAGACAGTTTTTTTCACAATGTTTTCACATGACCAGAAGTCATTTTATGTTTAATGACAACATCTGCCATCCCTCTGAAAGCAATTTGAGAATGATTGAATGTGTTGTTTTATTTTCAGTCCATGGTAGGGGTTGCAGGAGGAGCGACCAGAGCTGCTCTCACCATGCATCAAGCTCGCAGGAACAACATGGCTGATGTGTCTGCCAAGGATGGTAGTCAGGTAAGAATGCTAGGGAAATCCCCTTATGTATTATTCAGGGAATCCCTTCTTTACCGCTCATTCGCATATGACAATAGAAACCGCTGTGAGGATGAAAAAAACTAGCCGCATGGAACAAAGGTCTTACGAGTACTCACCTCTCTCCGTGTTTTAAGATACAGGAGTGTTAAGCGCATTACGCTTAAGAAATCACAGCAGTTTACATTATTTAGGGAAATTCCCTCGGTTCATAGTAGGGGTTGCAGGGGAGGAAATGGGAGAACCAACATGGCTGGTGTCTTTGCTGGAAAAATTGTAATCAGGCATTAAGGGGGATCTGCTGATGTCATTCAGGGAAATTCCCTGCATCCATATTACTGTAGGGGTTGCAGGGGATGAAATAGAAACAACATGGCTGATGTCTTTGCTGGGAAATATAATCAGTTAAATGGGCATTCAGGGGAAATTCCCTCGGTTCATAGTAGGGGTTGCAGGGGAGGAAATGGGAAAACCAACATGGCTGGTGTCTTTGCTGGAAAAATGTAATCAGTTAGGCATTAAGGGGGATCTCCTGATATCATTCAGGGAAATTCCCTGCATCCATAGCACTGTAGGGGATGCAGGGGATGAAATAGAAACAACATGGCTGATGTCTTTGCTGGGAAATATAATCAGTTAAATGGGCATTCAGGGGGATCTGCTGATGTCATTCAGGGATTTCCCCTCAGTCCATAGTAGGTGTTGCAGGGGATGACATGGGAGAAACAACATGGATGATGTCTTTGCTGGAAAATTGTAATCAGTTAGGCATTAAGGGGGATCTGCTGATGTCATTGAGAGAAATTCCCTCCATCCGTAGTAGGGGTTGGAGGGGATGGCTTGGAGGAAACGGCATGGCTGATATCTTTTCCGGCGATCGTAATTACTTAGGCATTAAAGGGGATCTCCTGATCAAATTAAGGGAAATTCCCACAATCCATGGTAGGAGTTACAGAAGATGACATGCATTACTTTAGAAGAAACGGCATCGCTGAGGATCGCTGTCAGCTAGGCATTATGGGAAATCCCAGTGGTTGATGGTAGAGATCGCTTCGGGTTGCTCATGCTAATAATCGGATTGTAGTTGTATCATGGGTTTTGACAGTATATCACAGTATATTCGTTTAATGAGTTCGGAACTTGCCTTTGACACAGAAAGCTTTGATGTTTCCTTAATATCAATGTATCCAGCAAGGCGAGTTGCATCTCTGTTTGGAAAAGTTGTCTTCGTTTGATCATGATGATACATGTATTTATAATCAGCGATACAGATCATTCTGTTAATGATTGTTTTATTCTCTCTCTCTCTCTGTTCTCCAGGAAACATTGGTCAATTTAGCAGCTCTTGTTGTAGGTCTCCTCATCACACCAATAGCTTCAAGAAACATCCTGTAAGTCACGGTCTTGTACAAATTTGGATGATTTTTAAATTGATGGTAACTATGTTTTGGTGTTACATTAATATGAAACAGGATAGAAGCTGAAGAAATAGGAATAAGGGATGTGGTGAATTCCATTTTTTCTACTTCTGTCAGAAAATATGAGCAGCCAAAAAGAAGGCATGGTGATTGTCCTTTTGTTTCTTACTGTTTTTGTTTTCACTGAGTAATAGTTCACACATCTATTCTAAATAAAGGTATTAACATCCCAAACAAAATTGTGAAATTGTAAAGTCCTATTTTCAGAAATCGGCATAAATCTGTCCTTGAATGGTGGGGGAGGAGTAGAAAATTCAAAGAAAATTTTGTTGAAATATAAACTTTTTCTTTACTTTTTAAAATATGCATTTATAATCATGAAGGTATAAGCAGCTGCAACTATGCATAATTGTTATTAAATTGGATGAATATTTCACCTGGTGTCTGTTTTTCTTGGTTGTTATGTCATTCATGAAAAAGCCAATAATTAAGCGTAATTTTGTGACATTCATATACATGTAGCTGAAAATGGACAAAAAGTTTTAGCATCTAATTAAAAACTCTTCTTTTTTTTTCTTGGCAGTCTGACATGGACTCTTTTCTTTCTCTGTACTTGCCTCCATCTCTACGCTAACTACCGGGCAGTGACGTGTGTCGTCATGGAAACACTGAATCAGACCAGGTTCCACATCCTGGTCCAGGACTACCTCCACAGTTCTCATTTCAGTATGTCTGGACCTGATGCAGTCAATAGCAAAGAACCTGTTATATGGAGTACGTTTAACAACATTAAAGTATTGGAGTAATAAAACTCCTGCAGTGCATTTTATAAGATTCAGTTGGTTCAATGAAAATCTTACTGTTATTTTTCATTCTCGAATGATTTTAGGTATGTACTGATTTTTAACTTTTTTTTTAAATTTCTTTTACATGTATGTGCACCTAATGTAAAGTAAGTTTTAATAACATATAATCTATTGATTGAGAGAGAGAAGGGGAAGGATATAATGAATGAGGCAAGTGAAAACTTCATTAGGATTCATCTATAAGCTATAAGGCTGACTTTCTGTTTGAAGGATACAGTTGCAATTTGTTTGACTCGTAACAATTTAAGTCAAAGTTGTGGGCTGAAATTTGTGTAGAGGGAGAGAGATGATCTTTATATGAAGATTCTTTACAACTTTCCTGTAGTTTAAACCGGCTATAGGAATGTCATTGTTAAGTTGGGTATAATAATTAGACCTTTCTGTCTCTTTGTCCAGGGCTTACAAGACCACTGAAGTTGAATCTTGGTGTTCCATTCCGTACAGTAGCTAAAAAGTAAGTTCACTGAAAATTCAGTAACACATTCAGATATGATAAAGAATGTAAATGTAGCAGACCAATACAAATGCATACAGATTGTAGATATCAATGCCCCTGTTCATGCTCTACTTTGAATAATCTGCCCGTAACGTAATAATGATCTTAGAAAAACATTTGTCACCTGTTAGCAAACGCTCTTTTGACTCACATACTCACTTGTTTTTATCCAGAAAACGAATCATATGCTTTTGCTAAATAAAAGATTGTTTTGTATAAAATGTTTGCCAATGGCTCATTGGCTCATACATTGTTTTGGGGTTTTTTTTAGAGGTGATTTTGCTTTTATAGGTTCAACTGACAGTGATGAATAATGCATTTCGTTGTTGTTTGTTTCAGCATGAGGGAGCTCGAGGCATGTTTACAGAGCAATGGACAGGAAAGATTTTTATTGAGTTTGGACATGAAAAAGGGTAAGTTCTTGTTTCTTCCCCACTATCTTCTTCCCGTAGATGTGGGTAATGGTTTTGTCAAAAGATCACTGCATCTATGAAGTCAACATCACTTTTATTATCTAGTGGTATGAAAAACGCTGTGGAAGTACCAAATTGGTTTCCAACGTGGATTGAATATCTGTCTTTTCGTTATGACTTTAACCCCAGGTTGTATAGATATTGTTATCCATCACGACAGTACGTCAGAGGATATACTCAAAGCATGTCTACAGGCTGAAATCATCACGTATACAACATTCCATCTGCATGCAAACAGAGTAAGTATGTTGCTTCATATTGAGAGTACATTTCAATCATATATTAAACATATTTGAGCCTGATCGGTTAGTCACAGACGGACATTTGACAAATTTTGAAAGTTTGAAGGCCTGTAAAAAATAAGTATCTAAATGAAGCGAGCTATTTTATGTTTCATTGTGAAGTGCATAACTGAAGTAATCCATAAAATATTACATGTGAATTGTCACAGACGGACAAAAAGCCTACTCTTAACCATAAATGAAATGGTAATTGTTTCAATCATTATCCAGTTGTTTGCAAGCTTTCTCATTCTTTTTATGTCATCTTGGAAGATCAGACCAGTATAAATGTCCCCTGCTTTTCAAATGCCCGTATATTTGAAACATTCATGCCACATGTGTCATGTATCAGTCCCATATACCCATTTCTGTGTGCAGTGCATGTGCTTTTCAGCGGGATTGGATCAATTTCTAATCATTTTGATGATACCAACACCTTGCAGTATACACCAATTTTTATGTAGACGTGATCAAGCTTCCCCAATCGCTTTGAGACAAATTCTTTCACAATGTAATTGCATGACCAGAACCCAAGATATTATCTTCAAGAGTATTATGTGAGACCTGCATGTATTATTTCACTGGAATATGATACGTGTTGTTGAGAAAAGATTCACTCAATTCAGCTTTAGTGAAGCGACATGTATTTTAAAGACATAGTGCATCATATCAGTACTTTGAGAAGTAGAATAATCATATGCAGCCACTCCAGTCAGTATATACATATTTTAAAAATACTTTAACCTTAATCAATTAATTGCCCGCTTCTTTTCTTTCGATGATTGTTTTATTCGCAGATGCACGGTGACAGTTTATCCAGAGAACTCACAGATATTTTAGAAAGAGGTAAGATATGCTATGTACTATGAATTAGTGAAAACCCCAGAACTGTAACAATTTGAAGTATACAAATGTTGGAAATTATGTTCTTAACACTAATCAATGTACTGTGGATTAAAAAAACCTTTAAATGCATCTTATAAGGTACCTAAACCTAATGTAGTTCAATCTTGTTCTAACTACATGTAACTTCTTGGGAGCAAGAAAATTACCTTCTTATATTGAATCTTTGTTGCTGTATTAGTAGAAAACAAAGAACTGGGACCAGCTAACTTCCTTGTTATAACAAGATATTTTTTTTTTTATAACAGTGTTCTGTGTAATGAGGATCCACTACATATTCCATTGTATCACAAAAAAACAAACAACCGGTATTACAAAACGAACAAACATACAAACCAACAACAAGATAAAACAAAATAACTACTCACTACCAGAATGCACAACAGTCAATTGTTGGTGATATTTTTGTGGAATGTAAAGAAGATTTGACACAGCTATCTGTCCTTTTCCTTCTTCAAACTAGGTGTGTACATGAACAGAGATGATGCATGTCATGCAGTCAGGGTGTCTGGCCAAATCTGTAACAAACTCTTCCCAAGGTTCCTTCATGACCTAGGTCAAGCTGGCTGGGTCAAAGGCCACTCACAGATGGGTGCTGACGAATGGAGAGCGACATGGAATATCAGTGGGGTAGATGAGAGGAAAGTCTTCTGAGTTGACGGGTCAAAAACGCAGGGTCACAAGGTTAACGGATATTTAAACTGAAATAAAGAATAGAAGTTGAGATTTTCATAAGTATGGGCACTTTAAATTGGCAAATGATATTGTCACTGTGATGTACAGTACCAGTCAGAGATTTCAAGCTCACGTAGTCACGCTGTGTTGCGCTCGAACAGCTTAAGCCGGAACTCGTGAACGCTCCAGCTCATCACGCTGCCCTCGGCCTTTTCAGAACAATCGCCCATGCGATGACAGGTTTACGTCCGCGAATCACGGTGTAGAAAATCGCCTCATTCTGTGGTTCGAATTGAACGTGACCGATCTTATCACACACGCTACGGACAGCCGGATGCGGGGGATTAGCTCTGTGTCGTGGTGCCGTGAGCTTGAAATCTCTGACTGGTACTGCATTTTGGGTCAACCCTACTTTTCGCTCCTGTACACAAAATGACTAAAATGTAATTTTTTTCAAAATGTTTTAGAAAAGCAGAATTTCTTCTTATTGGAGGGCATCTAACAACATGTTCATAAAATATTTTGTGCATATTCTCCAGGAAAATGTTACTTTTCGGGAGAGAAAGAGGAATGATTTTTAGTGGACAAAAAATGTTGAGAGTTGTCCCTAAATATATTCAACTGACCGAATTCCCAAGCCAATTTGAGATTCACTTTGGGTCAGTGATCTCATCCTTCAAACATTTATTACTCTACCCGTTGACTACTAAATTATCTCATCCCCATAGGATGAACACAGGAGCCACCCAGTTCCCGTAGCCAATGGGTTCATCTATGGCCAATTTTGTTCTCTATGTTCACTGATTTCTCTGGTTCCATGCAACTCAATTTGTTAAAGAGTTTAGATTACCATAATTTGTTTAACTGATATCACCTACGGTTAGAGACAAGGAAAGCTGGTCAATAGGCCGCATAGTTTTTATGGTTGTTGATAAATTCCTGCATTAATTCCTGCAATCCTTGTGTAAATCTTGCCCCACATCACTGTGATATAAATTACAGGGTTGAAATGTTTGTTTATTGAAGTCAGATGTGGCTTTGCTTTCATATATATACTTTGCATCAGATGATTCACATGACAATACAATAACAGTACATTGCATGCAAGTCAGATAGGCGTTAGCAGGTCATTTGTAATAGTTCAGTGTTTCAAATTCTTCTAACGCCCTTGTCGCAAGCTGCAAGGATTTATGCAACTTCATTCAACCAATCACCTGAAAAATAATTTGTGTACAGCTAGAAAGTGTCAAAATCAACCTGAAAGAACTTTATCTGGCATTCTATGGGTCAACAGTTAAGAAGTATGGAGGATATTAAGGATGGAATGAAGGTGCGCGCATGGAACCGAACTCTTGCGTTTGGTTCCGCAGGAGCCCTTATCTTGCCGAGCGCGTACAGGTGCGTCAAGTAGTCTACTCACGAGTCGCTTTTACACTTATAGAGAGTGTACCAGTAATTAAACTTGCAATATTTCTTTGTAGAAGTAATATTGGAAACCAGTATACCGTAATGACATGGAACCTCTAACATACAGAGCAAAATATTTCTTGGTGATTGGTACACTGTAAGTGTATACGTTGTGTTGACTGTCTGGGGCACGTTACTGACATCCTCAAGTTATTAGTCTGCCCGATGACACCGTCAAGTTGATAGTCCTACCAGAGCTTAGATCAGACCACATAATGAGGAAAATGCCACTTCCATTGTTCACTTTTTGTTTAGCATTCTTTATTCTTGGTAGCAAATGAGGCTGCAAATGACCAAATACCTTTGACCTGACATCTACTTGTATAATAAGTATTTCAGTGTTAACAAGAAACGAAAGTCAAGTGCTTACGGTGCTTCTACTTATGCGCTTATGTTAGAGTTATTTCTAGTGTTTGGTCCAAGCATGAAGTTTAGAATTTGGCTCGTGTACGAAATTGACATGGAGCAGTAGCCGCTAGAGCATGGGCCATACAACCTTGCTTACGTGTCTTATTTTGAGTGCTGCTTCAGTTTATTCGACCCTTTTAAAAATGTTTTCTCTGAAAAATATTCCATTCTGTATCTGATGACTTGAAACCATACATGTCGAGAGAAATACGGTAATCCTTATTGCCAACTTTTTGTCATTCATTAGGATTCCTTTTTTGCTGAACAGTAAGCCATTGGGTAGAGTGTAGGCATGAGCAGATAAAGGTCTCATGAAAGTAACGGACACGTTTCGCGTTTCCCTTTTTTTTTCAAACTTGTCGGTACAGTATTTATAATATTTTGTTCCATTGAATTAAATGATACATGTAATTTGTTTATTTGTTAATAAAAGATCATGTCGATCAGTATTGCTCGGTCAGTGTGTTGTTTGAATCTCTTGTTTTGTGGGGGTGGTGGAAGTTATTTTACTTTTACTTATTGAAGACATCTCTTCATTTTAAACAAAACTATTTCCGTCTTCAAGCAGTGACCAGTATTGAAGACTAGTACCAATGACACATCAATTGATCAGTCTTCTTACAGTGCCACTGAGGGGCAGATCCAGGATTGAAATAAAATGGGGAGATGGGAATATCGCTGACAAGCCGAAAAAATTTGGTTATTACATTTTCAGTTGCACTGTCAGACCTTTTTAGAGTTTCGTTCCCCTCCTTATTTCACTCCAAAAGTAGCTAGCAGCATCCCAAACATCCTCTGCAGCACCCTAGGGAGCACAGTATACAAGATTTGTCATTTTTAGCTCATCCGGCCCGAATGGGCCAAATGAGCTTATACCGTGGCGAGACGTCCGTCGTCCGTCCACAATTTCAAAATGCTTCTTCTTCGCTATTTCTTACCCGATTTTAATTCCGTTTGCTATATATGATAGCACTAGGTGGGGGAATCGAAACTTCTACACAGAATTTTGAAACTCATTAAATATGCTAATTTATGCGTATTTCTCAAAAATCACAACAATTGCTTCTCCTTCCTCATTTATTGACCGATTTCGATTTTTTTTTGCTCCATCTGAAAGACTTTCATTAGGTTCATTGAACTTCTACACGGAATTTTGAAATTTTGTCTACAAAATTATGCTAATTTATGCGATATTTATTCAAAAATCACAAAAATTGCTTCTTCCTCATTTATTGACCGATTTCAATTGTTTTTGTTCCATCTGAAAGACTTTCATGAGGTTCATTGAACTTCTACACAGAATTTTGACATTTTGTCTACAAAATTAATTTTGCTAATTTATGCGATATTTATTCAAAAATCACAAAAATTGCTTCTTCTTCCTCATTTATTGAGCGATTTCGATTTTTTTTCCATCTGAAAGACTTTCATGAGGTTCATTGAACTTCTACTCGGAATTTTGAAATTTTGTCTAGAAAATTGTGATAATTTATGCGAAATTTATTAAAAAGATCACAAAAATGGCTTATGCACTCTTTATTGTATTACAATAATGAGTTTTGGCATAGCACCCATCGGTGTGTGTGGACGTGGTACTACTCATGAGTTCTACAGGCTGCAATAGAGAAGTAGTTCACCCTTTCGGCCCTAGTTTTCAAGGTGAAATGCTGTTACTGATGTAAGAAAATTGTTGAAAGACGTCCATTATGTGTATTGTAGCCAAAGTACAAATTGCTTGAATTTCTTTGCTGAATGCCGGATGAGCCCCACATCATTGATGTGCTAGTTCTCCTCCTTGTGCCGCCCCCTTTCTCTCTAACACACTCTCTTTACCTTATATTTTCTCCATCACAGTTTATTTTCAACCATTACATTTGCATTATTTGGATGTCATATGAACTTTTCTTTAATAAGTAGCATCAATCTGTCATGCACAGCTCTCTTTATCTCCACTCTCTCTCTCTCTCTCTCTCTTTCCCTCTCTCTTGACCATCTACCCCCCTCTCTATAACCTTCATTCTATATCTTTGGTTTTTCGGGTTGTCCGTCCGTCCGTCCGTGTGTGCGTGCGTCCGTCCGTCCGATTACATTTTGGGGTAAGGAGGTCAAAGGTCAGAGGTCAATTTACATGAAATTACATGGAATTAGTGGTTTTTAGCACCGTTACCGCGATATCTCAAGAACCGTTTGAGGTGAGAACTTCAAACTTGGTACCAGTATGTATCCCCATAGAAAGAGGAACTGATTAGATTTTGGGGTAGGTAGGTCAAAGTTCAGAGGTCACAGAGGTCAATTTACATGGAATTAGTGGTTTTTAGCACCGTTACCGCGATATCTCAAGAACTATTTGAGGTAAGAACTTAAACTTGGTACCAGTATGCATCCCCATAGAAAGATGAACTGATTAGATTTTGGGGTAAGTAGGTCAAAGGTCAGAGGTCACAGAGGTCAATTTACATAAAATTACATGAAATTACTGGTTTTTAGCCTCGTTATCAAATATTTCTAGAACAGTTTGAGCCATCAACTGAATTTATGCGGAGGCATATAGGAGACGCAGTCGCATTCATCTTGTTTAAACCATGATTTATATTTGAGCTTTTTCTTTTAATGAATAGCATCAATCTCTCATGCTCAGATCCCTCTCTTTATCTTCTTTTTTTATTCTCTCTCTCTCTCTCTCTCTTTCTCTCTCCCACTATCTCTATCTCTCTTTCTCTCTCTCATCTTTATTCTAACAATCTTTCAACCATTATATTTTCATTACATGGATGCCACAGTCATACGAGCTTTTTTCAATTTAGAGAGTCAATCCCTCATGCACAGTAAATATGCAAAATGGCGTATCATCTCAACACAAGAGCCGCAGAACGGCGAGGGGGGTGGGGCTCTAGCCAGGCCCTTGGAGTCGGGGTGCCAATAATTTTTTTAAGAGACCCAAAAACTCTGAGGACCCTTTTTTTTTGCTTGCTCGATTTTTGGACCTAAAAAGAGGCCCTAAAATGCTGAGGACCTTTGTTGTTTTTTTGTTTACAGCACCCCAGTAACAAAATCGTTCCCAGGTGCCTGGCTCTAGCCCTATGTTTTTAAAAGTAGACAGGTCTGAAATCTCTGAAAAAAAGCTTCGAAAAAATTTATCCCTTATTAGTGAAATCAAATCAGCCTCACGCCCTCCCCCCCCCCCCCCCCCCTAAACACACAACTTTCAAAAACGCTCCTCGGCACCTGCAACATGCCACCCGAGATGTAATTGAACTATCCCGGAAGGTACTCCATAATTTCATGCTATATGTCACAACTGATCGTGGTGTTTTTGCACGTATTGCTCCGTGGTAAATTTCTAACTTCAAACCTGGACCCAACAATCAATGGCGGAGATGTGTTACGCAATTCTATTCATCAGGGGGAACGACCTATTGTTACGTGCCCCCTGATGAAAATAATTTCCTGCATATTTTCCGCCCATGTCAAAAATATACATGATAATTCGTGTGTTGAGAGCCAGAAGGGCGTTAACTCTGTGTTAAAGCATATGAGTTAACGCCCTTCTGGCTCTCAACACACGATTATATACCAACGCTAACTTTAAACCTTAGCCTGGAGTAAAGCCTAGTTGCAACCTTTGTATTCATTGGCGGAAATATGCCGAAATTATTTTCAACAGGGGGGTGGGGCACATAACAATAGGCCGTCGCCCCTCCACCCCCCCCCCCACCCACCCCCCACCGATGAATAGAATTGCGTAACACATCTCCGACACTGCTTTGTGTTTCGACGAAGACAAGCCCAGAGCAGCTTTCGCCGCAGAAAATGCCGGATCATAGATTTAATCAGAACCTGATC
This sequence comes from Heliocidaris erythrogramma, assembly GCA_025617745.1. Taxonomy (NCBI): domain Eukaryota; kingdom Metazoa; phylum Echinodermata; class Echinoidea; order Camarodonta; family Echinometridae; genus Heliocidaris; species Heliocidaris erythrogramma. The sequence goes on from CM046861.1 coordinate 14,121,768, forward strand.
ACCCATGTGAGGCGCCCTTCCATACATAATTTAAAACTATTAAAACAGGAGAGGATCCAGGATTTTGTAAAAGGGGGCACAAATCTCTGACAAGCCACAAAAACAACAAAAAACGTCATCAGATTTTCTTCGTCTAGTTTTCCTCCAAAATTCTCTCACACATTTTGGACTCTCTTTACGAATTCTCCGACAAGTAACAACAACGACAAAAAAAATGTTATCAGTTCTAACAGGGCGGAGGAACAATTTACAAAAAGGGGGCACATTTCAAAAGGTAGGTGGCATGGGCTGGAAGTGCCCCCCCCCCCCCCATACTTAGTTGAGTGGTTTAAACACTTCACTGGAGATGGGAAGGTCGTGGGTTCGAACCCCGGCGCGGCACTACTGTTCTTTGGTAAGACATTAATCTACATTTGCCACTCTTCACCCAGGTGTTAAATGGGTACCGGCAGGAATTAATTCCTTGAATGCTGTGAGCACCGAAATCGGTAGCCCTAGCTAGAGCCGGGGTAATATTGGAGCGCCTTGAGCACCATTCATGGCGGATATGAGCGCTATATAAATATCCAATTTTATTATTATTATTATTTATTTCTGCAATAAAATTAATGTCTAGAAGATTATACATTTTCAGATAAAAAGTACCCCGGATGGCACATTCTAGATGCATTTTCAAAATGCTAGGCTATACTGTTCTTCCATTGGGGTCCGTAGTGTACAAACTAAAGTAACCAATTAACAACATAAAGTAATTATGTTCGACGGAAGCTTTTTTCATTAAATTGGAAACAAAACACACACACACACACTAATAAATTCAGTATCCAATCTAGAAATTCATCCCATACCTATATCTAAAAAGGAGTTATGGATGGTGCAATATAATGGGGATTTGGAAAATAGACTTCGACTCTCCAGTGCATACCTGTATAACATTTTGATAAGGATGATTAATTGGCGAGGATAGTTAAAATAATTACTTCATGCTTGCAACGCCTTTGTAATTCAACATTAGCACACAATGCAATACAGTGGAGTGTTTAATATTATTAATCTGGAGTCGAAACGGGAGCTCGAGTGAGGGTAATTAATTAGTATCGTTCGCTTTTAAATGGCTGGAATTCACAGTTAATATAGCGGCGCGAGAGGTGTATTATCAAAAACTTAATTATGAAAACAACATACTGGATAATGTATGAGGTAAATGTGCTGGAGTTAAAAACTATGAAAAGAGAGGCCGGAAAAGGATGTGATCATGCCTGGACAGAAAGAGAGAGAGAGAGAGAGAGAGAGAGAGACTAGATAAAGAGAGAGGAGAATATAGATAGCGAAAATTACGGACGAATTAATGATAAAGAAATGAGAAAAAACACAAACAAGCACACACAGTATATATGAAAGGGGGAGGAGAAAACGATGGGGAGGAGATGTGGTGGATAGTGAGTGAAGATGGAGGGAAGGAGAGAGAGAGAGAGAGAGAGAGAGAGAAAAAAAAAAACTACCACGTGCATAAACACCGCTACTCTATAATTCCCCGCCACCCTCCCCAACCCATGTCTATATGTTCAGTCACCAAATAAGCGGGAGGGGTGTTTATTGTGCCTCCCCTATTAAAGCCCCATGAATCTCAACGAATGTGTGTGCCGGGGGGGGGGGGGTATGTCCTCCTTCAAATGTTAATCAAGAAGACTGTACTGATTGGGTGGGAAGGAGTTTCATCGATAATCTTTTTACGACTTTTCCCCTCTGCCATTCTCACTGTTTCTTTCGTTTCCCCCTTTTCATGCGTTCGATTGGGGTGGGGGTGGGGTTGCCCCTTGTATCCCTGTGGCTATGCCACCGATGTCGACCAATCAATGCAGATGATTGTGACACGACATGAATATTGTTTTCCCGGGACTCTGCGGCTCTAAAGATGAAATCAATGCGAGAAAAATAGAAAATAAGACCAGCACCTCTCAACGGAGCTCGGGGCCACAAATCCTTTTCTCCTTTCCTAGTTTCTGTCATCTCAATCCTCCTCTGCAACGACGTATAATTACTATATTTCCATGCTCCTCTTTCTATGCTGCCACGTGACTTGTACAGTCGCGTTGAATATAAATTATTGCTCCACATTGGCGGCAATTTGGGATTCGCCAAGAGCTGTTTTTCTCGCAAGATAAAACACCCTTTTCAGATGTGGAAATTTATCCGCGAGCAGTGCATGGTGCATAATAATATCTCCATCGATTTTTACACTGTGTTTGTGAACTAGTGGGAACCTGTGAAACGTGATTTGTCCGAGCACACGAAGCGATGCAATGGTGCAAACCATGATTCGTCTGTTTGAGAGCCAAAAGGTCGTTAACTCATTATTTCAACACGGGGGAAGCGCCCTTCTAGCTCTAAATAGTCGCCTTTAGAAAAATCACCGTCACAGAGCGACCAAACTGATTGTGATATTTTGTTTATTGAATCTCAGATGAATGTTGTAATCGACAGATTTATTAGTCAGTTTTGTAGTCAGATCCCCTTCAGTTAGTGCCTACATTCGTTTCGAAGGGATCGTTGACATTCACCCTCTATATTTCTAAACGCCAAAGGGATACAGGACGGCAGAAACGCCCCAGTCATATTTTTCTGACCTGTTCCTATGTGCCATGGGTGCAATGGCAAGCTAAAAATTATCATGCTTATAGTTTAGAAGGCTCGTTGCCCCTCCCCCCCCCCCCCCCCCCAATCACTTCCTCATGATTAGGCTTCCCAAGTCATGTCTTTTTCATATACTTCTATTAGCCTTTTCGGAAAGTCGAATTTTCGAGTGTCATTACTTTTGAGTCGTATGTGATTGCAAACACCAGGGACATTAATTTTGAAGAGAAAATCGGATTGAGACAGGATTCATTCGTCTGAAAAAATAACGTGTATGGTAATGAGAACGCTGAAAAAATGAGCGAGGCGTAGAGATGCATTTTTTGACATACTGCAGCTGCAGGCCTCGCGAGTTCTGATATGAGGGGCCAGTCGTGTTAAAGATATCTATAGAATCAGTCTCCTGTAGTTTATGTATATAGAAAAGGTATTGGACCCGAGAAAAGTGGTGCTTAATGCTTTTTAGCATAAATCTCTGAACGACAATGATATACGATTATCTCTTTCACCATGTTCACATAAAGTTCAGGGCCCATGCAGTCTTGTAAAGATTTGGAATTGATCGGCATTGCTCGCAAGTCCTTCAATCAGTCGCAAACTTATACCAACCCCTCTATTCTGTCTTTTAAGGTCAGAGCTGCAATTGATTTCAATTTGCAATCGATATTAATCAATCGCAACTTTTTGTCAAGGTTTTATAGGAGTATGCTGGAAAGTCTGGGTAGCTATGAAAGAACTTTTGCTTAAAAAGTAAATGATATTATTTCTAACAATAAGTATATTCCTTTGGACGGACATGAAAGTTATTTCTTAGAATATATATATAAATTACATCATAATAGTCGATAGTGAAGGTGAAATTAAATCAACTAGGGATTTTCTAAAGATGGAGTTAATTAAATTCCCCAGCTATTTTAAAAATATTCAATTGACCTGGAAAGGTCTTTTGAAGAAAAATTATTCGTGTAGGGACACTGAGTTAAATTTATAATTTAATTTTATTTAATTAGATTTAATGGAAAAGTCAATACATTGATTGATGTTACATCGAAATATATATATGTAGCTTTGTTAAATATGAAAATAGAAAAGTCATATGCATTAACAAATCTGAGAGAGGATTTATAATTATTCTGAAAAGACATTCAAACAATATTTTTAAGACCTAGGAAATGTACTTTAAATAATTTCGGTATAAAATTTATTTTATATATATATGGGTCGAGAGGGGGAAATGTGGGCAAAATACCATGTCCAAGGATTTAAGAAAGGAGTAGAGCGATAGAACCCTGGACCGATCTCGCTTGAGAGTCAATAGCCTTCACCAATATCACTGAATATAGCACATTGATTGCTCCCGCATGCTGCCGGATTGTTTGGT